>JANZLP010000011.1:15038353-15053022 GCA_026930925.1 Chelictinia riocourii
AAAAGTCACAGGATCTGGCTCCATCTACTTAAATAACTCATTTTCCCGTGTTCTTTCAGGTCTCACTAATTTTATTAAAACCAGTTGAGGGGCTGGGTTGAAAGCAGAATCATCAACAAAAAGTGAATAGTACAAGAATTCTTCAAGGACTGGTTGTGAATTTTAATAGTCTCATAGAACAGGGCTCTGCAACAAACAACTGACAAATCTTCCTGGTGATACGTTGGGAGGCAGCATCAATTTAGAGGAGGAACGTGCAAGGAAATGAGAGGAAACGTAGTAGAAATTTAAGGCTCATCAGAGGCAGGAATAAGCAAAGGAGGGCGCAGCCTAGAGTGGCAAGCTGCAGGCTCGTGTGGGAGGAGGTAGGCACTACCTTGGCTTGTCCGAGGAGCTCAGCTTTGTCTTCTCCTTAGCTGCTAACCCCTGGCAGCACCAGCACTCCCCAGCCTTCTCCCAGGTGGCCGTGGAAGCATGAAGATGCTCTGCAGCCCATTCCTCACTGATCCTCCCACCTCCATTTCTTCCCACATATCCTTTGACAGTAAGTTCTGTGAATAATAGTCTGCTATTCAAATAAATTCTTTCTTTTATTTGTTCTGGACATATGAAATGATAGCTTTCATGAAGACCCAGCTGCAACCAGACAGAGACTATTCAAACATATTTGCAGCAAGGTTTTCATGTCTATTGTAAAAAAAAAAAAAAATAAAAAAAATTCATTTAGTAACATGATCTTGAAGAAATAATTTAGTACAGTAAATAACTAAATTTCTGTTTCATTATTAACATTTTCTCTGTTTACTGTAACTGTTTTTCTCTTTTCTCAATATAGGTGATGTTTTAAAAATTATTTTTTAAGGAAAGGGATGTTTATTTTTTCCTCCAAAATATGGTGTTCTACAATATTTCTTTCTCTGAATGCCTCACTTCATCAGCAGGTTTCACTGTTCCATTAAATACTTCAGACAGCTCAGACCAAACTTTACATTAAAGGTGACCTTATCAACATATCCCTGCTTTCACTTATTTAGTTATAATCAAAACCTGTTCTGACACATGAAAGATGTTCTCATTATGCAAAAAATATTTGGACTGGCATAATAATTTGAAAGACATCCAACAGTTTTATCTCATCACCAACACTGAGATACCTCCTCTCACTACCTTACTTCTTGATTCTGTGTATTCTGAGGCTCAGTGCAAATACCCACAGTGGACTTTATTCTTTCTGGTTTTATCAAACAGCTCCTACATCACCCTATTGATAAATCTGTAGCAGAACAGTCAATTCATAGTTGCAGTACATGTTATTTTCTTCTAAAAAAGAATAAACAATGCCATAAAGGTAAAGATGCAAAGATTTAGAGTTTTTGAGAATATAGAGGATTTTTTAAATTCAGACTTTTCATTTTACAACTCAAGTTAAATTTCAGATCCTGAGGGCCCACAGCCATTTTCTGGGTATGTTGATTGAAGTTCTCTGAGTGAGATTTTACGTAGTTTCAAATAAGAAATTCTTTAGTTCAGTGTTTCCAATTTAAAGATGTCTAGACATTTTCAAGGGCATGATTATAATACATTATTCTCACCTTTCTAAATAAGTATTCTTTTCCAGAAGGCATGTCAATAGGCCCTTGCAATATTTTTAGTTATGCTTCAGTTCTCTAAACAATACACAAATAACTGGGTCAAATATTCAAAGGCATTTAGATGTCTAATTCCCACTGAGAATCCAAGCCTAAGTGTATATTGCCAGTAGTTCAGTGAAGTTACACTTTGTCCAGCGAGAAAAAATTTGTGTTATCTGATTACAAGGACAAGCTATTTTAAGGGGTTGAAGTTCACTTCTCTCTAGGTTTGGGATCAAACAATGCAAATTTGCACCCAGAATGTATTTCTTGTTTCACATTATCTCAGTAACAGTGTTTAATATTTTAACATATAATTCAACATAAAGGAAAGGGAAAAAAAATCTCACTGAATTCACAGTGACAATAAATGGCAGCAAGAACTTTTATACTCAGAAGTGATGCCCTGGAGACTTCTAGGGGGTTCTCTTGCAAGACCAGGTAATAATAAGAAAAACCAGCAATAATATATCTCTCTGGGAGGTTTGTCTGAAGTTGAAGAACATGAAGAGCTTGTTAAAGCAAGACATACAGCATTAGCAGAAAGAGGTATGTCTCTTTTGTTGCTTTCCATTCATTATTATGTTGCAGCCCTCCTGAATGAGCTTTTTTGTATGCCAATTTCCTTTTTCAGTGAACTGGGAAGATGAAACCTCACAGAAATTATGATTAGAAGGAGCAAAGACTGTCTTCTGAAATTTCACAAAATCTAGGGGGTTTATAATCTGTGAAGTGATGCTAAAATTAATAGACTTTCTTTTATGCTAGCATAATTAATTAAAAATTTGCTATGAAACACAGTATTTCTGTTAGCAAGAGGAAAACAGAAATAATCAGCAGTATATTCCTTCTCATAGCACATGAGAAGTTTTAATTTCTCATACTGCTATATTACATATAAAGCTTTTCAACATTATAGCGGAAATGCAAAATCTGTGTTACTATAAACTCTGAATTTAAAGATGCACAGTTTTCCACCAGTTTAGCTTTGAGATGAGTGTTTCTGTTGCATTTTTGTTTTCTGTATTCTATCCCTCACAAATGCCTGAAACTAATAGGAAATTCAGGAATTTTTGACATTGGAATCAGTTCCTTGATTTCTAATGAAGACATATAAACAGTCATAAAATGTAAGCTATTAATTTATGGATAAACTTAATTATAGTTGATCTCACACTCACTGGTGCTTTATGCAAATTTGTTCCAGAGATGGGATGTAACTTCAGGTAGGTTGCTGGTTAATTTCATGATGATCCTGTAAGTTTCTGTACAAATGTGTTTGCATGATCTCTATAACACAAATATAACATTGACACACAAAAATAGGAAGGCATTCACACCCCAATGAGCTAATGCTTTTCGGAGTAAATTAGTTTTGTAAGCTCGAATGAACAAGAAATAGGACTCCCTCTAATATCCTTTTTCATCTTTTTCTAGAAAATTACCAAGCACCCTCTTGCTGCTTTTTTTCTTTCTTTCTTTCTCTTCTGTTTTCTGTTATTAAAGCTATTTCAAGTATGGTTCTATGTGCATATACCTACAAATGCAATTTATGCCCAAAACAGTGTAAGTATTCTTCAGCTTGGCAACGATATTGAAAGTGTATTTTATCCAGCACTAGGAGTTATTCTGGAGTGCCACAGAACAGTTGTGTTTATGGGACACACAGCTCCATGCAGTAAGCCCTCAGGGAGGCACTTACCTTAAGCTTGCAGCAGAGTATTTTTACAGTAATAGAGAAGACTATTCGAACAAACAAACAAAACTCATACAACCAACCAACCAAAAAAGAAACCCCCAAACCCCTTATTCTTTAGCTCTATAGGAAATAAATGCATGATCTGTTGCTTATACCACAACAGCTAGAAGCTGAGGCAAAACCTGGAGATTAAGCCTCATTACTGAGACATTTGTCATGACAAATGCTGTTGTAGACTTTACAGTTGTAGGGTACATATTTGAATATGCAAGAGAAATGAAGAAATAGAACTAACTCTGTAACTTCAGGAGTGTGAGTGATATCCAGAGGGTTTGTTTGATATGTGTCCTAAAAATCTAGAGCTATACAAGTATATTTGCTAGCAAGAATTTTCTGAACTTACGTCCTTAGCCTTAGGTTTAACTGTGTCGGTGAAAACTGCTGATAGGCTGGCCAGAAACATTTAAATGCTCTAAAAATGAGCCCAAAAAAGTGCATTTTAGTATTTTCTTTCAATATGCTAAGATTTTGAATTAAAAATTAATTACAGATAGTGTGTTAGATATTTTCTATCAAAATGGAAATATTTCCACAAAGCACTCCAGTTTTACAAACAAAGGAATTTTTAGAGGAGAATAGAAAGAGACTTTGTCTTTTTTGTTAGCAGTTACATTTGCATCAAAAGACTGAAATATATTGACCATGGTCAAAAGTGCTCTGCACTAAATTATTTTAAAACTGCCACGTGTTGAATTAAGGAACTTAATTGTACATGCTGTTATATAAATATACTTACTAATATGTCACATGTTTGTCATTTGAAGCAGTAAGTTTCACTGATAGCGCTAAAGAGTGTGCAATATAATTATAGGTATATACAACATAAGGCAAACAGCTACTGCTAGCAAGACATGGAGCTGGATTCCCCAGGACATCCCAGGGCCAAATATATCTTGTTATGACTAATGGTTTATTTGAATAGTCAGAAATATTTTGTAAATCATCTATGATACCTTCTCATACCTCTGATATACTAGAACATATTGCCAGCACTAGCAACTTAAAATTTATTTTTAAGGAATTCCAGTAATTTGTGATGTGAAATGGAACCACAGACTTAACCACAGGACCCATATATCTATCATTCTAAAGCCTGATTGAACACTTTGTTCAAAAGCTAAGAAAAAGTTTATGGTCTATGAAGACAGAAGGGCAAACTCAAGGAAAGAAATGGGCCAATTTCTTTCTGACATGTGGAAGCATTCCACACATCAGATGTGTCAGCCTCCATTTGTCTGACTTTTTGGATAAAATCTCTGTTCTTAATATGTTCTTTTAAAATAAGGCCTGAAAGGGCCTGTATGAAAGGAAATGGCTGGGGAAAAAAAAATCAGTGGACATCATATGCTACATTAGTTCAACAAGAAATCTGGTCAGAAATTCATTTATTTATTTGGTCAGAAACACTGATGGAACAAAAAGAACAGGGGACAAAAAAAACCCAAAAAAACCCAACCCCCTTCAGTGATGATAAAACTTTTCTTGACAGGAGTTTTTCAGCTCAAACTTATGTGACCACAACCTGCTTGACCACAACCTGCTTTCCCTCCTCTGCCGGATTTGGGTCATACGGCTGAACATGGGTCCTTGCCTTCTCCAGAAGCCTAACCACTAGGCTATGCTGTTGCTCTGCAAATACACAGTTAGATATTCATTAAATGTAAAAGAGTGAGGTTGACAAGAATCTAGTATCAAGGGTCTCAGCTATGATTCAGATGATCCAGGCTCAATGTGCTGTTCCAATGAGCATTTAGTATGTTATTACACCGTGTTGAGTAATTCCAGCAGAATAAGCTATTACAATGAGAAAATACCCAATAGTCTGATCGTCAGAACAAATAGCTTTGGTGCTTAGACCAATATGTCCATTTGATGGACATCCACTAAGACTAAAACATACAGTCTAGAAAACATCTTGATAGCATTCAGCTGGAATCAAGTCCTGTCTGAGATGTATTTTAAAGAAAAAAAAAAAAAGTGTTCATAACCTAAAAGTATTTTTAAAGATCAACAGTGGTATAATTCATAGCTTGATCTTACAAGTTGCTGAACATTCTGAGTCAGTTCAACAAACCCCTTAATAGATGTAAAATTTTAAAATAGATCTCCCATACATTTTCAGGAAAAAAATCCTGAATTTTTTTACTGTCATTTATTGATACAGTGGAAGTCTTTGTAAGAAAAAGATTTTTTTTAGTTAATATACCTACCCATGTTGTTCCTTGAAAGACAAATTGCTTCTGTCTCAGCCTTAGATGGCAGACATTAGAGAAAAAGATAAAATTCCTTTTTTCTTTATATTTTTGGCAAAGTTTGGGATTACTTTTTTTTATGGAAGTCTTCCATGTATGATAAATCCAATTCTTCTAGACAATTGCACTCTGAATATGTGACTATTCTTATGATTTTAATATGACAGTTCCAGCATTTTTCCATTTTATTGGTTTGGGCCAAATAAGTCACCTCTTTGTAGGAAGGAACCCACAAACCCTATTATAATCATAGTAAGAGTTCTAATCCATTAACCACATAATTCTCAAGACATATTACCCAGTTTAGACTAAAATTTAGGAAAGCAGTTAAGCAAAAGATAAAACTGTAAACATGTCAGTATATTTGCTTAAATACTACGCTGCATAAAGGCACTGTATAATTTGGTATCTGAATGTAGATTTTTTTCTTGGAGGTGTATGCCACTTTTCATGAGATGTATCACTGATAGCCACCAGAAGGCTTCTTTGATAGGCAATCACAGTGCTGGTAAGACCAAAAGATTTCTGAGTCATCTTTCTGTTAAAAGGGGTGGGGAGAACCAACACCAACATCAAAAATGAACCAACCAAAACCAACAAACAAACAAAAAATCACCTCTTTAAGGAATGAGATAACTGAAGAAATACATTGCAGGTGTAAGCAAGGTGCTTTGTCAGGTTTCTGTAAGACGGGTAGTAAATGCAGGTTATTCTTCATCATGCTATGCATGCTTGACAGGAAAAATATCAGTTAATAAAGCTAGCAGACAGCTAAAGAAGCAGTTTTGATCTAGTCAGGAGCTGAAAGACAGGGCTTAGTTAGGAACAGAATCATGGGAATATCAGACTTGACAACTGCAAGTGAGGAAAATGCCTGGGTTTGTTTCTTCATACTGCGTTGAGGTGAATAAACTTCCTGTAGCAAAGAGGTACCTATCTCATAAAATTAATGAGCTTGAATCCTAACAGACTTAGAGCTCACATACTCCATCTCAACCAGACCCAGTACACCAAATTTTATTAATCACCGAGCAGAATATAGTATAATACATGTAGTATTCTGTTTTCAGTAGCTTGGAACTTTGATAAAAGTTTAGTTGCTTGCGCTGAACAAGGACTGAGCCCGTGGCTGGGAGAGGCAGGGAGGGCAGAAGTCAAATCCTAAGTTCAGCAGTAGTGTTCAGCAATCTAAATGGCATCCAGAACTATGTCAGATACCTTTGGATAACCACTAAAGGTTATTGGATGTGCCATAAGATGTACAGTAGAGCAGTGGCTTTCTGGATTGGCAAAATCCCTAGGGCTTGATATCCTGACACCCCCAGGATATCCAAGCATGACCCTCTATTTATAAGACAGACATCTAGTCAATAAAGTCAATGCGGAAGAGAGAGTAATGCAGTTTATCCTAAGGTTCATCATGGGGCTCAGTTCAATTACCTGTAAATAGATATTTAGATCTGCCTGAATGTCCCTAAAATATTCTGCTAGTCCCCTGAAGAACTTTGTCCTAAACCGAGTCCTTCTTGGCATCGGCTGAACCCCAGCCAGGCTTACTAGGCAAAAAGCTTGGCATGGGAAGCAACGGAAGGAAAGCAGGGCTGAACCATCAGGTGATGTGAGGAAACAGGAGTACCAGCAGGAAGGCTGGAACTGAGCAGGTAGACTGAGAGTGAACAAAATAGATGAAATGGGTGAGAGATGGAGAGACCAAAGGGATTAAGAGTTTGTGAGTAAAGAACTGTAGATGGCTAAGGGAAAAGGTTAGGAAAGGGCTTAAATTTCAAAGTGAAAATTATAATGGCTGAATTAGACAGCTGAAGCTGGTAGTATGGGGAGGAAATTAAAGTTGTAGCAAAGAGCTTGAAAGTATAGCACATCAATAAACTCAGAAAGGTGGAGTCTGGAACTACATAAAGAGAAGACTCTAACTAAATAAGGAGCTACTGTGGAGAAGAAATGGCACTGCAACCCTGACAGGCTGGTAGAGATGGAGAAGAAAGTGTTAAATCTTCCAGAGACATGGCAAGATAATATATTCTTACAGAAGTAAATGCTCAGGAACAGTCTGGAATGGCACCCTAAGTTGAAAATCTTAACATTACCTTATTTTCTGCAAACATCTATGAAATATGTTTGGCAAAGTGTCACAGACTCCTGCAGTGCTGGCATTGATATAGGGGGCTATTCCCACCTGCGGCTACCACTTACTCCATTACATGGAGTGTCAGAGGTCTGTGACGTCCACCCAAAGCTTCCAGCCAAGCTGTCAGATAATACTGCATGCCAAGCTTTCTGCTTTTCCAGCTTACCTTTTTTTTTCTAAATGGAAATTGTACACAAAAGCCATCCTCCTCTCCCATCCCCTTAAAACACTATGAAGCTCCACAATCAAGGCAGAATATCTGCACGCTGACTTTACATTGTCTTTACATGATTATAAGCAATTTATTTAAGTTGAACTTCTCACAGGTGGTTACTGGTTATCTAGTCCTCATCTCATCATGTGGATGAATTTATAAGCACCTGGAAGCTGTATGATATTTTGAAATACTCCACCTATTCAGAAAAAACAAATCCTAAACACCTCATCTGATTTATTACATCTCTGGATACACTATTCCTCTCTGCCTCCATTCGTGAAGCATAAAAATGTCCTCCTCACTAAAGAGTGCTGTGACAATGCATCCATGCATTGGGGACCTTTGCCTGTGGTGCTGAGGCGGCTTCATGGTTTGCCATAGCTCAGGAGATGCTTCTGGTACCCAGGAGCATGAGATGGGGACTGTTCACGTCACAGAGTTGGCAGTGCCACTTGGTGGGCACATCTCCTACGAGGCTCCTCTGAACTTAGCACAGGGTGGCTCCAGCGGGTCCTGCCCGGCCGGCACGCAGGTGTGTGACCTGTGTGACCTGGCAGAGCGGATCAGCAGAACGCGGGTCAGGGGAGGACGTGGGAGAAGAGCCATAACATCACCTGGCACATGTCAGAGGGATGATAATGCTGCCACAGGGGCTGAAAAATAGGGACCTGCTGGGTGGGTCTGACAACTGGTGTGTGGGACCAGGCGGGTCTGCATTCTTTCATGTCCGTGATAGCATGGAAATTGAGGTGAGGACTGCCACAGGAGAAGAAATTAACAATTCTGCATTCAGAACAGGTTTTGTAGTAAATAGGCAGTGAATCAAATCTGGGCCCACATATTCAGCATCAAGAAAACAAAACAAAATATTGAACACTTTTCCTTAAGAGAGCAATATCCACATACCCATCTGTGCCTTGAATGGCAAAGATTCCTATGCAAAAATAGCATGTGATCCTGTAATTAAAAACTGTACTGAATGCATAATAATAGACAAGAAGCTAAGATCTGTACACAGAACAAACACTTTCACTCACACACATGCACATGCATATGACTATACATGTGTCTGTTGTGATCCTTCCCCTGTTCATAAAGTTAATCTGGGATATAAGACTCTGGGTGTGATTATGTGATCAGATGGATTTATTTGGATCTGTTGTGTAGAAATCTTAATGTTAGCTAGCTGCTTAGACACTTCTTGACTAGTCGAGAGAGACATTTGATGCTATCCACAATCTGATATAGATACATATTTTAGGGAAAACACCCTAAAACTACTTAATTCCATAGCTTTGACTATAAAAAAGTCTGAGCAACTTCCTCAAATGTAAGCAATGTAGACTTCTATGATTAGATAATGTGAATCCCATGCTAAATGTTTACTTCATGCTACAAATTCTTACCAATAAAAACATGCATTGTAAAATAGATGGCAAGTTATGTTAGAGCAAGAAAGAAATATACACTGTAACAATTCTGTCTAGGTTAGGTATCTAAAACATTTACCTATTCCACTGCAAAATACTTAAAGTAAATAAAATGAAAATGTGTAATTACATCTTGAAATGTATACTATGTTTTCATAAACTATAATAAAAAACCCCAAAGCTATAGTAAAGTGAAAGTAACAATTGAAATAATTAGTCATTGGTTAGTCGGAGGTTGAAAAACAGCAGAGAGAAAAAGTACATTTCAAACATTAAAATTGCCTAGTCAGCACAATTCATTATTTTCCCCAAAATCAACATTACAAATGCTCAATATTTTCTTCTCTAATCTGAAATTACATATCAGTCAGATGTAAGTACAAAGCTGAAAGCATTTGTAGCTCTAAAAATTATGCCTGCTCAAAATCTGATTTTAAAATTGATTGTAAGCAAGGAATTTGACATTTTACCAATTATATCACATTACTGCATGTTCCAGTAAGAGTTATATAGGTGTTATATAGGCAAACTATTTGTGACGTGACAAAATGAGCAAGTTATGTCTGGCTTCTTTAAATGTAACTATAATCTTCAGTTCCAGACATGATGATGGAGGGAAAAATCCAAAGATTTTTCCATTTTAATTTAAATTGTTGATGAAGACATAATGCATGGCTTGGCTACTTTTAATATCCTTGCCATTATTCAGAAATGTATGTAGCATGCATAAAGATGCATAATAAGCTTTACTCTGTATATTATTGAATTCATAAATAATAGGGCAAGGTTTTGAGAAGGTGATGGACTTTCTGGCCCAATTCACTCTAAAATATTTTCCCTACTCTTTTCTCTGATTTAGTTTGAAGAGGAAATGTATTAATAAAATAAAGAAGCATGTACAGCATTTGGCAGTGACAATAGTAGTTGAAGAGGAGTACAGCTTTACTGGAAAATTAACCACCATCATGTGCTCTGTGTGAACAATTTAAAGTTTGACATGGAAAACAGTGCTTTTAGTACTTTATTATGTTTGGCTTTACTATGTAGCAGAGTAGCTGAAGTATTATTATGACAGACAGATAAACTTCTAACACTAAAGGCATCATGCCATATTTAAACTTAAGTAGGTGTATATACATTGATTATAAAATATTTAAAGCTGACATGGATGTTTAAGAATAAAATTAGTCAAGTGATGTCCTCTGCAACATAGAGGTATAAATTATTCTCTCAGTGGTTATGTATGCAACCCGATAAGATTTAAAGAGATTTATACATACAGTGAAAGAAAAGTGAGCTTATGGAACATTTTATTTCCTATATATATATTTGGCATATCTTAAAGTAGCACATATTTTCTTTTAAAGCTGCTAGTGTCTCTTAACTAGTTATTTGCATGTCCATATAAAATTGCCATCCTATATACTTAGTGAACAAATATATACTTCATATGCTATAGTTATAACATGCAGGATGTGTCCCATCTGAAATGACACAGCTTCACAGGGAAATTGGTCATAGAGAAGACGACGTTTAAGCACTAGATGCATCCTGCAGTGGAAAAATTATCATTGATGTCAGAGTATTGTGTGAGGTCCATTGGTCTGGATTACTGACTTGGAAGGGCCGTGCACTGGTGCTGATTTCCAAGGGGTCCATGCAGCACTATCGTGGTTACCTTCCGCAGGCGCCTCGGGACTGATGACATTACTGTGACTGCCTGACTATATCTCTTTGTTTCTGTTTTCTAAATATAGGGCCAATTTTACTTGTATCTAAGGAACTTACACACGTAGCAACAGAGTAGTTTCAGATGTGTCTGGCTTAAGTCTTCCAACTGTAAAACTGCAATACAGTCTTCCAAGTGTATTATAGTGTACCTTCAGAAAGGCTATCACTCTACATACTATACAAAATTATTCGAATAATCTCAACAGTAGCCCTCTGAAGTTTATCTGTCTTAAATTTGCTGCTCTCCAGTTTCTCCGTTATTCAGTTGAACAACACCAAGAAGACTTGTTTCAATCTGACAGCCTCGTTTTCTGCCGATTTCTGCTCCTGTGTGTCGTCCCCCTCCCCTTCCCTCCTTATATACCTCTGACTTACTAATTGGTCCAATTTCTAGAGTTCTTTACTGTAGACCAGAGGGATTTTTCTCCACTAGTCAGACAGTTCCCTTTCATCCATTGCCTTTCCTATTTTCTCAAACAAATACCTGAATACAGGAAATACAGATGAAAATCTGCTGGTGAGAAAAAGAACCTAAAACCACAATTGCATTATTTTGCATGTAGTCATTCAGGGCCATGGTGAGGCAATGTGCTCTGGAGATGAGTCCAAAAAGATGGAAAAAAGAGAAAAAACTTAACTGCATTTTAATTTTCCCACCTCACAAACGTATGTCCTTTTAAAAGCAATTGTATTTAATTTTCCCCGCCCTTTCTCCAAACATACTTATCTATGTATCTAATTTTTTTATTCATTTATTTCTTGAAGCAAAGCTAAGGAAAATCAACAGTATCAACAGCATCTGAACCATACTTGGTAGCAAAAAGACGTATGACTGTTCTGATGTACATGAGGAGCAGATTTCACAAACATTTTTCTTCCTGTCTGAGTCTTGCTTTTGATGCACTGTCCCAGCTGGCCATGGTGCCACAAGCTGGCACTGCAGCTCAGTGAATTGATTACACAAGGATGTTTATTGTGAAACGTGTAAAATTTTCAATGGCTATACTCATAGGTCCTCTAGACTATTTTTTATCTTATTGCAGAAACTAAAAGTTAACTGTAATCTTTGTGGAAATACAGCAGTTATCAGGATAATTTGCAGTAGCCTCTGTACCCAGAGATATTTATATGCATTGATAAGATTCCATTGCAAGGATTTCAGAGTTCTCTTTTTGTAAAAGTAGGTCATGGAATATGAAGGCAGAAAATTAAATTTCTTCAGAAATTTCTTTAGACAATGAAATTAAATGGATATTTTACATGAGTTTTAAACACTGCAAGGAATTTACAAGTCTGAAAAGTCAGAGTTTCCATCATAACTTTTGTGCCATATGTTAAGTTAGCCAGTAAAGTCTGTACAATCTTGTAGAGAGCAGCAAGTTCCACAATGAGAAAAAAACCTCAAAGTGAAAGGATCAGTGTATCAGATATATGAATACCTTCAGACTGTATAGAAAAAAGGCATGCAAAAAATTTCTATGATGTGAAGTTGGGTTGATTGTCAATATAGCTGAATGTACTAGAATTAAGATTAAAACTGAACTGTTAGATTCACTCATCAGTCTTCAAGCCACTTATAACTTGCATTCAACATTCCTCCAAAATAAGTATACCAATAAATCTGCTTAATTGATAAATAATGATGGGGTTTAGAATTAAACAGAAATATGTGATCAAGTTATTTGATATATTCATTATTTCTACTTATAATCCCCATTTTACTTGCCAATTTTAAACTGGAATTACAAAAAAAAAAAAAAAAGAAAAAACCCTAACTGTATCAGAGAAGAATGCTACCCACAGAACTAGTGAGGGGGTAAAAAGATGTCAAAAGGTGACGCTGAAGTAGCTAAAAAGAGGTTAAAAGTTATCAAGACCGACTAAACAAAGCAATAATGTAAAAGCAAAAGAAAAACCTAGAGCACTGCTGACTGCTAATTCTGTAAGGGATGATTTAGAAGTTCGCTTAATAATTCAGCTGAAAAGAGGTATATTTGTTTCCCATTATTTTTCATTGTAAAAGTTTTCTGTCTCAAACCATATATTAAATATTTTTAGTTTTCTGTATTAATTAGCCTGCTGGAATACAGCATTATTTTCCTAGTGACATACATGGTTATAAAATACTGAATTCTTACCTAATTGAAAATGAAAAAAAAGCCAGATAAATACTGCTTCCAAGCATTGGTTGACTAATTTGCTAAATGTACTCAATAAATTGTATTTTAAAAATTAATTATATTGTTAATGAATATAATAAGTGATTATAAATATACAGAAGGGAGAATAACCAAGATGCCTATTGCAAACATTTGCCAGTGGAAAAAAAATGTCATTCATTTATTTTTATTCTTCTACTGCTAATCAATAGTGAACTGAAAAGTATAAAATATAGTCCAGACTCCTGTCTAGATTTTTATTAAGAGATTTGTTCATTAGTCTTTCTCTCTTTTTTTCTTTTTTTTTTTTTTTCTTTTCCTTTTTTATAACTAACTGAGTTGCTACAGAAGCAAAGACAAGGAATTCTGCAGAGAAGCAAAAGAGAAGAGGGGCCACACTGGGGACTTTGTAACCAGATGTTTCCAAGGGAAAACAATTCTCTCTGACAGAGATTATGACTAAGATGACATGTTTCTTATTCCTGCTGCCCAGTGGCCTAGGAGAAAAACTGTAGAAAGAAACCATACAGGTATTGAGTAGAAGCAGACAAAATAAGGACTCTGGGACATTTGGAACACTTTCCATCGTTTTGGTAGGTTTTCCTACCTTCAGTTTTCTTGCTGCTTGATCTGTTCTCTATATCAACAGCCCCATTATTCACTAACCTTAACACTGGCCCATTTCATATTCTTTTTCCCTTAGTGGTCCTGTCTACATCTCTTTCCACATCCCTTTCCATTTAGCTAATCCCTCCTACACAAAAAATAATCAAAACCTACACAACTACGTAGTCTTTGTTATCTTCATCTGCTAACATGTCATATAACTTTCACCATGTTTTTATCTTGTTTATTTAAGTTCCTCACAAAAAGAATGATCTATCCATATTTTATTCTTTTTTTGCTTCTTAGGAGAACAGTATCTCTATTTTCTAGTACTACTGCTTAGGTGTATAATTCAGAGTTCACTGAATGCAATGGAAAGACCCTTCCTTGCTCAACTGAATCAATGGCTCATCTGTTCCTGTATCTGTGACAACTGCCAAATGTTTTGAGCAAGATGTAACCAATTCCCTTTCTGCTACTGCCACTCATTTCAGTCCTACTGCACTATAACCTGCAGTGTTAGACTCCTCCTAATGCCACTTTGCAATCACAGATAGGATGATCAATTTGGAAAAGCTTCAAATGCTCTGAAATATTTACCAGATTTTAGAAAAACTGGAAAGCCATAAAATAATAATAAAACCAAGAAGTGTGCTTGTGATTTAACATCCTCAGTCTTTAGTAATTACAGAATAAATTCTAACATATCACAAGGAAAGTAATTGTCCAGTTCTCTCA
>JANZLP010000011.1:15062287-15074129 GCA_026930925.1 Chelictinia riocourii
GTTACTTAGTCTACAAAAAAAGCACTGACGTTACTTTGCTTCTCTGTGATGCCCAGTTACATTGTTGGGGAGCCACAGATACCACATAGTCCTGAACCGAACATACTGTTCTTGTCAATAAATGTATTGCTATTACACCAGTCACCTGTGTGTAAATTAATGCAAATATAAATATGTATAATGAACTAATTTTTACTTATATTCAGCGGAGCTGCTTTCCCACTCCTGTACACTAGAATAAGCAGCTCCAGACACAATGAACCATACTGCATCCCAGGCTGCGAGGGAAGCGGTCACACCTGACCCAAGTGCAGAAGAGTCGCGTCATGGCAAGGTCTGAGATTCCCATCTTCACACCTAAGCAGAGAAGCTGTAACTTGTGCCACATACGAAGGCTTTGTACCTGAAAGAAAGCATCTGATTTTATGCTCTTTATACACAGGATCCTTAGCATATATATGTATCAATGGGCAAGGCAAGAGAGGAGATTAAATCCCTTTTTTTAAGGGTTTGTGACTCAGGATTCTTTGCTCTGGAACAACATCAAGAAATCACCACGCGAGAAGCCACTGCAGAAAGAACAAAATCAGAAACAAGCAGCAGCTAAAAGTCAGCCCTATACTGACTGCTAGTGTCCCTTAGGAAATACATGTCAATATGGTCCCACAGAGCCTTATATACTTAAGGACTGACTTAAGTAAAAAAATTATTATGCAGTGATGGGTGTTTCTGGAACACTAGAAGAGACTTGTACTTAAATATTAATATAGCTATTATTGGGTCTAAATGTCCTAAGTGTATTTCTGTGGCCTCCTGCCACAGTCCTTTAATAGGCAAATAAATTCTTCAGGATTAGTTAAAACATTCTGTGCTTTTATTTACATAGTCATCAAAGGTATTTATTTCCTACATTGTCATAAACATTCATTTTAAAAACTGAACCTTCATTAGAACAGTGTTTTCCCTAGGATGCCAGTGACCTGGAGCTCAGTCAGTTAACTTGAAAGCTGCTTTCCCTCTGGTAGCAGATAAAATCCTAAACGTTCAGTGTTTGGAGATTTAGTTTCACGTTCCATTTCTTTTTAAGACTATTCTTACATAAAAGACTGTAATGAGCATTGCTGAGACTCAAGATTTCTTAGTAACTTTGTTCTAATTTTTCTTTTTTATTTCGGTTTTCAAAGTTTTCACGCTTTGATTGCTAGATATTAAGACCCCTGCCGAATACTGAAAGGTGCCAACTCGGTGAGCTTAGGTCTGGGAAAATCTAACTGGAAGGCACTGGGGAGCCAGTCATTGCTCCCTGATGCTGGGAGCTGGTCTCCACTAGCCCTGGCCCTAGCCCCACTAGCCTCTATGCTCTTGGCAATCGGGCTTCAAAATCAGAAAGATTAGGTTCTCTCCTCACCTCCTGCATCTCTCTCGGCTAAGGGGAAAATTAGAGCGTCTGATAAAAGGCTATTTTCACACGAGGAATTCCGCCCCACAAAACTAGGATCTGTCTCTCTTGCACTCTTTGTGGCATCGCCCTAAATCCCACGCCTCCCGGCACGGCACCAGGGTGCCCAGAGCAGGGCTGGAAGGCTTCTTCCTGCGGAGGGCTGCACTCACCACCGCAGGGAAGTCGTTCTTCCCAATTTGATGTGCCCTTCTGCCTACAAAGCGTGCTGGATTGTCATTACATGCAATAAATCGAACTAGACATTCTAAACAATGTGGCAGCTTTCTCCTCTCATTCCCCGTATTCTGCCGGAGAGTTTGCTTTTTTGAGACAGGTGGAAAGAGCGGACAACGTCGGTTTTGCCATCAGACCTTCAAGTGGCCACACAACAGGCCATGTTGCCTGCAGATAAACCTGGAGTGCCTGGAACAGTCGGGCTCAAGTCTGGGCACTTGCAGAAATTACTGAAGCAGTCTCAGAATGGTTGTTATCTTTGAGAATTATGGAGGGTGTGTCAGACGCCAGAAAACTAGAAAGGGACAAACAGTTTCTGAGCCACGAAGTGCAGAACAAGGAGCAGCTGAGAAATGCTGAACAAGTCAACTCACTTTCATTTCCTGGAAAAATTCCGCAAGAATTCAAACCCACTGTTCATAAACACACATTAAAACAATCAGGGCAGCAGTAGCAACCAGTATGGATTTGTCAAGATAAAAATCTTTTGTCAAACCCATTTAATTTCCTTCTACAAACAGGCTCTGCGTGCAAGAAGTGGTGGCTGCAATTTAGCTTGGCTTTTCTAAGGTGTTTAACACTTCTTTGAGCAAGGAAAATGCCATCTAGAAGAAATTGCTATAAGGGACGTGCAAAATTGCCTCGAAAACTGTACTCAGTAGTTCACTGGCTGGGTTTTGATATCTATTGAGTGAGAATCTGCAAGACCTTTCTTAAGTACCGTTGCACCTTATGTTTTCATGCATGAAGTAGATGATGGGATAGAAAGGTGATATTCACAGGTAACACCAGGCTGGGAAAGGCAGCAAGAATATTGGAGGGAAGGATTAGAGTTCAAAAAAGATGTTGACAGCTTGGGGAAGGGTTTGAAAAGGCAGGATGAAATGTAATAGGGATTGGTGCAATATCCTACATTTATGACAGAATAACCACCTGCACAAACACAGACTGAGTAACTAATAGGGAAGCAGTAATTACACAAGGAATCTGGAGCGGTGACAGTGGATCTCATTTAACATGAGACGTCAAAGGGGTGAACTTAACAAAAAATAAGCAAGTATTGTACGAGTAGGTATGAAACAGAAGGCAGTCTGCAAATCACATCAGTAACTCTAACATTCAGCTGGAGCACGGCATCCACTTCTGGACACAGGTCCACGTGAAGACCGTCGAGACAGGAGAGTGAGTGACCAGCACTCTAGAAAATACGACCAAAGAGGCAAGATTCAAATCATGGTGCTGTTTTGAAAAAACAGAGCGGGGACAGTCTCTAAGTAGAAATAAAGTACAGACGGGAATAAAAGTGTTCCTATGTGCACTGTGAACTGGACAGGAGGTAATGGGCCAAAGTTGTAGCATGGAAGATTTATATGATATGTCACAGAAACATTTCCATGGGAAGGAATAATTAAGCACTATTTATTTATGGAGACTGCAGAATCTCCACCACTTGAGACTGGCACTGGGACAAATGGAAGTAAGTCCCTGTGCTCTTTTAAAGGGTTCAATTTCCTAACCTAGGATGTCACAGAGCACTCGAGCCTTCCTGTGTTTATTGACTGACTTCTTCCTTCTTCCACAGTGCCTAGTTATAATAGATAGAGCAGTAGCTTTCATTCTTCTGTCATACAGTAAACTTTGAGATGCTGTTGTTTACCATCAAGGAAATTGTTACCATTAATACAAACAGTTCACAACGGTTTCTACATGAATAAACCTCACATGGTGGCTTCTCCCCAAGGAAATGTAAATATTCAAGTGCAGTCCTAGCTACACATATGTTCAGAGTTCAAAACAAGAAAGACTTTCTTGCACCCGGCTGGACTCCGTCCAAGATAATGGTACCAAGGAGTATTAGCACTTAATTGTAAAATTATTTCTGATAGGACAGGTTTTGTCTCTGGAAGGCAGTAAATTGTGAAATTTCAGTGTGTCGCAAATCCTACCTCTAGATCTGGACTACAGAAAGCATAATTAAAATACATAGTTTTCTGTCACCAAAATTGTCTATGGAAAGCATCTTCAGCTATGGAGCAAACCAGTTGACTGGAAGAGTCTGCAAAAAACCATCCCACCAACCCTTCAGGCTGTGGTCACATGGAGATGTTTTAGGGATCCCAACCACCTCACAGATTTGCTGAAATGTTCTGGACCCAGTGTTTCTCCCTTGAGCTTTGTGCAATCTTCCCATACCTCCTTGGACTTGGAGGGAGAGGACATCTTTCACTTGGACATCTGGCACTACTGTCCTAACAGACAAGCTTCGGGGCATTTTGTGAAATAGTCTGCAGCTCCCAGAATCTGCTTCAGACAGAAACCCCAGAACACCAGGCAGTGCAGCCCATTAATGAAATGACTCTGCCAGATATTATTTCATGGTGTCTCTCTGCGTTTCTGTGGGACCGTTATTTGCAGTAGGGGCATTCATCTCCTGCACACATTTTCTACATCCTTCCTGAATCTTACCCAATCGGATTTTCCCCTTAACTTAGCTAAGGCTTTTTGGAAATGTATAGACAATCAGCATGGCTCAAAACATTTGCCAGTTTTAAAATAATAATCTTAGACCTTCCTGCTCCAGACATCACCTAGCAAGGTGCTCTACAGGTTGTTTCCATGCACTGCAACTTTTACACAGTATTTCACCTTTAATTCCAAACTTTCTCACTATGACCAGAATGCTTTTCCCTTGGTACTCTGAAGATACACTTCACTGTGCTCCAAAGGTATACCTCATTCCAGGACAGTTGAGTTTCCCAGCTCATTTTCTACTTGTATCCTACTGGGATCCTTTCTGTGATGCACCTTCTGGCGTGGATTGTTTCAGGAGCCCACACACCCTCCCTGGCATTGCCCTTCCTCGTTTCTCCTGGGTGAACTAGAAGCATTTGCACATCTGCAAGTTGTAAGAGAGGAAACAAGCATCTCCTTCTCTGCATTTATCCCCTTGAAGAATCAGCTCTTCCATTTCGCATCCATGACATTGTGTGCATTGAGCCCCAAAGCTGCTGCCAGGACTAGGCATCACCGCTACGTCATGTCTGCCCAGACATGTAGTTAACTGTGCAGTTACAAAATTGCCATTTTCCTTAATACTCAGGCAAATTGCATTTGGGATTCCTAGGCCCACAGAGTAAGGTATTGCAGGGGTGCATGGCTTACCCTTACTATAGCATTTCTCCTGTGCAAATACCAACAAAAGTTATCAGTAAATTTAACCACTGGCAAGAATTGCACTAGTTGAAACTGCTAAACCTCATTCTGTTGGCCACTGAAATGCTCTCCCTCTGTCACCTTGCCTGTGCAAGGTTTTGCAATGTTAGCAAATCTACAAACAAACCTTCTGTAATAGGAGCAGAGTCCTACCGACCTGCACCTCCGCGAGTGGCTGGGGGGTGGGCCAGATCTGTGCAGTCTCAGTTTTGGTTTTTTCAGTGGAAATTCCCCATCACCGGTTGTGTGGTGGACATTAAGTTACAAGCCAAACTTCCTCCTCTTTATTTCATTTCTCATCTGTGTTGCCAGCAAGTGTGTCTGATCATGCAGCTCAGTGCCTTCACTGAGGAATACATCACACAGGAGCCTGCCACTGAAGTACAGTTTAGACAAGCTAGTCCACACAACTGGCCAGGATGTGGATAAGGATGGCACAGACGTCCAAGTATCCAAGGAAGTGGTGGCCTGATGAAGTGTCGCAGGGTGCACAAAACACAGGTTAGCTGGGGGCAGCAATGATGTTAGAGGAGTGGACATGGGAACGTGTGGTGGACACAGGGACACATAAAGCTGCCATGTGTCTTGGCATGGATTGGCTCTTATATTTGCCAAAATGTGAAAAAATATTTAAATGCAAATTACAATCTGGCTGCTGTTATGTGTCTGTTGCATTGGACACTTGTAGTTCAAACAAAATTGCTTGACCCCTCAGACATGAATTCAGTTGTGGTTACCAAAAGTAGAGAAGATACAGAGAAGGATGCCCAGCAAAGTCCAGTCATTATAGTTTACAGGATGTCTCTTAATTATTTTTTTTTATTTTACCTTAATGCTAGAAAGTCTGACATTTTTAATAATACTTTAAGTGTACATAAATAAATCATAGATTATATTTTTGTCATTTTTTTGTAAATTAGGAGAGATGGAAAATAACTTTAATTACAATATCACAATCTAGTAAATTATTTTAATACAGGATTCCAAGCAAAACACAAATTAGGAATTACATTATTCTTTGCTATGAAAGTTGGATTGCATCAACATAAGTTAATTTAATTCATAAATGTGCTAACATAACGTAATAGCCATAAAACCAATTATTTTATAAAGAAATACATGAAAGAAATAATATATTGACTTAACTGACACCAGTGGCAGTTGTGCTGACTTAATCTAATTAGGTTTTTTCACCTCAAAGTGTATTAAATATTTAACTTTGTAACCACAGCCCGGTGTAGGAACTAGTCTTCAAAAAGTCCCAAACATATATCCTTTGGAGGAAATACAGCCTAAAATCCACCCTACTCATCTAGCCGTTCACCGCTACAAAATAGAGTTATTCAGTCATAGATCTAACTGGTCAAAAAATGTTGCTTCAAACCATGAAAATTGATTGTCCTTGAAACTTTCGTCTCAGTCATGTAATTTATACTCTTACTATTAACATCTCATCCTTCTGGAACTGTGTTAAGCTATGGCATAAATGGAGGATAAACATAAAAAGTGATTACCTATTGATATAGTTGAAGAATCACAGCCATTATTGTCATGAGATTTAAATGTGCCTGAGCAATGCCTTTGGATTGTATTGAAACTGTTTAAGAAAGTTAGCATAGTTGGGGGTTTTATTTTTTTTTTTTTTTAATTTTTATTTTTTTATTCAGTGCTCGAAGGAAAATGTCTAACATTCTCTGTTCTTTCTCTTCTTTTCCAATGCGCAACTTTTTGGTTTTGTATAGCTACTCTTTTCTATTATTTGCCTAAACAGGACAGAGGGAAAGAAAAAAGAAAAAAAAAAACCAAAAACAGCCACCAGGACCCTCGAGTTGGCTGGTCATTGATGGAATGCAAGTTCTAAATATGAGTTTACTTCCAGTATCAAAGTACGTAACTTTCTTACGATGTATGTATATACCACTTTCATATATTTATATACCAAGGATAATAAAAGGCCTTTAGAAATCTGGTTGAATTCAATGGCAGTTCAGTACATTAAGGGTGTATAGTATCAGGACTTAATGAGTGACACCTTTATCTTACCTGTCATTCAAAGATTTAAACAGTATAAATGTTGACTCAGGGCCTACATAGTTTTCTAGAAAATAAATGCGTAGATGTTTTCAGAATATTAGGATTGCATATTTGATGCATTTTACTGTGTTGTGTGTGATGTTGCCTGTTCTTTCCACTATGTGGTGCCTTGAAAAGTATGGAATGATCAAGCCTCTAAAGTTTAAAGAGGAGCACAAAGGAAAATGAGAGAAGAAATAATGATGATCAGGTTCACTAGCCTTGTACTGTATAATAGCTGTCAAAATGAAATAGAAGTTATCAGAATGGTCATATTAAGGGAGATAAGCTCTAACCGAAGTCCTATATATCAGTGTCAATGCAATATCTGCAGTGAAAGTGCAAAAGTTAAGCAATGAGAATTTCCTAAGAATGCACTGATCCTTGCAATGTAGTAGTGTAATCCATATAATTTATATGAACTACCATCCATGTACTCTCTTGACCTCAGGGCAACTGTATATTCAGCTATCTCTATTCAGACTCAATCATAAAACTACTAGAGGGAGTGAAAGAAGAATACACTTTTCATTAAATTTCCAGATGTGGCATGGTGGTTGAATTTCATAACAGATCGAACTGTGTACTTTTTATTTATTTATCTACAGATCTAAAGTACTTACAGACTTCATATTTCCACAGTCCTGATATACTCAGAATCTTTAATGGAAAATTCTTTGATTTGATCACTCATCTGTGATAAGTTTTCATTTTACAGGTGAAAATTAGATTTATGATCAGAATTCATGACCAGAGGGTAAAAAACCCCATTAAAATAAAGGAGGTCTTTAACACATGATGCCACATTTTTAATTACAGTTGCAATCTGAAAACCAACCAAACCAATACCACATAACTGGTTATTATTGGTTAAACTCTAGCTGGTCCTGTACCATCAAAATACCTTTCACTCCACATTGCTTGGAATGATTTCTGTATTTGGGATGGAGGATGGGTCTTAAAAAGTCCCTTATATAAGAGGAATTCCGTACAGCAACTTTCAATGTAAAAAAATTCCTCATGTACTAAGACTGTACTTCTGTGAGTACCTGTAAACTTCTGACTCTTGAAATTTCTGAGGAAATTGGGATCCTGCTTGTCTGTGGATCTACCATCTCCTCAGCATAGCTGTGCGAAGGGGCAGCAGTTCACCAAACATTTTCCAAGAACGCCTCCTAGTTCTGTATGCAGTTTAAGTACATTTCCAATTTCCTCTGAAGCCAGCGGCAGCAGTTGTTGTTGGTCCCGTGTGAGATTTGAGAAGCAGCGGTGAGGGCACTTACATACTGACAAGACCGTGCTGCCTTGCAAAGCACAGGTCTATTCACTATCGCCATTAATACGGGGGTGTTGATGGCATCGCTGCTCAGGTTTTATACAAGTGGCTAGTACTTCCCAAGTGAGTGAAAGACCCAGAACTATTTCTCTCCTCAGACACATGTATTGTAAACATTTTTTCATAGTGCCTAGTAACTGATGCCCTAATTTTTGGGTTATGGGCTCCAAGTGAGGCTACAGATTGTCTAGTAAGGTGGATCTACATGTTCTCTGTATTGCAAACAGTCAATATACATTAGGTTAGAAAGAATGAGAATAGAAAGACGCATCATAGGTTAGTCTCATGGAGCTGGGAAGTAAAAGAGGGAAAGAGAGTGCAGACAAGGACAGTGGATATCGTTTCATAAATATGCATTTTCAGGGCATGATTCATTTGCTCTGTTTTAGACATAGGCATTACCATGAGACGTGTTACACACCAGAATTATTGCTATCTCTCCATTGGCTATAAGAATATTTTGGGGTAACTAGCTTAAATACAGATCTCTGTGTTTTGGTCTTCTAAAATAAATTAAAAAAAAAAAAAAAGAAGAAAGCTTTCTGTCCTTTGTTACCTAGAAGCTAAAGCAAGCCATTAGGAAAAAGTCTGGAGTCTAGTATTTCCCTAGAAGACTTTACATTAAATAGATCTTACTATAAAATGCATCAGTTGATGAGTATTAATTAAAAAAAAAGAAATGAGATTTTTCACATAGTATGTCCATGGAAATGTAAAGAGGAATCTGGGAAAGGCTTTTTAATTTTTTTTATTAATAGGGAAGAAACAAGGAAGAGATCTGCTAAGAGAGCTAAGAGACAATGGAAACAAAGATTAACTTTATTCATGGGCTGATGAAGAAATATTATAAGTTAAACTTTAATATTCATTTTGCAGAACCAGTAAAATGTCCCCAGGGAAAGAGCATCTGTACTAATACAGATTTAGCCTTGGACCAGAGATGAAAAAGCAACGGTGGACTTTTACAGCTTGAAATATTCAACATTTGGCTGCAATATAGTACTGCATTCCTGGGGAAGAGGAAATGGAAGGGCAAGAAAGGTTTGCATTTGTGTGGCAGGAGCGGTTAGGGCCAATCCCAGAATGGGGGAAAGCAGAAAAGGGTTTGTTTCAGCAAGTGCTGAAAGAATGGTAGAATGGAGATTTTTCTCAAGGTTTAGCATATTAAGCCTTTCTTCATGGGTCTTTTGCTCTTAATTTTTCATTGCTTTCTTTTGAAGCTCTTGCTGCAGACAAGAACTTAATTAAATATTTTAATCTCTGTGTTTTTTAAATTACCAGCTTTAATCTGTCCTTTCACACCTAACCCATAGCTGGTTTAGATACTGGTCCCATATTATTTTTCTATTTTTGGAAGTCTACGTATAAATTATGAATATATAATAAAGAAATGATAAAATGTTTATTTTGAACACTTCCTTAACTATTTCTAGAGTCTGGCATAATGCTGTCAAAAGTTCAGCCCTAAGTGTTTATCACTCCTTTTATTAAACATAGACACATTACAGCTCCATTATTTTAAACACAAGAAGTAGATAGACAGAAAATTGTTTCCGAGCCTACATAAAATATCATTTTAAGACAATGAATTCTGGTTATTACGAGCTCAATACCAATTTGACCTTATGCTTTTAAATAACTTTCCATTCCACATTACTTGGAATGATTTCTGTATTTGTACTAGGAGACCGGTGCTTCAAAGTCCCTTAGTGAATAATACCAACTGGGAGTCTGATGTACTCTTCCACATGTGTTATAAACAGATTGTATTTTGATTTTCAAATACAACATTATTACAGGAGGTATACTAACAAGCTGAATAACTAACATCCATACTTCATGTTTATTGCTGCCTGCATAAATTTTAATTAGGAAGCTGCATAAGTGCTCAAGAAACTACAGTATAAGCAGAGTAACAACTAAATACCTGTTAATGCAATTATAACCCAGTTATCTTTTAATTAAATGAGTTTGCCATTATTAGAAACACAAGAATATCTATGAAACTGCAGGAAAGCGTCTCCCAAAAGTTCTTGTAAGGCAGTTCTGTTCATCAGTACCTAAAGGTAAATCAAAGCTATTGCCTTCTCACTTAGATAAATCGTTCAGTGAATAGTAGAAAGCATGTTTTAGAACTGTAGGAGGTGAACTGCCCATAAAGGTTCTGGTTCATTAGCAAGGATGTCTGATGAGAGATCAGAACATAATGAATTGTCAGCACCTAACAAAACCAGGGAACAAACACAATACAAAAAAAGGAAAGGGATGGTTCATGGAGAGGCCTCAGGAGAGCTCTTTGCAAGCAAAGGCAGAGATGTAAATGAGTTATTTACAAACTCATCTGGGATAACACATTTGAAATATAAGTCAACATTTAAAAAAAAAAAACCACAAAAAAATTGATTTATTGAAATAGTGGCAAAATTAGTAAGGTCAGAATTATCTTCTCATAGGTTTAAATAGATTATAACTGCAGCAGTAAAATATTAATAATATGTCCCTTTTTAAAAATACTAAAACAATTGAAAGGGAGGCATGTTTTTTTATTTAAATTTTGAGCTGTAGTGTATTAGCCTTTGTTTCCCATTGTATTAGATGAACATCACATTTCTGATTATATTCAGAAATATATTATTATTATATATATCAGAAATATCTTATTATTCAGTTTAATTTAGCAATGTGTCTTTATCAACTATTTACATACTTGTATGTTACTTTTCATTAACATTTCATTTTATGTAGTTGGAGAAGACACAGTGTTCCATGTTTGTTGCAATCATAACAATATTTTTCTTAGCAAAGTTATTTGTGTTTATAGCTTACACTTTACTAGCATTCTCCAGGACAGTGGAGTAGCATGATCAGGATGAAATATAAGACACATATTTCTGTCTTTATTTCTATTATCAATCAGTTCTGTGATATCTGAAAATTTACTTCCTCTGCCTCAGGTCCCACTCTATGAGACACCATCTTTTGCAGTGTGCATGTAAAGCTAAGTTTCTGCTTAAGCAGAATCTGTTGAATAAGAATTTAAGTAACCAACTCGTATGTTGTGACCTGTTCTGATGAAGGCAAAGACTTGCAAAAAGCTCTTTTCCAAAGAATGAAATCTTAGTTAGAAGACCTTTTCCAAACAGATACAAAACTGTGTCCTTAATGAATATGCATATTTCTTTTTTCCTGTTCTCTGGTCTATTCAAGCTTAAAATATTCATCTCGTAAGTCATGACTGAAACTGTATATGCTTTATTAGAAAATCCTGAAGCTTTTCTAAGGTTGGCACTAGAGAGAATCCTATTTCCTACTGCCTTGTGCCTGGTGCCATTAAAGTCTGGCCTTATGAGGAAGAATGTTTCATAAAGGCAGTCCCGAGAAACATTTTTCCAAATTGGACAGGCCTTCAACGATGTCGTGGTTTAACCCCAGCCGGCAACTAAACACCACGCAGCTGCTCACTCACTGCTCCCCCCCCACCCAGTGGGATGGGGGAGAAAATCGGGGAAAAGAAGTAAAACTCGTGGGTTGAGATAAGAATGGTT
>JANZLP010000011.1:15271174-15281573 GCA_026930925.1 Chelictinia riocourii
TGACATTTTTCAGGAATCCCATTTCATTTTGAGTCTTCTAAATTGGGTGTAGAGCTTTATGGAAAAGAAGAGATAATATGAGAATATTAAGGTTTAATACAGACAAAACATAAAAAGAGGATTATATGCTAGATTGATGAAATCAACATTGTTTATGGATATCTGATTTCTCCATATTATTTGATAGTTTGCTTTTAAAATGTTAATTATTTAAAGAATATAAATTACAGGAAATTAATAGCTCATATGTTAACTAGCTGATTGCTGTCTAAAGAGTATTGTTACTGACAGGGTATCAGCAGGAGCCACTAAGTTTTAGTAAGACAATAATCATGCCCACTGGTTATAGACCCATCAAGAGAGCTGATAAGGACACAAAAACATTAGATCGCTTAAAACAGAAATTAAACAAAACTTAAAAGTGAAATTAAGAAATTTAACTAAGACATTAAACACAGGAACAACCTTCTAACAAAACAATGGTTTAACCATGACTTAGGGCCAATAATATCTGTCTCCAAAAAAAAAAAAAAAAACCAACCTGTTGTAATCGCAGTATCAGTTTGGCCACCACAGTAGTCTTCTCAGGTTTTAGAAACTATGTGATGTATCTGAAATCCCAGATTCGTGACCTATGAACATAAAAGTGTGTTCTTCAGCGCCTTCAATACACCAGCAATATAATTCTGCATAAAAACAATTATTGTCATTCAGTGATCTTCAAGAGTTATTTGCTTTCAAGGATCAGAAAATTTGGGAATAGGGATAAATTTTTGTCCACATCCAGATGACAGGAACATTGTGCTCTTTTTTTTTCTTTTTTTTTTTGAAACATAGTACAAAAATCACCTTGTACATTCCTCAATGATTTTTCATAAACCACTTTGTTGTTTGATGCCTGGCTAGTGCCAGTCTGTGACATTTACCATTTCAGGCACCCGAAAACCGAAATGCTTGGTTTAGCTCAAGTCACATGGCCCCAAAGAGGAGTATATGGATGAAAGTTAACAACTTATGACATGCCATAGATTAATATAGAAGATTTATTGGGTTCCTGCAGCCTTAAATACTCTGAAGTATAAAACATAAACTTGTACCAGATGGCTTGTGTAGTTGCCCATATGAGTAAACTGCCTTACGAGTTCAGCACTGACATAGCTGGGACTCCAGAGACTCACTAGATAAAATCCGTAACCCACCTGAAACTGCTGTCAAAGTCCCTACTGAACTCAGTAAGCTCAACCTTTATCTAAGTGAGAACCTCTCTGAGCGCTGTCTGGACGGGAACTGAGTACTGACAGTCCCAGCCACAGTCTCTTCCTTGCAGGAGCCCTCAGAGCACTTCAGGACCAAGTGTTTCACGTGGCATTCAATGAACACCACCCTCATCCACAAGAGAAGTTAGAGAGCTGTGTGAAAAAATTTGTTGTGTAAGTTGAAACCAGTGGCATTTATTCTTTGACTTCCAACGAATACAAAGAGTAAAAATGAAAAGAAATTCCCTTGTGTTTTTCCATGGCTCACCTGTGATCAAAAGCAGTTTCTGACAGTAAACACTCTTTCATTAGCAATCCAGGTAGAGAGCAGAGGTAGATGATGGTCACAGTTCAAACTGTTACCATTATCATTCTGTTTCAAGGTTTCCTACATGGTCATTAACAATAAGGTTAAAATGAAAGCATAGAATCGAGAAGCTTCTTATCACTCTGTCATCCCATCTGCACAACACACAGAGTCTTTTTTTCCCCCTCAGTATAGGTGTTGCTGAGACTCCCTGTGTCTCTCCTCTGGATAATCTCTGCTTACTTTCACTAGGGACAAGCATCTGATAAGCAGCAGCTTCTGGAAACACACAAAGAAAGAACCAACTGGAGATGGTCACGACTTTCAGGCCAGATCCTCAGCCAAGGCAGAGTTACACCAATTAACACACTGCTTAAGAATCTGACTTCCAGTGTCTGCTTATATTAAATTATTCAACACAACAGAGAGATTTGGCAGAGACCTTTCCAATGCACAGGCCACCAGTGCAACATATGTTTTCTAATAATTCCTAGGTATGATTTATTTTAAGCAGTACCTATTCAGAGCTCTGGGTTGCCTCTAGCCCAACTCAGAATTTAAGGTGAGGAGTACTTCTCATTCCTGTTCTTCTTTGTACCACACTACTTCATTATAATCTTATACATGTAACCCCACAGTACCATCCCCCTTTCCAAATTCAGCCACCTGCCTCAAAATAATGTACAGATTAAAAAAAAAAAAAAAAAGATCTCTCTTGTGAATCACAAAGGGTCACAAACCAAGGATTGGAAGGATTGGAAGGATCGGTGAAGAAGGGAACCATATTTAGCATCTGGAGCTTTTTCACTAGGAATATTGTACTGTCAGCTTCCTCCACTGATCCCAGAGAGCCACAGCTCTTGACACAAGGTGAATGGAATCCAAGTAACTCACTTTCAATTAATAGAGCTACAGGAGGTCATTACCTTGAACTCCACTGAGAAGTGAACTAGACTAAGGCTTGAAAAAAGCTGTGCTTCTGACCCTCACATTCTGGTCTTTAAGCTGTAAAGGTAAATCATCTGGGTAACTAAGTTTTAAATAGTGCATAAAGTGGATTGCATATGTTCTCTTTCAGTTTTACAGGCAACAGGATTTGATGTAAATGAAAATATTAGAAGAGATGTGTAGGGAAGAGTACAGAGAATAACCATGAAAATGAACAGCTCAAAGCTGTTTTAAGACAGAAATGTTTAGAACATGGGGACATATTCTGACCTCAGTGCAAACTTAAAGAGTGCATTCACCTTGGACTGATCCACATTTGCACTGGAGAGCACAAAGGAGACCAAAACCTGCAGCCGGAGATCACCGCACTAACCCCTTGCAGAAGCAGTCCCAGGCTGACTTCCCTTGTTACTGGGGGCGCAACCTTGTCATCGTGTGAAATCCATCATCTGCTCTGTTAAGGAGTAGTTTCTACAGAGAAAAAAGCCCAAAAAAAAAAAGGCAGGCAGCAAAGCCACCTAGTTAAAGAATACATATAGCCCACAACTGAGCAATGCCTCTTTTGTGTATCTCCATTACTTAAAGAGGACACAGTTTAAGCTTTTTTTTAAAATGGAGGTGTTTCTTTATTTCTTTTATTTATTGACATCACAAATATACACTATCAAAATACATAGCATATTTGTCCTGTACATGCCTTTAATTGCATGGTAACTGTATTTAGTGGGTTTATATGTGTGTTTAGCTAACAATAATCCAATTCTCAGTGGTAACAAGTATGAAGAGAAAAAACAAAACAAAACAAAGAAACCCTACTAATGTTAGCTCCTGAGAAACTTTGCAGAATCTGAACCATCAGTTACACATTTTAGTTGCTTGCACAGGGCTAGGTAAAGGCTTCTGGTCTGTTTATGTCAGCATGGGATTCTTTTTTAATCTTCGTTTTTAAGATTGGTATGGCGTGGAATGACGTATTTCATTGGCATTTTCTGTTCATGAAGGTGTGTTTCAGCTCGCTCTGACTGCCCCCTCCCAAAACACCTACACACATATTCACACACTCCTTCTGAAAGAGGATATCCTGCCTGAATACTCAAGTGGTATTTCATCTTAACAAAGGAGTGAGTGGGACAGAGTATTATTTCACAAGAGGAAGAAAAACCTGATTAACATTTTAAAGCAATTATTATCCTTGTATTTGTTGCAAGTTTAGGCTAAAAATTTTGAGAACCAATTGTGACATTCAGGACACTGAGAGTCTAGAGCAGCCTTCCCATGGAAATAACAGACACAAACGCAATGAAGGCTTGGCGGAGTTGTCTACACAGAGCCGCTCACTGTAATTTGTGGTACCTGCATATGGACACCTCAGTTTAGGTGGCTTGATCTTGAATTAAATTTTATCCTTGCAGATGTCTACAGGTGTGACAGATGCTTATTGTAGATACTTAGGCCATGATTCAGTTGTTTGTGATGACCACACACAGGCATCTGGTGTCATCTAAGATTTCTCAGGGCATCTGAGGCATCTGCACAGAAGGGACGGATATGACACAAAACCTGTGGGAGACTAGAGACCTTCTGGAAGAGTAGCTGCAGGCATCCCAAATGGCACTGGATGCCTGCCTGTGTCACTGGACAACCTCCAACTCGGCTGCTCCCCTGAGTCTCTCTCTCACGAAAAAGCTGATGACTGAGGATCAACTTTACCTCAGCATGCAAAGTATTTAATATCCGACTCGGTCACTTAATCTGATTTAGCCAGTTCAATACTCCTCTAAGACTTAAAATTATACGAGGCCTGTGAACTCAATGAATGGTGTCACCAGTCATAAAAATTATTAAGAGCTAGGTTCAGATCCAAATGCTTATGGCATCTGCATGTGGCCAGTCCAAGGTTTTACTTCGCTCACAGAGAGAGCAAGCAGAGTCCGACACCAGCACCAGATCTGAGCTGAGACTTTCCAAACTGCAAGGGTAGGTGAACTTCAGGTTTTGATTCAGGTTTACTGTCAGCTTGATATCTTTTGTTCTGGAAATCAGCGTAGGTGGGTGGAGGTGTTTGCAGAGAGAGGCATGAACCGAAGGAGACTAACAGAGCAAACACAGGGCATGTCTGCACTGGGCAAGGCAGGGATGACACTGCTCCCACTGGCAAGCTCCAGGCTGCTGGCTGCTGGGCGGGTACACCAGCTTGCTCGGAGACAGCAGAGAGGTCCTTGCACAACCCTCCACTGTGTGAGGTAGACATGCCTCCTGGGGGGAAATCTGCAGCAGTTATAAATAGCTTTTGTGTACAGCTGATGAAATTTGTATCCAAGGGATTTGGTGCTCTAACGTGTAAAGTTTTAAAACAAAGAAAAGGTAGGACACACATTCCTTCTCTGCTTTTTGCTCTTTTCTTTTTTTCTGCATTGTGAGGTGAAGATGAAGGGATATATATGCACTCAGACAACTCAAGAATTTAGGAGAAGAAATGCACACATTAATCTAGAAATCTTTCCTTGCAAATCAACTTCACAATTGGAAATCTGGGGGTTTGATGGGTCATTACCTTGCCAAATATGCTGTAATTTCTCTGCTATTGTTTTGAATTTTGAATGCATTACTTAAGGAAAACACTTCCATTGTGGTTTATTAAATGCACTGAAACATTTATTACTTTGTAAATATATACACATTCTTTAAATGGGAGACTGAATTCTCACACTGGAAAACCAAATATTAGGCTTCTAAATAAAAAGAAATGGCCTGTTTCAAAGGCAGTAACCACCATAAACTTATTATATAGTAGGTTGAAATTTAATTTGCATTTGACATATCTGTCTTGGAATGTTATTTACTTTTTAACAGCTTCAATTATTAAGCATGTTTATATTGAAAATATATGGAAATATATTTATTTAAAATCAGTGTTTAGTGTCAGAATGTATCAGTGTGTTAAAACCAAGACAGGCCATATGAATTTTTAGACCATTGATGAAAATTTTTGCACAAAGTCTAATGTTGATAGTGGAAATTATTTATTCATTAGAAAATCATTTTCTTACCCACAGTAGTTTATTATGGTATTGGTTCTGGCAGTAGTGGTACACATGAAGAACTTTAGACTGTGACACTACCTACTGCAATATATACATGGAGTTATTTCAGTTGACTTTCTGCTGCTCTATTAATTTGGATTATACTACTTAGGGAAAACAAATAGCATGATGATAGAAAACCACTTCCCTCTTGTGCTAAGCAGCACGATTTTTGCCACATGCATGGTAATAACTGATTTAGACAAGGAAAGTCATCAAGGCAACTCTTGCTAGTGGGAGAAGGGGTGGAGAGGTGTTGCTTGGCAAGTAAGCCTTAAGAAAAAAATAATATTCCCCTCAATAAATGAAACAGTTTGGTACAAAAAGAATATTCAGGTGAATTCTATGTGCACAAAATATATCATCACTTGATTGGCTGTTTTTTTCTTTTCTACTAAGAGAGGTAGTAGGGTTTCCTAAATGTAGGATGATGATGTTTTAAGATTTCAAAAAGAAAAATATTAAGTTTCCATTTAATAGCATTTGCAACCAATAGCACAGGAGCAGCCTGTACCACAAACAAACTTCAAAAGTGGAAAATAAATGTATTCCCAGTAGCTTAAATAGTACCGGTGTTTCTCTAATATGTGCCAAGAGAACTGAGCTTAAATAAAGACTGTTATGAAGTATTAGCAAATCAGGACAATACAAAGTTAGGCATTTGAGGTTAAACAAAGAGGAGATTGTTTCACGCTATTTCTTTTTGTCAAGCTTTGGGTTTGCCCTCAACTTTTGAAACAGTTCCTAAAAGTAGTGTTCTGACCATCACTTCTAGTATCTGAAACAAAGTACTAATGAACGTGTTTGGTCCATAATGTGATAAAGTTCCTTTGACTTCAGTTAGTAAATGCAAAAAGTGATCCAAATGACATGTTGAATCTGAGTCATGGCTTTAAGTTTTACTGAACACAGGTTTAACCAGGAGTTTGTATTTTATTCTATTTTCTCAGCCAGAAAATTTACATTACAGGTGCAGACTGTGGTTCAGTAGGACTCTCCCTTCATTTAATTTTGCAGGAGGTCTCAATTTATTCATAGATTTACATTTACACAGTATCTTCTAGCAATAAAGCCACATTTTTATCCACCAGAGTGAAAAACACTAATTTAACTTGAAACAAAATACAACTTTAACTTTTTGGTTTGCAACCCTGAAAAAAGTTTTGACGTTTCATGCTTCTCAGTCCTATTCCACATATACAAGACTATAATTTATAAGTGGTTTTGTGCTGTGCACAAAATAAAGTTTTATTACTAACTAAGCATTTAAATCATTTTAACTTGGAAGATACCCACAGACCAGTCTTAGTTGTCATAATAGCTTTTTTCCTAAGATGATGTGACCTTTCTTTTGCATATTATGGATCTACTGGTTTAATAAGACTAAATCTGTGCTACTTCACATTATGGAAGCCTGAAGAATTAACCTTGTCTCAGTTCAGGTTTCCCTGGTGATACCAAAAAGCTAGAAGTTATTAAAGTATGTAAATTATCTAATCTTATGTATTTTGATTCTCAAAATTACTGCAATATCGTATCTTTAGTACTTATGAGCACTCCAAAAATCCAGTGGTGCTAGTCTTCTCTATTTACTTCTTTATAACTTAATTGTTCTATCCCATTTTCCCCACCAGTAAAAAAAGAATAATAAAGTTCAGTTCCATCTTAAAGTATTATCTATATGGGCCAGGAAATACATTAAACAGTAAATATTAACTTTAATAATTTTAGTAAGTCATAATACCTTTCACACTTTCCTTGCTTATTATTGTAAATTTTTCTTTTCCTTCTCAGTTATATAACTATTTTTATAATAGTCTCCAGGTGCTCTAAATTGCAGCCCTCATACACTAAAATGAGCAAAACATTTACAAACAGCAAAGGCAGTGCAGCATGGGCCTTTAGGAGCTTGAAAAATCAGACAGCCACAAGTGAGATGAGAAAAATCATCATCATTCCCACTTTATGGACCAAAAGCTGAGGCCAAAAGTATTAAATTATTTGCTCAACAGTCAAAATGGTTTGAAAAAATAAAAAGCTGAAAAATGGGATGCTTATAGCCATCTTTAAAGACACAGATATCTCTGTTGTCCCACTGCAAAAGATATTTTCCAGAAATATCCAAAACTCTCTCCTTTCATTAATTCTCTCTTAAAACATAGAGGGAAGATTCCTCTTTTTATAAACACCAAAATTATCCATGATAAAATCTGTATTAGACATCTCATATGAACCAGAGAACATATTTTTTATCACTATTATTATTTTCAATAGCACACTGAGGAAAAACAAAAGTATAAAGAAACTGAAGCTACAGCCTGCTGAAGAGGCAGTGCATTAATCCAATGTAATCTTCCATTCAGTAAAGGATTTATACTGATTACACTGACAGAGATGCTGAATGGATATCATATATAATAAAGGAGGAAAAGAGAATATGAGAAGAATATAGTAGAAACATGAAGGAGACTTCATATGCCCTGATCATGAGTTTACCACTCCCTCACTGTTTTCATCTTGGCTAAATAGTGTTAGTAAATTAAATTGTACCAGGAATCATTCCCTGCCTTTGGAATTATACTAGTATCTGGTCACTTGCCCCACTACTTTTCTGAAGTAATCCCTAGTGTGCTTTTGTCCTAGGACAGCCAGATCTCCCAAACTATTTCCAGGCACCTTTCAGAAGTTAGCATGGAGTGGGCACAACTGCCCACAGGCACTTTGCACACAGAAACTCTCTGTCAAGCTTAATAGTGTGAACGCAGTCAGGCTGTGCCACTGGATTTCTGGGCTACAAAAACAGATTTGGGCACTATTTTGTTTACTAATAAAACTATCATTGCTGTGGCTTTATTACATGAACTGCCATATTTATTATGAAATTAAATCTGTTAAATATTTTATTAAAGATTTCTCCTTTTTTACTGTAGTTCTAATTTGAAAATCTATTACTTTCTGTGAAAACAGCTTTGGTGGTTTTTCCTTCTTTTTCCCCGTGCATCACCATTTTTCTTGCATGGAGCAACAATTTCAGGAAATCGGGAGGGGGGGTTGTTATTTTTGCCTCTTTTGTAATGTTTATCTTCCTAATGTCTGTGCCTAGCTTTCTTAATATGTCCAATGGTGTGTATACATCAGTCAGCTATCCCTCTGACCGTGGCAACTAAAAGGTGCTGCAAATATTTTGTTTATGTTTAAAGTATACCATTTCAGGAAAATATAGTAAGAAATAAGTTAAGCAATTAAAGTAATCCAGTGGTTGAAGGGCAGTGTGAAAATAGAATCATAGAATCATTGAGTTGTTTAGGTTGGAAAAGACCTTTAGATTATCAAGTCCAAACGTCAATCCAACACCACCATGTCCATTAAACCATGCCCTGAAGTGCCTTGTCTGTGCATTTTTTTGAACACCTTCAGGATGGTGACTCCACCACTTCCCTGGGCAGCCTGTTCCAGCACCTGACAACCCTTTCAGTGAAGAAATGTTTTATAGAATCATAGAATCATTTAGGTTGGAAAAGACCTTTAAGCTTATCCAATATTTGACAATGTGTCTCCTTTTAAGTAAAAAGTTCTTATATCATTGGGAGTTTCAAGGGTCTACATGCTAATAGATTTGAAATATTCAGACATGGTGGAAACTCAAACATTAAATACTTAGTATTTTAGATGTGTTTATTTCATTTCTTTATTTATTTTTACTTACAATATGCTAAAAATGTTTGTCCCATATTAACAATTATATGTTCCAGGGAGAAAAAAAAAAACATATTGCTTCTTCTGTTACTTTTCCTAGAAAATTTTTTTTGGGGGGTGACTTTCCCCTCCACTAATTATGAGTTTGTAGTGTAATAGGACAGTATTTAAGATGTTGTTCTTAGGTTTGCCTCATCTTGGCTGAAAGGAAATAGCAGTTTAACCATGAGGTGTTAGAATGAGTGGTCAATGTGAGCCCACGATCAATCATTTTCAATGAAATAACTGTGAACGCTGCATCTGGGATAGTTAATATGATGCCCACATGTACTTAGTTGTTGAGTATTTTGTAGTACAGCTGAAAGAGAGGGAGCGGGAAAACATCTGACCTTCTGAAAGCCTTAGTAGACCAAGCAGCCTCTTTTGGGGCCTAAAACCAATCAGGTCTCTTGGCTTTACTCTTATTGTCCTTGGACTGTAATTTTCAGCTGTTCTCTGGGTTAAACCAAAAACTATTTTCCTATTAAGTCAGGACTTCTTAGTCTAGTCATTCTCTGGCCTCTACTAATTGCAATGAATAAATTGAATTACCAGTTCCATGGAATCTCATTAATTCTTCCCTATAGAAGAGGAAAAGATAAAAATACAGCAGTTCTACATAAATGGCCCAAGACATTAGTTTAAAGACTTATTTCCTTTATTGGGACTCCAGGACTCCTTAATACTTTCATACAATAATGCAAGTCTGCAACTGTTATCAAATTCTATTTGTCCCACTTTTCTGCATGCTTAAGCTTCATCATTTCTCCCTCTGAAAAGAAAATACCTTCTTGGTTACCTTTACATTCACAAGCTGCTTAGTTTTTAATCTCATCTGGAAACAGGACCTTAATCCAGTTTAGTAGTGACAGGGATCCTGAGGATTTAACTGAAAGATTATACAGAAGGGAAAGAAAGAGAGAAAGAGAGAAAGAGAGAAAGAAAGAAAGACAAAAACTTAATCATAGAATCATTTCTGCAGGAAATACTGAATTCTAAAATTGCCTTCAGTCTTTACGTATCACCAGTCTACTCCCATAAACCCACAAACTCAGACTGATCAAGCGGGC
>JANZLP010000011.1:15295240-15307622 GCA_026930925.1 Chelictinia riocourii
TGTTCCCAGGTAGTTTTGGTTTTGAAAGGCAGATAGTGAAACAAAGGTGATTTTGAACTTAGTGCACTTACACAAGTTTCTCAGATATTATACTCAGTCTGTGTAACTGCCGAAGTAGGATACAACAGCTCTGATGATTTATCTGTACTGAACAGTGATCTGAACCAAGCGTAGCTGGTGAAAGTATTTGTATATAGCCAGGTGTAAGGATGTATAAGAGTAACTCCCTGGAAGAGACTGGCAAATTGATGGAGTTAGGGTCTAGTCAAATCCAGGTGACAGGCAAACAGAAGCCTGCCAAAGCAGTAGTATAAGGCATAGAAACATAGAGAATGGAGTAGAGGAAGGAAATAAACCTCTGTAGGGTTTATTCCTTGCAATATGATCTAAACTGTTATAGGAAATGAAACTTCAAGTCCTTCAGTACTTATTTATTGCTGTTATTGGTGACAGGATAGAGGCTGGAAGGAGCAGAAGAATCAGTAAAGGAAAATATTACTAGCTATTTGTTTAATTTAAAGATGTGAAGATATATCTAAAAAAGAATACTCTATCATATACACTCCAGGTAGTTTATATCTTTGCTAAAGAAGAAAGCTTTTCTTCAGGAAATGCCTTCTCTGTCACCCTTTTAGAGTGACCCTCAGGAACAGAAAAGTTTGCTTCCAAACCTCCTAACATATTCATCACTCTTATCAAAAACAAGCAAGCAAATAAAAAGACCTCCAAACACCAGGAGCTGAAATTCTTAACAACACACAAGGATTGTTTTTATAGTAATAACCTCATGTGTAAATGCAGACTAGTGTGCAAGAAGCCCATTAAGAAGCTGAGTGCTAAGATTTGTGATCGACTCCATTTACCTCTGAAGGACAGATGATTCTTCACAGAATACATTGACCCCTTCCAGGCTCCAGAAGCTCATTCAGTGGTCTTAAACATGTCTGTTTGGAAGTTCCTTCCCACCAATATAGCTTAGGAGCTGAGGGGGAAAAGGCAAGGCATCTTTGTCTAAGGCTTCCATGCACTTAGACTTACCACAATTATTTTCCTATTTAGTTTGTTCAGTTGTTGGATAGCTCAGTAGGTAAAGCCAAGGATTAAAAAGCAAGAAAGAAAATAAGAGGTGGTCTGAGATAGGCTGAGCTGTAGTCTAAACAAGGAGAGAGTGACTGTGCATTATCTTCATGTGAATGGAGATTCCTGGGATAATGCTTATGGCTCTTAACTGCAAAAAAAAGACTTTACCAATAGCCACCCATTGTCCTGCTTTTGTCAAGACTGAAATAAGAGAAGACGGTCTTTTCAGGTCCAGTCTATGAGGATGGCAGGGTGGAATGCAGTTGGATTCCAGCTGAGTGTTTGATGTCTTCATTTTTGAGGCCTCTTCTGAAAAAGAGCTGGCAGGAAAGTGTGGCCTTACATAGAAAAAGGGCAAGTCCTGGAGCAAGTCGCTTCCCTAGTAATGAGTAGACATCCAATTCTATTATAATAATGTGCTTTCATTGCCACAGTGGAGCTAATAGAGTTGTGGTGACTTCACACCTGCTGGAGCCTGGGAAAAAAAAAAAAGTCACCATGAAATCTCCCAGAAGGCTACTGCTGTCTGCGGGCAAGAGTGCAAGTGACAGATAAAGTGTCTGACAATGACATATTGCTTTAGGACTGCAGTGAAATGACTAGAATGCTGTAGTATAATCGCCAACTTCTCTGCCTGGCTCTGAAAAACAAGAAAAAGGCAAAGAAATGATACATATAATTAAACGTTACCATTTATTTTGCTGATTCTCTGCAGAAGCACTAGTACTCCATCTGAGAAGTTTAATTGCAATTTAAACTCCTCAAGACCACGTATGCCTATTTAGTTCCATACCTGCTTTTATTACTATTAGAAAAGAACCGTTACAGTCCTATAGTTTACATTCACTTTCAAATGCCAATTTGCTTTAAAAAATGTCAAGATCAAAGGAAATGTTTCCAATGGCACAGGACTGCATTATTGCTTTTCTCTAGATTCCACTGATAAACACAAACTTGGTTTTCTTAAACAGCAAGATGGCATCTTTTTGACAGATACAGTATGTAGTTATGTCATAGCATTATGATAAACCTTATAGGGAAGACACAGCAGGGTCAGAGAGTTTCTACATTCCCAGCACAGTTTCCATGAAAGGAATGTTTACATGACCCGCAGCACAAAGTTTAAATATATGCAGCAGTTTTGCTGTTAACTCCTTGAACTTGCTTGCTGAGCAGCCTGTGACCAGTAAAATTCTTCTGGACTTGTTACGGTGTTAGTGTTAACATTTTCCTGTCTTGTCAGCTGTTCTGGACATCTGCTCTGCTCTATAAAATGTCTGCACAGGGGTGGTTGGGGGGGTTTGTTTGGTCTGTTTGAGCATCTGAGGAACATAAATATTAGTCTGTCCTTTTGTTTGTGTTGGTTGAGGGTAGATGAGAGAAGAAAAGGAAATCTTGGATATCAAGCCAATGAAAATGGTTAAGATTGACAAGTGCTGTATTTGTGTTTCGTGACTCCTTTTCAAATCTGTAACATATATATATGTACACAAAGCACAGTGTAGGTATGACCTAATGTTTTGTTAACACATGGTTTTACATGACTGAATCAGAACTAATTTTAGTCATACAGGTTTTTCACAATCACAGTTAATATCTTTTGGCTTAGATGGGATTGCTTTATGCATCAGGAGCTTGCTATACACTGGAGAAATTAAACTGGCTACAATGCCTTCAATGCTTACAGAGCACTTTATGTTATTCTCAACAAGGCCTAATTAAAGCAAGAAGGCAGAGTAGATAGGATACTAACCAGTGACTGGTTGAAATTTATGCACAGAACATAGGCCAGACCCAACTGTGTTTGCTCCTCATGCTACAAAACCTTATTTTCCTTTCAGTTGTTCTATTTAGAACATATTCTATTCAGAATATTCTATTATAGTTTATATCCATAGCCTTTAAAGAAATTTTACAAGGGATATTATTGTTCCTAGTCTACAGACGGCAAAACCAAGGCATAGAGAAAAGCAATTATTTCTCAAGTCCAAACAGTAGACCTAAGAGAGCAATTCTAGACTAAGTCTGAAGTGTTAGCTGCAGTAGGATCAAGTCCATAATCACTGACTAGTTTAAAACTGGTTAAAGCATTAGAAACTACATCACCACAAGATGAGTGTGGGCTTCAAAACTGCCAATATATCATAACTGTAAGCTCACAATAGCTTCTTTATTGCTGTGGTTAAACTATTAGAGGTGCCTGTGCTACCCTGTTTAAAGCTAACTTGATTATACTTATAATATATTACCCTTGCTTTTGTGACTGATACTCCAATTACTATCCACAGAAGAATGCTGCTTCCTCAGGAGCTCTAATTAGATTGCAAGTTTTGAAGGACTTTCTGAACAAAACTCAAAACTCTGGGGAACTGCTCATCACAGCCCTAATTTTGTGTCATTGTTCAAAACTCTCAAAAGTTTTTTAAAAGAAAGACTGATTAAGATTGCAAATAACTAACAGAGCATACTTGAAGATTTAAACATTATGGCTTTGATTTATCAGAAGTTTCTCAGTTGAAGCATTTGACCTTGCTTAGAGGCTTTTTTCTTTTTTTCTTTACTTGTTGGCCTGCAGTTAAATTCAAGCATGCTTCATGCGTTTGCTAAGACTGATATGATTAGGGTTGTATTCATAGTGTGATGTCTAGTGTCTTGGATGTGCCTATTAAAAAAGGGCTCCTTTTCAAAATGTGATCTGTTACCTCTTTAAAATAATTTGTTTTCAAATATGAAGTAAATTCTTCCCATTTACTTTTCCTTTGCATGAGTGTATATGGCAATTATCTCAAACAAGACAGGCTACATCTATTTTTTTTCCCCCTTTTTGCACTGACAGTGTTTGAAACGTCTTCAGTAGGTGCAGAGAAGCTGCAACTCAGCTATGCAAACACATTCTGTTGATCCTTTTCTCCAAACATAAATTTAACTAGGATTGTCTCTTTAGTTATTGGGAACTCTCTCTATATGCATATTATCTCTTCATTGCAGACTTGAGGTCTTCAACAACTAAAAATAAATTAAAAAAATATCCTCTATGACTCACCTTTTAAAACATTCTGCATTAAATCAGGCATATCTGAAGTAATGAAAATTAAACAAATATTTGTGAATCTGAATGCAAATTCTGAATGAATGTCAATGTATACCTTCTTCCCCACAGTAAAAATTGTAAGGTAGCAATTCAGTCATGCAGTCAGGTTGAGATATTGACAAGATAGGCTGGAAACTGAGCAGTCAGATGTGAGAGAAATGAGGCAGAGCATAAATCTCAGTCTTAGCCATGCTGCATGAATTAGCTTAGCAACAGAAGGGAGAGACTGGGTATTTATGACAAAAATGTCAGAGATGGTCAAAGGAATGCTGCCAAGGAGCATTCCTTGAGATGGCGCAGCATAACAGCAGCAACACTGAGACAACTGCCCAGCCAGTTGCTAAAGGTGAACAGAAAGCACAGCAGGAAAATGACCATTGTTCATAATGACTTTTGAAAGAAAAGCATAAATGTTATTCTTGCCCTGCAATATTTCCTGCCATACACCTGCTTCAGACCTGCCAAATTAGCTGGATTCACCCTGTGCTCACTTGGATTTGTTCATTTAGATTTCTGGTACTTCAGGGACTGTTAATCCTGGAAACTCACAGGCAATACCAGGTTTTGATCTCCTCACCCTTTCAGCATGTCCCACAGATGGATATGGCAGCTGTTTGCATCTGACAGATTAAATCTGGTAACTGAACTTGCTGTGTGTGCACTCAGCTAGTCCTTGAACCAGAACCCTGGGGGTGTATAGAAAGCAGGTTTACCAAGTGAGGCAAAAGGGAGCCTTCCACTAATAGCTGTGTTAAGCTTCTCTCAGTTTGAAGTCATTTATTTGCAAGTCTTACAGCAGTTCTTTGACAAGGGAGATTTTTTTCCTGTGATGACACAAGAAACAGAGCTGACGTTAATAAGAAGAGGGATGCTACACCTTGCCACGCTTAAAATTATGTGTCTGTTTTATTGCAGCAGGCTCATGGCTGTGAATGATGTCATTAGTGCCTCACCATGGAAATGTGACTTGTAAAACGGACCTGAGAGGGAGAGAGGAGGCTGAGGGTTGCTTTTTTTCCTCCATTTAATTAAATGGACTCAGTCATAGAATTTTAAAACAAGACAAAGAGCTTCTGTCTTTGTCACCTGATAATATATGGTCAAGGCTGGTAGAAGCCCAAACTAGTGCTACAGAGGTGCAGCTATCTGCCTTATTTGCAGTAATACCAAGGCCGAGAAGAAACAAGTAATTTTTAAAAACAGAGCCTACTGCTAATTCCCTGAAGTTTTCCTTTCAGGCAGGTTTCAGCATTTAGCCCCACCTGCCTGACAAGGAAGCTATATATTAGAGAAAAGTAGGAAACTTAACCAGAATGATTTCTCTGTGTGTGTTCTTCTGTACCTGAATGATGCAGCCGTGGCAGCTGTGTAGTGGTGAGCCTAGCTTCTCCTTAAAGGACTTGCTCTGCCTCACAAAATCTGCAGGAATTAACTTATGCTTCTAAACAGATTTCTGGCAACTAATAAGGCAGACTTTTGTGACTATTTTGATGTTTTCCACCTACCCGCTTAGGAATGTTTCTTAGGGGTTCAAGTTTTATGTTGTTTTATGCCTAAACACTAAACTGGTGAATGGAATAAAATTTTTGAGGTTTTTTGTTTTCTTTTTTTTTTACTGATATAAAAAAGAAAGAAAATAGAAAATGCAGCTCTCTAAGGTTTTATAGCCACATACAGCACTGGTAAGGCTGATATTAGAAAAATGTGCAATTCCAGTATTCACAACTTTGAAAGTAGGTTAAGAGTTAGAGAAGAGGCAGCTAAACCCATAGAAATTATTTACATTCTAGAGAAAATGTCTTACAGTGAGAGATGTAAAGGGTTTCCTGTGTTGACTTTTATTTTTTTTTAATGGCTTCTTTGACTTACAGATATTATCAAAAATTGAAAATATGGGGTACTGAGGATTTTAAAATCTACTAAAGAAAACCATAACAAGATTTATGGCTGCAAGAAGAAGCCAGAAAAAAATTCAAATTAGGAATAAAGCATTTTTTAAAAACAATTGGCCATGATTAATGAATGGAACAACCCAGCCGAGAAAGTAATTCTCTGTCTCTCAACATCTTCAAATCAGGAGATGATGCCTTTTTGGAAGCTATGCTTTTACTAAATACAAGGCATGTTTTAGTGAAACAAGGACTGTTGGCTTCAGTACAGGGGGAAAGGGTGAAATTTAATGTCCTATAATAAATGAGTAAGGCTAGATGATCCAACGTTCCCTCTGGCCTAATTTTTATTAATCTCTTATTCTCTTACATATGTGTTCAAAAAAAAATCAAGATATGTATCTAGAAGCTGTTCTATTTTTTATTTTATTACAAGCATCTTCTGAACTAGAGGAACTTTTTTTAAAAAAAATATGTATATAGACTTTATTTCAGTAGATGTAATAGAACAAAACTGAGTTTTGATTTCCCCAAACCAAAAACAAATTCAGAAAATCCTGCAACTCTGCTGACATATAATGTCTTTCTATCTGCAATCTACAGACAATTATTGTCTGTAACAATAAAGACAGTCATAATACAAGCCATGTTGTTTGGGTTTTTTTATTTTGTGAAATGCTGCATATTTTCTCTCCTCATTATTGCATTAGTCTTCCAGTGTAGATGTACATTCAACATCAGATCACAGTTTGAGCTACAGCTGACTTGCCACATCATTGGGTTTGCTAAACCTCCGCTGTGTTTATAAGCATAGCCACTGTGCAGAGGACTCAAAAAGCTGAAGACAAAGCATGATGTCTGGGATTTTCTAAAGTACATTATGGCCTTGACCTAACCGTGGTTCCTTTGAAAACTGGTGAAGTTGTGCTATTGATATCATAGTCAGTATCTTTAGACTGATGTCAAATGCATTTAATAATCTTAAGTAGCAGTTCTGCAGCATCTTTCTTATTTCTGAACCGTGTAGTATTAAATGACAATAATCTGTTAGAGGGAAATTATGACTGACTGTAAATGAGAACATTTGCTGAATTAAAAGGGACTAGAGAGTTGTGATATGATGGCAAGCACAAATGTAACTCTGTAATTCCACACTGCCTCTCTGAAACCACTCTTACTATAAACACCAGAACAGTGTCTCCTTTTTCCCTGAGTTTTAAGTGGAGGGAGACTGAGAAGTTAACACTGCTAATTCAAAAACCCCTTACCTTTTTCTCTCCTCTCTATTGTTCTCCTATTCAGTCAGCAGAAGAGATAATAACATGGAAGCTTGTCACCATGACAAGAAATCCAAATGCTCTTAAAGACAGTTAATAACTGCTGATACAAGTCAAGAGATAAACATTGCCCATTTCCTCTCAACTTTGGGTTATAGATAACTCTTATTAGATGCTTACTATCTCACATGGCTCTGGCTTTCACCTATTTTCTAGGCCACGTATTTTTCCTATTCTCCTCTATTAATTTTCTGATGTCACAGTAAAATTCTTGGAGCATTGGATTCATCATTCTTCCCAATTTTTGCAAGAAGTAATTATTGTCAGTGAATAAAAATCGTTCTGTGTTCGTGAACACGCTTTTTTGCTGCTCCCATCTTGCTAAATGAATGTGTGCCTTTTACATCAGTTCTGGTCCCAGGTCATTCTGATAAAGATTGTGATATGAAAGTGAAAAATTTAAGAGTAAAATGTATACGCAAGCTTTATCAACAGCAATACAAATACAAGAACAAGAAAAAAATTCAGCTACTTGTATCTATTTTTAAGGTGTAATGAAGGGTGACATTTTAATGCTTTACAGTTCACTTACACAGGTAAAGATGTTCTGATCAGCTGTGGCTCAATAGGGCATAAAGGCATAAAAAGAAATTACTCTACAGAGAAATAGATAATGTGCAATCTATTTAGGAAGAGCAATCAGTTGGGTAAGGACTTGATTATTGATTATAATTCATCTAAAATCTAATTTAAGTATTTCATTTAAGGGGCAAAATTATTCTCTCAAGATTTTTCTGTGAAATTAATTTTTCGAAAGTGCCCAAATCACCTGTGAGCCTAAAATTCTTGGTTTATGTTACTAAACAACCTACGCGCCTCTGAAAATATTAACCAGGGAGATTAAGTAAGTGCCTTTTCTGTATTTGTTATGCATTTCTGTTCAGCTTCTTTTTCTTCAATACACCCATACTGAGAGCCAAGTACTGAATTCTATAAACCTATTGTTATTGCCAGGGCACATATAGGAGAGATTTAATAGTACTTGGAAACCAATTTTCACATGTGTGGCAGAGTAAAACAACAGATTTTTTACAGAGAAGGCAGCATGTTTAAAATAAAATACAAATAATATGAATACATTATAATGAAATGTCTGGAAGGAATGAAGCTTCCTTTTGATCAGTTTTTAGATGAGGCTGTCTTCTCAACCACAAATAAAAATATCTGAACTGTTATTCTGTGGCCCTCTTTCACTAGCTTCATGGTCAGATTTAAATATTCCAACCTCTTGTCAGCACTTCAGCTCAACACTTCTGTTGTATCTGCAAACAGCAAGGATGATAATCATTTGCTTACATGTCCTATCAAGAGAAAAAATGTCAGACATTTCCCTGCATCTGGGGTAAGGGACACAGGGGAGCTATGTATACTACTTTCTGCTGATGATGTTGGGCCGGGATTAATGATAAATGATTAATGAACAGATTAGTCAAGCATCCATCGGGAATGGGGTAAATACATTTGGAGCAGAAAGATAGTGTAGGTGACTCCTCAAGGTTCTTTCCAGATCTATCTTCTATTGTTCTATGATAATACCTAAGCCCTTCCTCTCTTGTTGTTTTAGGCTTTTCTCTAAGGGGACATCTCTGTTCAAGGTCACTTCTCTAGAATGATATGCCCCATGATTAATTGCCCTAAAATAATACTAAGCTGGCTAAAAGTGGAAGTATACAGGCCAAAAATTCAGCTACAAAGTAAGGTGCTTCTGCTCACTTCCCTGGAGCTACTGCAGTTCATAGCAGCTGAGTATATGGCTCCCTTACTTCAACTTTCACCTCCAAAATGTAGTGAGCTCATTCTCAATATTTCAAGTGCCAGTGTGGATCGGGAAAGAACATGGCAGAAAAGACTGGGAATTAACAGCCTCTCAAATGACATGTTTCCATTTGATAAGAAAAAACAACTAAGAGCTGAAGATGACTTTAATTGCAATATCATGTAGTAGCCAAGATGATAATCTTTCCTATTCACAATTTAACACCGTAGTGCGGGTTTGACACAGAGGTCCACAGCAAAGTTCATTTAATATAAATGACTGAACATCTTAGGGTCAGGAATACAAAAAAGGAAAGAGATTTTAAAAGTATCCAGCTTGAATTAATTCTTTAATGAGAAACTAGTGAAGGTTTTTCTTTACCCTTTAGACACAATGAAATTCCTGCAATGCTCATAAAAGGAGTTTACAATGTGAAACCTAATATAAAGGTACACATTGGACTTCAAAACCACGCTTGTGCTTTACTTTGTAATTGTCACATAGTTATAGAAATTAGAGAGACTTAATAAATAGCACAGGATAACAACGAGTTACCAGAGACTTTGATTCCACTCTCCTTCTGATACAGGCAACATTGTCATACAACAATTTTTCAACTTCATGGCAGAATTCCTGTCATACTTGGCTGAATTTTCAATTTTTTATTTTGCTTAACAATATACCTGACAGCACTATAACATGAAGTACAGAGTAAATATTCTCTCTGTTCAGTGGTCAGAGGTTTTCCAATGCATCCATCTTTTACAACTATAGTGACATCTCTGCAGCCTATGCATCAGCCGGTATTCCAACAATCTATAAAAGGGGGTTTTTATGTATTTGATACATACGAGGCACAAAGCACTACATCACAAACAGGTTTTACACAAAGAAACTCTACTCAGATTAGTTTTGCTGTTAGAACTGAGCTTTGGTAATGTAGGACATGGAATTTATAGCTCTGTTAGAGAAGACTCTTTTTGACAGAAGAATGCAGAGGAAATGGGAAATGGAATTTTAATGACCCACAGCACCTGCATGTTGTTTTGTGTATGACAGGGCTATCACTCCTTAGTCTCATGGAGGCAACACTTAGGCAACGCACTAGTGAGCACTGAAACTTGCAGGTTTGTATTTAGTTGTCTCATTACATAGCAAGAGAGAGGAGAAAAATGGACTCATGCAAGACTCAAAGAGTTTGGGATTGCAACATCTCCGATAACTCTCATTGTACAGCTGGCACAGGACCATTTTTCAAGTAGTAATGTGCACATGACAAGACAAAAAGGCCATCACAGGTGCAAGAAAACCAACAACCAATTCTGCAGGAAGATGTGTTCATGCTGAAACAAGGCAATTCCACCTTTACCAAAGCAACACTGACACCCACCACAAGAACATGGAACATGGGAGGGTTAGGGAGTTTACTGCAGTCACCTGATGTGAGGATAGACTGAGATGCTACAGGCACTCATGGCAGAAAAATCTGGGAACCACGAAGACAGAGCCCTTCATCCTATACTGAGCATGACAGAAATTACATCTCTGCAGCAAGAGGAAGATGGTGAGCTTCATGGATGTAATTTCTTGAGGAGGAACAGGACTATGCATTAAGAACCTTAAACCATGGGCAAAAGAACTGGCTCAAATCTAGCTTCTTAAAAATCTCTTTGGTCCTGGGTAGAAGTACTCTGAAGCTTTCACCAGAGTTGGGTTTTCTCCTGCAAGAATTGTGGCACCCAAATAGCAGTGCTCACTTTGGAGCTCCTCTGTGGCATCATTTCAAATAGCTACCTATGTAGTTACTTCCATAAAACAGAGGATAAAACCTTTTAATGACCTGATTTTGACACCTCTGGTTGAAAACAGCCAATGTGTTCAAACAGTGAATGAGGCAAACCAGAAACAGACACAAACACACACACAAAACGGTTTCCTAAGCTTTAAGGAACTAAAAGGCACAGTGCCAAAAATAAGACATATTGAAGCCTAGCTATCATACTAAATTGAGAAGCAGTTCAGAATTCCTAGCAAAAGAATAGGATCATAACTCAACAGGCATTTCTGATGGCAAAACGTGGAGAAATGACAAAAAGGGAAATCAATGGGATATTGTATTACCTGGCTATAAAGTATTCAAGAAGGATAGATTGGGGCCAAGTTTTCTTCTAGCATAACTCCAATGACTTCAGTAGAGTTATGGCAGTAAAGACACTGGTCCTGTAATGCAGGGACTATTAGAGTAGCAATAGACACAACTCCCACAGTATCCAGTGACATGACATCACTGCAGGCAGAAAGTCTTAGTTTAGCATCTGTCTTGACAAAAATACCAAGCTGTAAACATATTTTAAAGTTATAACACAAGCTTTCCATTCAAAAAAAGGCATACATTCTGCAATGAGGGAAATCAAAGAGGGAAGGACATCTAGTGTAACAGCTACCTGATCAGTCACAGCAAGACAAAAGTTAACAATTTCAGTTTAAGTGTTCCTTGAAACTGCCAGTGCTAGGGTGCAATTGAGAATTGTTTTTCCATCAATTCAGACAACTTAAAATAAAGGTAATTATCAACGAGCTAATGTATACCGGTGACCAGAATATCTCTATACAAACACTCCTACTGGGTGGTCTTTCATTTCAGAGGATGTAGCTCTGCAAATGAGACTTGCAGGTGTCTCTGGCAAGTAAGATGCGAAGTCAGGGATATTAACATACCTGATGAAAAGGAAAAAAATACATGGCTCACAGACTGTTCACACTGCATTTCTTAAGCAACTTGGGAGATTTTATTATGAGCATTTATTTTACTTTGACACTTGATCCCAGATAGTGGAAAATACCTGAAAAAGTGCATGGAACTGAAGCAAGCTATTCCTTTTCCCGGTATGACTATCAGAGAAACAAAAGTGAAAGCCAGCCATTAGGGGAGAAATGTAACAGCAGATTTGACAGCACATCTATCAAACCTACTGACACTTCCAGCCAAGAAATTTCACATCTCATGCACATAGCAGGGTGGCTCCATTAGCATTTTCTACTGAGAAAACTTACTTAATACAACCATAACTGCTTCCCTACAACGATGGATATACTGGAAGTAGCAGCACGTGGTAATTTTTTTAAATGGAGATGCCCACCTTCCTGCACCATTTAAAAAAAAAATAAAAATCAGGCAGACCTTGCATACAAATCCGATCTTCGGCAAGTTAGACACTATGTCTCACAC
>JANZLP010000011.1:15915281-15930135 GCA_026930925.1 Chelictinia riocourii
CACTTTAAAGCAAGTTGTGTTTCAAATATTCTGAAAAGCATAAAATAGCAAACTTACTTCAGACCTATCTCTAGAACTAAGATACTGCTGAACCCTTATTTAGAAGTCATTCCACAAAATTACATAGCATAATGGTGCAAAAAGCTTGGCTTTAACTTGCTGTGAGATGTGAGGAGTGGGTACTTTGTATTGGAAAGAATCACCTGTCACATTATTAGAACATTTGGTTTTGTGCCATCTGTTTTTGTGTAGTGATACCTATCTTGTCCTTTGAGCCAGAAAATGCTAGGGACGCCTCCTGTCATACCAGATTGTTTTCTGAGTTACTGTCTTGTCTGACTATACAGGCATTACACTTGTGTATCCTTGGCACAACGTAGCCTACTAAGTATTTCATTAAATGGAACCATGAGCACAGGATAATGCTATCAAAAGCTGACTTCCTCACGTTTATACTGTTATACCAATATTTGAAACTTAAGCTATTTACCTTCAAGAATTTCTTTTGAAGTGGCTTCTCATTGACACTTCTCCAGTGTTCCTCCTTTGCCTCAGTTTCCTTCATATCAACATAATAACCAGCTATAGGGCTACGACCAGTATAAACTGGTTCCTTCCACAGTAAAACCAAAGAGTCCTTCCTAACTTCTGTGCATGTGACATCATGGGGTGGACCTGAAAGGTAAAAGTTGGAGTTGTGGTATCAAAATAAATCCCACAGGTGCTAATGCATAAGACATCTTCCTACATGCAAACTAAACAAAAAGAGAGTCAAATTAGAAGTTACTACAGATAAGAAATCTGCATCCAGTACCTCTGCTTGTGTGCACTGACTCTGCAGAGCTCACCCTCTTTCTCTGGTTGTGGGGTTTACCACCACGACCTAAGTGGAGAAATAACTTTTTTGTTGACTGCAGAAGAAGAGAAATGCTCTATTTGACCTCAGATTTTCTTGACATTGCAAGGCAGATTTTTCTGTCAGAACACATACATTTTTCTGAAATTTTTACTAAAGGTTATTGTATATGTTGAAGTGTAAGTATATACATATGTGTATGCATGCATATATATATACACACTGCCAAATGCAATGAAAGTTTGCTAAGAAAGCCAATATCTAAGGAGAAGCTATTTCTTAAGACTTGTTTGGTTTATTCTAGAATCCTAGGTCAGATACTTTTCCTCCACACATTATTTCAACTTCTGCTTATACCATAGCGTTTGAGTTCCTCCTGTTCTTATTGTGTACAGGGCATGATTTCACCATTCTAGCTTTAAAGCTTGAAATACTTGGACTTCCTGGGGCCACAATTTTACATTTTAGGAAAAAAAATCCCAAACTTGAACAAAAAACAATGCTGTAATTTATTCCTAGAATTGTTAACACAGTGGTAGGAGCAAAATGGAGAATAAACGCCACATTTTCTCCCTTTTAAACTTCTGGCTGGGTCTCTTGCCTCTTAATACTTTGTACAGGCTTTGAAATGGCTGAAAGTAAATCAGACATCAAGCCCTAACCTTTACCTTCCCAGAGATACAGACCTATGAAAAATTCAGTTTTGTTTGGGACCCAAGAGCCAAGTGTACTAGAAATTACTCCCATCCCTGTATTATTAGTAAAAGCCATAGCTGTGCAGACAGACAAAAGATTTCTATCAAAGCCAAGAAAAAGTAGCTAATCTGCTTTCAAGTTTTGAACTAAATCCCCCTGAGATCCTGTAGCTCTAGAAAAGGATGTTTAGGCTTTTTTTTTTTTTTAAAGTATGTTTAAAACTAGAAAAAAATATATATCATAGACTGTAAAGTGTGGAGCTCTCTGCAGTTCTCTTTTAAAGTGCTTGTTTAATTGATTTTTTTGTTGTTGTTGTAAATGGAGATTTCTCTCTCGACAACAGCTGCTGTGTTTTTTTGTAGAGTCTGGTAAGCTTCAGCGCTCCAAATGAGCCTGAGTCTCAGGAGGAGGAAGCAGGGAATCAGAAAGAGCATTGTGCCTCTTTTGTCACTATTCTGTTAGCAGCCTTGAGTTAATGTATGCCTGCCTCTCAGGCAAAAAAAGCTCGACAACTTGTCCTTGTTTGAAACGATAATACACCACTGGCTCAATTTTGTAAAAATCAGTCTGCTCAGCTGTGGAAACAGACATGTTTTTTCTGTTGTGTGATATATGCAATGAGTTATCACCATACGCCCAGTACTTGGAAGATGGGATTTTAAATGTCAGGAAATAAATGAAAATATCAACAGTTTGGCAATAGGAAGATTTCTGTTTAATGTGAACCTGACTTTCTGAGAGTCTTTTTGTGAGCTTCTCCCTAAAACCTAATCGGTGAAGATTAATTTTAGATTGAAAAATGACAGCAGACTTGGGTTTGCCTCTGTGTGGTGCATTTTACTGAGAAAGAACTAGAAAATTGTGTCTTGTTATGGGTACAGTGAGAGGGATAGTTGAGGCAAGATTAAATCTGTCTCACACTTTAATTTGTCAGATTAATAGAAAATAAGAATTTTCAGAGTATTTTCAATTCGTGAGATATTTACCAAAATTTAAAGAGCTATTTTATAAAACTTTCTTATGGAAACGTTGTCCTGTTTTGTTTGGTTTACACCCTTCAACATTCACACATATGTACACTCTTACTCATTCACTCTTAAAATAAATGAAATAAATACTTCCCCTTTTCATAATTAAATTGAGCTTATCCCAGAGTTTCTGCTGAAATCTAACTGCTCCTTATTTGCAGTATCATCTCCTGGTGACCTAACATAAGGCAGCATGTCTGTGAAAAGCAATTTCTTTATATTTTAAATAAAAGTATACATGTAGGTTATACCCCTGTTTTCTGTGTGAAATCTGAGAAAAGTTAGAGTAATCAAGAGAATTTGTAGAGTTTTATGATGTCACTAGTAGGGAAAGGAGTAAAAAAAGGATAATGAGGACATTTATGAATGTTTATCAAGGTTTTAAAGAAAACAGAAGGTGGGAGTAGTTTGGGTGAGATATAGCTGTGAAATGAAGTGAATGGCAATGCAAGGCCTGGCGTATGGAAAGGAATTCCCCTATAGAAAGCTATTTGCTTCTATTTCTGTTTCCATTACAGTCAATAAGAAAATCTGAAAATATCTGTCACCTTCACTGGCAATAGGAAAAGGCCTATGAACACCTTTCCATGCATGGGAATGAAAAAAATGTCACTGCTAAGACTTCCATTCTCCTAACAAGTTATTTATTTTCCTCAGGTTTTTTTGTGGGAATGACAGTATAGCAATCCTCACTCTGTGTGTATGTGTACATGTACATATATATATATGTGAATAAATGCATTAAAATATAAACATACCATATGGTACAAGCCAACAGTGCTGAAATTGAGTGTAACCTAGACATTCCTAAGTTAATTGTTTATTCTGAGTTTGAAGCAAATCTATTGTAATATTCCCTTCAGCCATCAGCATACTTACTCCATTGTAATATAGAGCCGTGAAGGTCAGTGTGATATATTATTAGTGTGTTTTGAAAAAGATTAATGCTTAGCAATGAACTCCATATGAAAGATTTCCTTTCAAACAACATCTTAGGTTCACTGATTCAGCGTAAAACATGAGCTGGTATCATAAAGGTCACAGTTAACACTGCACTTGGCTGCCGGGTCCCCAGTTTAATATAAGCTGAATTATATTCCACTTTTTTCCCCATTACAGAAATTTAAGACGAACCACCACTGAAGCAAGAAGTTTTTTCACCTGTTACTTAGACACTGACAAGGATTAGAATCCTGGAGGGATCCTTCACATTGGCTGCCCCACAGATAAGGAATTGCTTTATTTTATCTGTCAAATATGTTAAAAAGTGTGATGTGGCTAGAGTTCAACAAGGACTAAGTGTTTGGCTCCAAGGTAATGGGGGCACCTCTGTCCACCTGGAGTGAAGAGGCCTGAGCCCTCTCCTTGGGTTAGGGTCTGCAGGCAGTTCAGTCCAAACTGGAGAAGGAGGAAAGGCTCTTCGGTTCAAGCTTTCTGGTTCAAGAACTTTCTCCCATTCTGCAAAGGACTGAAGTGAAAATCCCTCTGCTGACAGGCTGGGGTTGAGTCTCAGTGTGAGTGTCTTCTTGCCTAATTACATATTTGAAAGTGAGACGTTCAAATCTGAACTAATCTATCTAGTTTCCCTTTGTAGTTAGTGGTAAGGGGATGGGGGTTTCTGTTGATTATCCCAGGCAGCTATTCTAGAAGGTTTCTCTGGATGTATCTATTTCTCTATGGATTATAAAGTCAGCCTAGGGTGACTACTTCAGTCTTATAAATGAAGCTTTTAGTTGCCTGAGTTAGGACAGATGAATCCCTCTCCAAGTCTCTAACCGTAAATGATAAATTACCCTAGGAGAGTGAGTCTTCATTAAAGCTGTTTCATTTTGAATAAAAAAATTTGCAGTATTCACTTGGGGGAAAAAAAGAAAAAAGGCAAAGGAAAAATTTCCTTACCAGCTGATTAGATCATAGAAAGCTGGAGTGTCAGCCCAGTACATGTTGTAATGAACATATGTATCAGGAAGAGTAATACAAACAGGAGAGAGTGACAAAGGCTCACTTCACAATATGTAAGAGCCCAGCATGCTTAAGGCTGTGGGTGCCCACAAATCTAATCCAGTAAAGAAAGGATGATGTTCTAGCCACTAAACTTAGTCGTAAAGGGTAATTTTTCTCCTCATTATGCATAGATAGACTAGGCCCTAGAGATGTGAGTGGTAGCAAAATCCTTAATTTTTTCCAGCTCTGCTGATGCAAGTCAGACATCAGCTGCCACTGCACTGTCGAGAATTTAAAGCTTCTGCCAATGTTCAGGGCAGAAATTAAAGTGTTTATGCTGAGTTTTATGCTACTAGGAGATTTAGGAACTACAAGGTTTATGTTGTGCTTTTAAGATCTAGCACTGAAAGGGGAGTTTGTAATAAAACAGATGGACACCAAGAGCTCCAACAGCCTCCTAGACTTGTGGCATTTCAGCAAAAGATTCTATTGTACAAAAATTGCAATCATAGATTTAGCCCAATGAGAAAGACATGAATAATTTTTTTCCTTTAGTCTTTCCTGTTTGCTATGCAGAACTCCCTCAAAGGGTGAAAATGCTGTGTCAATTCTTAACACAAACCTAAAGAATGATTTCTTACAGTCACTGAGCAAACATTTTGTTCTTCTCCAACTTTTACACTGCAGTCAGTGTTGTGAGCTCTAAGGATCATGTTGCCTAACTTTGGTCCCCAAGCATCAAGGCCCTATTCACAGCTTTTCAAACACTCTGTAGTCAATGGAGAGAGAGGGGGTCCTGGAGAAAATTATTTCTCTAGCTAGCAAACTACTTCATCTCCAGATAGGTGTCTAGATAAATCATGCTCTGGAGAGACTTATCTGTTCCCACTAAACCACAGAGGCAGCTGAGGTGATGAACTGAGCTTACATGGCTAGGCCTTCCAGTGGCTTAAGGGTAGATGAGATGAAACTCGCTCAGCCTCTCCAGCAGGCATGTAGTCTCTCTGCAAAGGCAGGTCTTCACGTCAACTCCATTTTTTGTTGATGTTGTCTAGGAGGATGTTTTGTTTGTTTTGGGGAGGAAGATGAGGAATGGGATTACAGTAGTTGGCTTTTTTTTTTCCTTAGAAAAGGTAAGTAAATCACTGTTCTGATAACTTTTTGTCCCTCCATTTACTATGTTTTATGCACAAGAATAAGGTTGATTTACTGGCAGTAGATAAATGCTCAACTGTATCTTCTAATATTAGATATGGTAACCTTCTCATCTTTCACCATGTATTTCCTCTGCTTCATAGACATTACAACAAGACTACAGAGTGCTTGACTGCATCCACTTTTCTATAAAGTCGAAAAGTAGATAATCTACTGAGACAGTCACCTTCCTAGAGAAACCACAAAAAATCCGAGGCAGATACCATGCAAACAAATTCATAATAAAAATGGATTAATGTCAAAACACAGACTTAAGTGTGTATGTCCACAATGAGATCTGAAAAAAAATGAAATTATGAATCCCTCTCTAAATGGCTTTTCCACTTACTGTTGCAGAAAACATAAATTATATACTTTGTAACCATCTGTAATGTCAGTATCAGCAGCTGCTCCCAATTTACTGTATAATGTTATTGTACATATTATTTGCTTTGGAAATTACTTGCTGTTTCTAGAACTACAACTTGACTGTTTGATTTTATTTATTTATTTAAATGCATTAAAAAATTTACAAAGCTGTAGCTAGTTAGCAGGAATGACTCTATACTAACAGTATTTTTGTAGTAGTGACTTCCTTTTTGCCATCTTCCACCAATGTTTATTTAATATGTTAAGTACATAAAAGTAGTGTTTGAGTATGTGTATGTGTGTAAATTTACATGCTGGCATATGCCGACACGGTTTACTTTCCTGATATTTGTGCTATCACTGCTAATCGCTTCTGTTAGTCTGACCACATCATTTAGATATCTTATCCTCTTAGGATAATTTCCTAGCTATGGTAAAGATAGTGCTAAAAAGAATAAAAATACTGAAGAAAGCAGATGTAAAACCTTTTTAGAAGGTAATACTTCAGGGAAAGTTGAGGAGGAGGGAAGAAATAATTACATCGCAAAAAAAGTTCCAGTGATTTCAACTGTAAACTTCCTCAAAGTTGAAGGAGAGAGTAGTTTTAGGGGTTTTTTAAGTACCTGTCTTATTCTCACACAGGGCTTCTTGGGGATGGGCCAGCCTAGTAGAGAGGTTGGAAGTGTGTTCTGCCCTGTTTCCTGGCTGTCACGAGCAAGGAAAACAAGCTTGTATTAAACAAAAAGTCTAAGACACTTCTTACTGGAATGGTACATTACTCATATAGTTTGTGATGGGTAATGAAAGATAATTGTGACTTTGAAATTTAGTCATTTTATTCCATTCTTGATAAAGGACTGTAGCATTAGGCTCTTGTTGTCTGACATAAGAATAACTGATGGATTGGACAGTTATTCAGCTGTTTTCCTGAAACATATCAAGGATGTTCATCAGAAACATATTTCTGTAATGGTGTCAGCCTTATAACTTTGTGGCTCTGTGGATCATAGCTGCTCCAGGCTGTTAAATATCAGACCTTTACGTTCTTTCATTTTGTAGTCAGCAAGAAATGTTCTGCAAAAAGATCTTGCAATAGATGAGAGCCTCAAAAGGTCTGTTTCACTAAACTTTTAGAAAGTTCACAATTTAAATCACTGGAACCTTTGTGTAGTGTAATAATTTCTTCCTTTCTGCTTTACATTTGGAAGGTAACTTCTGGAAATTTGATCATCTATTTCCTTATACAGTGTTCTCCCCCGACCTCCCTTCCCTTTTGTCCTCACTCTGTTTTGTTTTTTTTTTTTCTTTCTTTCCTTCCTTCCCACCTTTACTATCAGATTTTGTTTTTATTTCTTTTTTTGCCCTTTTTCTCACATTCCACACTCAAGTTTTAAATTTTATCTGTGGATAGATTTAGGGCTTGGGCATAGCTATAATGGACTACTTTTAAGTTGTTATCAGCTAACTAATACAATCTTTCATGTGTGATGTGCCAGAACTTCATGGAAACAAAGTATTTGGTGAGTCAGTAGTTGAAATCACCATTCTCAAAAGGCTGTGAGGGTGTTCTGTGTTTGTTTATTTATTTTCTTTCCTAATGATCACAGTTTCCTGAGTAAAAAAGATCCACTGCCTTTCAGCTGAAGTTTCTTTGGCAGTTTTGGAACTGTTCTTTCTTGTCTCCAGTGTTTCCAAGGTGATAAATTTCAGAAAGAGTAAATTTATTACAGAAATATTAAACCAAAGCAGAAGTAAGTGTTAACTGTTGCTTTTAAAACAAGATAGAAAAATAACAGCATTTGCACCTCCTTTTGCCCTTCCTGGAATTTCAGTAACAAGCTATTTTCATCAGGAAAAACCAAGGTAATGCTAACTAACTTGTGCAAATCCCCTCTGTTTCATGCATTATCCCCAACAGTAAGAAAAAGAGAGAGAGAGGGAAAAAAAGACAATAAAACCTGAAAGAAATATTTAGTTGGCAATTTTGTAGGTAGTTGATATGGTCAAAAATAGTATTTCTTTGTTTTGATAGGATTAAAGTGTATTCTAAAGGTGACAAAAACCAACACAGCCATAAAAATAATTTTCTACTGGCCTTAAATATGTAAAGAAAACCTGAAATACCAGAAATATTGCCATTCAAATATCAACAGAGGAAAATAAAAAAAGGTCAAATCAAATAGAAAGTTCCTTTTTATAGTTATGAATATTAGCATGATATGCCTCACAATGCACATACATCTGAAAAGTGGAAGTATCTGGAACTAGGCTGAAAAGGCTTGGTAGTTCTCGCTGTTCCTTTTCTGCCCCAGCCTCTCCATGACCTTCAGCAAGCCCTTCATGCTTTCTGTCAGTTAAACAGAGACAATGATATTTAGAGAAGAAATCTGCAGCTACAGCACTTCAGCTGCTGATCTCACCCTAAGAAGGATTCCCAGGCTGTTAGTGATTATAACAGTGGGAACATATTTCTGGTAATGACACCACTATGGTGAAAAATTAAGCTTATGTCCTGTCCTTAAAGTTCCTGTGCATGTCCCTTTTTGCAAGAGGTGTTAACATCAGAGTCCTAGCTATGTTCTGTCTCTGTTTATTGCTCTCAAAATCCACTTGCAGCTGGATATAGCCTTTATTTCCTGTCTAAGACCCCTGCAGGGCGGCAGAGTGTGATACTGAGCTGTCATCATGTTCCTTTGGCTGCAGTGTGACATCCGGATGATGTCTGCGTGTGTCTGTCTGCGTGTGTGTGTCTGTGTGTGTACATGCACGTGCGCAATTTGATTCCTTGCTCCTTTACAGTTTATGCAGTTGCTTCCTTTCGTGTAAAGCAAAAGCAGAGTGGGGAAAGGTTGCTCTGGTGATATTCTTTACCTAAGTGGAAGGACCCTATGTGAGGTAAGGCAAAGTCAAAGTCAGGCTAGATATTAGGAAGTGTTTCATGGAGCCAGCCACTGTCTAAAGTAGGCAGGTATATGAATAGAGTACTTCACATAAGTGTTATGGTTTTGCTGTCAGTACACTGTGGGGTTTTGAGTCTTTGTATTGTTACAAGCTTGCTGACTGCAAAACTCTGCTGCCATTTTGTGTTCTGTCTGGCACCAGAAAAGAGACTTATTCCAGGCTGTGTGCAAGAGACTTCACTGTTGTTTTCCTTTGTAGGTTTTATTAAAGCTAATCTAAAGCAAAAATTAAAGAGGCAATTGTATGTGGATGATCTCTATTATTCTATTTACTGAAATGTAAAATTGTTCTAAAGAAAGCAAAAACTTTTCATAAAGGACAACAATGAAAAGTATTAGCCTTCTAAATGTCTAATTTACTAGCTGCTGCTCCAAGATCTTTTACATCACACTTTGAAGTACTGTCTCCTACAAATGTTGCAAATAATCAAGGAAAGAGTGAAACAAATAATGAGATATATGTATAGTTTTGAAAATTAATCATTAAGAAAATGCTAGAATTCTTGATGACTGAGCTAATTAACAGGGGATGAAACAAAAGATGACATGATGGAAAAAGCTATTTCAGAGACTTAGTGTCACAGTATTTTACTTAGCTAAGCAAAACCCATTTTCAATGGAACAGTAAACATTAGCAGCCCCCCCCCTTTTTTAAAAATATTTCTGAAGCACAAGAATTTTCTCAGTAATTAATATCATAGATGCTATTTGCTTCAGTCTTCAAATACTCTTTTCAAAAAGTAAGATTTTCAGGCAACTGAAAGCATTAAGGTCTCTAATACAGTACAAGAGCACGTTAATTTGTAAGAAAAATAAATAAATAAATAGGAGCGCTGTAACACTGAGTTGCCACACAGGTTTCACTGCTGCTATACAATGGCTCCACTGAACCGAACTTGAACTAGTAACTTGTAGGAGATAATGCTTACAAATTCAAGATTTAATATATTCATCTTTAATTTAAATTCTGTGTAACTGATTTTTTTTTTTGCCAAATGTACTTCTTCAGCCTTTTCACTCTGCATCTTTAAGTTATTCTGGAAAAGCCTCCATCATTATCCTCCTCTTCAGTTCCCATTTAGCCATCAGTTACACCTTTAAAATCCATTCTCTGCTGCCTAACTCCGTAAGTCCCTGCACACACAAAGGTGCTGAAGCTGGATCCTGCTAGGAGTTAATTAGTTGCTTGAAGCTTTTGTTCAAGTTAAAATTCCTGAGAGTTTCAAACTCTGCGAGGAGAAAAGCTTTCTTATTATAAGAGCATGAGCCTTTAGGTTCAGAGCGTGTCCAGAAAAATACCCTGACAGATTATGTCGCAGGGCAGATCTGGACATATACATTGTGTGAGTGGCTACCAGATCGTGCAGCATATTTATGTTTCTTCTCCAATATGTAAAACTTATTTATATGTGATGGAGTAGCTCCAAAAGAAGATTTAGAGACACAGATGTGTACCAGAGTAGCCAAAAGACCATGGTGAGGATAGTCAAATATAAAATAATCAGGATCAAAAAATTCTTCTTTTAGCTTACTCAAGACAGCCTGTTAATAGGGATGATCTTGAAGTATGTAGAAAATTAATTTATATCTCTTCTCTGCATTCAGCACCACATAGGGGATTTAAGACTCCTACAGCACCAGTGGGTAACCTACCAAGTTATTAACGATTCCCCCTCTCTTCAGATTTTTGTTTATTTTGTGCTTTTGACTTTTCTCGAAGGAAAGGGAGTAAAAAGCATGCCTTGCCTTAACAGGGGACTTTGAACAAGAGCTTAATTCCACAGTAATGTTCATACTTCAAGAACCCAAGAGAAGGAAGTTATGTATAATTTCAGAGATGCTTTTACCAAGCTACTTTTACCAGGTAACTCCCAGCCTCTGCACATCAATCATAATTAGCTCAAATACTGACTTGTTTAGTTAGTTTCTAAAAAATCCTTCCTCAGACATCTAAATCTGATCAACTAATCTAGAGTTAACTGAAGATTAGGCATGAATTATTGCAGACACTAAATATGTTTGATGATCTGACTCTTAAATCATGAGCTCAAAACCCCCCAAAACCTCTGCAAGGACTCTCATCTAAACCCAAGAAAAGAGAGGAGAAGGACACCCTAGGGACTCATGCAATATGAACATCTCTGAGTGTTTTATTTATACAGTGCTGAGGGAAAAAACTCCGCACTCCAGATCCTACAGCTGAGCTAATGAAGTCAGAGGCATCAACTATTTGCTTGGCCCTCTTTTTAACAGTGCTGTAGCTAAAAGTATTTTCAGTCTAGGGGAATCTTCAGTAAATGCACTAGAAGAAGACCTCATTCTTTATCCTTTACAAATACATAATGGCAGGGCAGGATAACACGCTTCTTTGCTTCTGTTCAGACAGGAGTTCACACTAGAAGGATAAGTGATACAGGTTGACAGATAAGTACATCAGTATTTAAATAGCCTATTTTTTTTTGCTGTAAAAGGCTCAAAGGGATGGATACCCAGCCCCTGCAATAATAACACTGTAGTTGGGAGGCTCCTTGTGAGGCAAGTGGAATCCTGATTTCATTGCACTGCATGATTTCAGCATTCAGTGGGAACAATATTGAACCAATTCTGCTTTTGAAAATCCAGCCTATTTAGTACATGCCAAACCAAGATAAATATTTTCAAATATGTTCTATTTGCAAACAAATTATCTAACTGGAAAAAAAATTGCATTAAAAAAGATGTTTTAAGGCAGGGCAAAGTCAGCTTGCTTTTCAAAGAGTTATCCAAATATGTAACAGAAAACAAAAAGAAAACAGAAATTTATAGTTTATAAAACACAAGCCATAGTACAATATCTATAGTGTGAAAAGGACATTTGCATATTTCTTCAGTGCAGTGTGCAAGAGAGATTTATTAGGAGAGGTAAGGAAATGTACTACATGATATTGAAATTAACTTTTCCCCCTAATGGCTGGGTCTCACAGAAATGTACCAGCTGCTGAGGCTGGCAGACTTTTTAAATTCCATGCCTGCAATTCAGAAATAATTTGGTTTTGGGAATAATCACGAGTATGACAGTTTGTCTACAAATATGTCACTATCTGTTTACTTCACCATGTGTCAATTGGATTAGTTCCTTATTCAGGGAGAAGAAGCTGAATCAGCCATTGCAGATTCCCTGCTGTCTGGTCTGCCTCTGCAGCCTGGAAAGAACCCCTCCTGTTACCAAGAAAAACAGGCAGTGGAAACCCAAATACTATGCCCTTGACTTGGTTATGGAAAAGAACAGGTTAGTAATAAATTAAAGGGGCTTCTATGGAGACAACCATTAGCTGTATGCATCAGGTTACCCATTTTCTGCACAATAGCTTGTGTAGGTGTCAGAGGAATCTCAATGGTTCACCAATTACTGGAAAACTCTTGGAGTCAAATGTTTAGCTGAATGATGGCTGGATGTTTTTTGAGTCAGGACTGTGGGCACAGGAAGAAAAACAACCCCGCAGCTCAGCAGCCTCCTCACCCCCATCCCAGCTAAGCTTTTCCCTATATCCCACACACCACAGGCAGCTCTCATGACACTGAGATCCAGCTCCAGACTTATTTGTGGGGCCAGCCTCAAATGCCCCGCTGTGGGGCAAAGTAAGGGCAAGACAAGCTGCTGTGGCCATTGCTGCTGCCCCATTTCGTATCAATCCCAGCAAAACACAGTCTTTCCAGCTAACATACAGTAATAAAAAAAAAGGTCTAATTCCATTCTAACACAGCCAGCAGTTGGTATCCACCCCCAAGAGGCACATACCTGCTTCACTTCAAGGAGTTCCAGGAACGTCATCCCTGTACAGCCAAAGCATTCATCCAATATCCTTTCCTCCCAACTCCTGCCGCTGCTATCCCAGCCCCACAGCTCCCAGGTGCAAACCAGCTCTGCAGCACACAGGTGGAGCCCACCAGAGCTGAGAGCTCCAGCACCTCTCACACCTGCGGCTGTGATTTTATAGCCCCTACTAACATCACCACACCTGGAAACCCACAGCAAACCCAGGCTGAAAACCTCTAAGCCAGCGCCCAAGATAAAAACCACAAAGCTTACTTTTTTTGACTGTGACTACACGGCAATGATATGATTTGAGACAAATGTTAAAAATCTCAGGCTGGGCAATGCTTCTTCAGACCGCGATTTTTATGTTTCCCTGCTAAATAGCTAAAAAACCTCTAGCGTTTTCCCAGTAGGGAGGCTTTTTTAAAAAAAACTACCCTGGCTGAATGTCATGTTTATTTAAGAGTTCATCAAGGATTCTCTTAAATTTGCCTTTTAGGTTCATATTTTTAAAGCTTTCCTTTGCAACTACAGTATCTAGAAACATGTATTTTATTAATTTGCTTATCTTGAGTGCTGAATTCCCCTGCAATTACAGGACTCCAGCAGGCTTTCAGAAAAGCAGGAAATACCATGAGAGTGCGAGAGCTGGCAAGACCACAGATCTGTCACAGCAATAATGGGTTTTTCCTCTGTGATTGTAACAAAATTCATGAAGTTACATGAAAGATGAATTTTACTCATTGTGTTTTAATTTGTTCATTAGAAATAAGCCTGGAAAATCAGCTGTAGGCAGGTATAGGGGCTGGCTGTGTCTCTGGGACAGGATTGCTGCTCTTTTCATCAATGCTGCACGACCGAGGAGGCCTATTGAGCTCAGCACAACTCTTTCCACTAGAGAGCAATTCACAGGACCATGCTACCTAATCTGCCCCGGTTTTGTTTATTACCTCAGGCATTTCTGAGGGTCCTGATGGATACCTATGGTGAATTTTGGTGTTGCAATTTAAAATACTTTCACCCACGGAGGCCCGGGCTGGAGGCAACCCCATGCATCTCCAGGAGCAGAATGAAACCTGCTCCCAGACCTCAGTCCTTGAGTATAAACCCACCGTCTTCATTTCAAGCGCTGTCAAATGCAACTCTACACCTCGACACAGGATTGTGACCTGGGGCACCTAGGACACAGGTACATGTCACCTTTGGCACCTGCATTCAAGTAGAAAAAGGCACGGCAACTAATGCGGCCTTCCTCTCAGTCACACAAAATACATAGATATTTGCTTTTCCCTTTGGATTCAGATTTTCATCCTGAGAAGGGTGACGAAAGGACAGGTTTCAAGAGGATGGCCTCCTGTCTGCGCACAGGGGGGAAGCCTTTTGCAAAGAAGAGCAAAGTCGGGCAGCAAAGCTTCCCTTTGACTTATGCTGACATACTTCTCCTTGCCTTTTTTTCCCAAGCCCTTCAGCCGAGGTGGTGCCACCTCTGGGAAAACATGGAAATTTAATTTTTCCCAAGTCAAGACTGTTTTGCCAGTGACGGTAACTGGTAAGTGATCTCCCTGTCTTTATCTCAACCCACGAGCTTTTTTTTCTCCTCATTTCCACCCCCGTCCCGTTGGATGTGGGTGTGGAAGTGGCCAGGGGGGTGCCTGGCAGCCGGCCACCACCAACCCCCCCACCGGCATCACAATTGCAACAGAGAGGATTCAAAAGGAGCTCCCGCGTGTGGAGAAAAAAAAACTAGTCTAAGAACAAGTCGGTGACAAAATCTGGAGGTTTACCAGTTGCAAGCCTTTTTCTGGGACATTCACACTTCTGGCCCCGCTGGCAGAGAACTAACTGCAGACTTGCTGGTTCTTATTTGTAAGGAGGCCAGTGTCGCTTTTCTTTTGCATCTGTTTGTTGGGGGACTGGCGTGCAGCCTGACTTACTGCCTTACTCTAAATTCCAGGACTGTGGAATAAAAATCATTTGCTGTTAGTCAACCAAAGCTGTCTTTTCTCTCTCT
>JANZLP010000011.1:16182095-16195809 GCA_026930925.1 Chelictinia riocourii
CTTAGAGCCGGCTGGCATTGGCTCTGTTGGACACAGGGGAAGCTTCCAGCAGCTTCTCACAGAAGCCACCCCTGTAATCTGCCCCCCGCTACCAAAACCTTGCCACAGAAACCAAATACAATCTCTTAAGCAGTAGCCAGTAACAGGTTTTGGGGAAAAGATGGGGAATTAGGACAGTCACAGAACAATCTTTTCCCTGACATTATTCCCAGGTTCCAGCAACCTGTTTCCTGGGCTTCCCAGACAAGGATTTTCTTGTTCTGTAGCTACCAGTGGACCTATCCTCCATAAATTGTCAAAGTCACTTTTCAACTCATTCAGTTAGGGCTAGTGTTAAGCCAACTTTGTTATCACAATCACTAAATGGGGGAAAAATAGCCACTGAAGAATTAAATGTGATCATAGTGTCCTGTAACATAGCCTCTGGTCACTTAGCATATGGATGTACTGACCAAAAGGGAATGTGTCTGGTCTTGATCCACAGTGTAAACCACAGGTAAAATGCCTGTATTATCAGCTCAAGTAAGAATCTTGATATATTTTCTTGTCTTCTTTCCCTAAAGTGTCAAAGATGCAGTGCTAGAGATAGAATATTAGCTTTGTTTGACAAATTTTAGGTCCAGTGTTGTTTGTTGTGGTGGCTTTTTAAGAATTGATAGACTTGGTGAGGGAGAGAGAAGAGATGGTAGATGAATGGGCAATGCCAGCTGAATCATATGAATACTGTAATAAAAATAACCTTCCTATCAAATAATGGGTAATTTGTAATATTTTTTTACAGCAATCTTTCCTATTACACTGTTCTGTGATTTCAATAAAAGCCAAACAAACCTGAAAAGTTTGTAATGAGCGGATTATCGTAAGTCTAAATATTCCTGTATATTCTCTGAAATAGCTATGTTGTTACTGAGGACTTAATATTGCATTTTCAAAGAAAAAAATCTGAATAGATAATTCTGACGTCATGACATGCTCAGAAGATAGCAGTCGAGTACATTTTGCAGAATAAACCCACTATCTTTAAGGTATTCTCTATTCACCAAATATATTCATTAACATGACATGCAAATGTCTAAAAGTTAGATGGATCATTATTAGCTCTCTGGAATACGTAAGCAATATATTAATTAATTATTTAATCATTTTGAGTTGCCTGTGGCACCAAGAAAAAGAAAAACTAAACATCAATATTTCGAACTGTCAGTTGAAATAAGTAACAGATGTTAAAACATTAAGCAACCTAAAAATAAATTAAATTTATTTTAAACAAAATCTTTTCCAAGGCAAGCTTTAATCTAGTGACCCAATCTTCCCCTTCCCCTCCCTGGCACAACTGAACACACAAATTGCCCCTCTTTAATATGTGCAATGACTGAACTAGGCAAATATTATGTAGAACTGATGTACTGTAAAGATTTACATGCCTTCTGCCATTAGAACTCACTGTTTCTGATTAGGATTTTAATGGTTTTAAGGACAATACCAAAGAATACCTGTCAAGTAAAAATGTTAAGTTTTGTTTTTCTCTAAGAAAACAAGCGCCATTTGTCATTGTGCAGAATTCTAAAACAGAAGAAAGCTTAGGTTGTTATTATGTTGCATAAAACCAATGGAAAATAGTTATTTTATTTAAGAACTTAAGCTAATACAGCCTGCCTACTTTCTAAAAAAAAAAGGTACTGCCAAATCCAAACAGGACTTTTTACTTTTTTTAAGAAATTTTACGAAACTGCATTTAAGAATGAGTAGATTTACATTATAACATCTGCCATTGTCTTCAGTACAACACTGATTACAACAGTTGCCTGTATTTTCAATGACCAAATTCTACAGAATATAGAAAGGCCTAGCCCCAGGAAGTGTCAAGAAATATCAGAGGAGAGATTAACTGCTAAGGGACATTCACATGAGTGTTATACATTTAAAAAGGGAAGAGATTACATACCCCTCTCCACCAATTCTTGTTATCTTTAGACGAAAATCAACAGAGTTCAGGCTGGGCGGCTTCCATTTCAAAATATCATCACATCGACCAGGCTTGTATTTCTGAAGAAAATTAAAAAGCAATTTAATTATGCTTATTGGTTTTCACTAGTTTTAAAAGTAACAATTCAGCATTTCAGACTATATTAGCTGTCTCTAATGAATTACAATACTTAGTGACTGAAACAATGAATTCCATTACCATCAAGATAGTTGTGCTTCACTACCTTATTTGCTTCTCCCTTTTAAAACTGCTTAGCACTGTAGCCAAGACACTGCATATAATAAAAAGCTGAGAATGGAAATAAAAATTAGCATACTTCATTATCTCTTACTGGCTAATGGAAAATTTCATGAAAGAAAATAAGACAGCACAGTAACAAATGAAAACACTGATAGGACTACAAAAAAGATACATTTAAGATAATCTCAACACTTTTGAACAATTTTATGAATGATATTTTTGTTATCCATGCTGTTGGCTGACACAACATGAAAAAGCCAGCAGTCACCATACTGCCAGCTATCAGAAAAGCCCATCACAAACATGTTCTTTCATACCAAAGGAATTTGAGTTATGTAAAGATTAAAGAACATCATGACATACAGGAACATAAATAAGGGAACATCTGTTGCTTAAGAGAAAGGGTACACACTTGAACCAAAAGTTGCAAGGAGCAATTTTCTCTTAAATTAGAGCTTTGGTTTCTCATGGTCTCTTGTACCACCTGCTTTGGTTTACTAAGCCGCCATTTTGTTCATCCTCAGCTAATAGTGAGAGCCAACCTGCTAACCCTTTCCTTACTACAATATTTTTATTGGCAATGGAGAAAATCAGAATTAACATGAATAGAGGAAAAGTAAAAGAATCCTTTGGAGATGCACAGAGCGAGCATTTTTATTTGTTAGATACTTATTAACCCACAGTGAGAAAATTTATGCAATTTTACCTAAAAAAGCCCCAAGAATGTTCAGTGTCTTTTGGTAACACAGCGATCACTAGCATCACATTGCACCCATGTTGTGTTAAGTATTTGCAAAATGCAAAATTTACTCAGGATAAACCTAACAGCTCTAGAGCTAAAGTGACAAAAGCAGATGAAGAATTTTCCAATTTAAGAATATAAAGTTATTCTTTCCAAAATAAATGCAGCATATCTTGCTTATCATTTCTTGATGAAAAGATGGTGTGTGCCTTTTGCTAGATAGTAAGTAAAGGCAAGCTTCACATAACTGACACCCAAATTAGCTCCAAACATTTTTAGCCCTAGTTCTGCTACACATGACAAAAATAACCTACTAAAAGCTTCTTCTGGAATTTGAAAGTGGCTGGCTAGAGTGCATCTTCTCTTATTTTTTGATCATGGCCCTTAGAGCATTCGAGAGGCACAGCTTCAGGCGTTCTGTTCTGGTTCCAATTCAGGGCATTACAAACCTGTTCCAAACATCAGTATTAGAGTGACCTGCCCAGCTTACTATTCTAATCATGCACAACTCTGCACTGAATTTCTCCACAATCTTCTTCTCAACATCTGAATAAAATGCAAATGATTTATCCTTGTCCTTAGGGCAACATACAGGAGCTGCTTCTGACACCTCTTACCTATTCCTGCTCCCCTTTCACATTTTTTGTTTTATTCCTTCCCAGCTATCTTCTAGTTCAAAACTAACCCTCAGAAAGCAACTTTCTTCAACGGTCCCTCACATCTGGAACTCTTGCCAAATCAAAGCAAACATCCTTCTTTCACTCAAATCAGAAAACTGGTAAGATACAGCATGATAGTAAAGTTATGAAAGTATGGGGTGGGTTTTTTTTTTCCTTCCCACCCTGTTTCCCCTTCATATAGTTTCTGTGCTGTAACATCAGCAGGTATTTGAAGAAAGGTGGTTGTCTGTACACCTTTCCAAAATGGGATTTAGAAAGGTATTGTTTAAGCAATTCACAAAACCCAGAAAATCTTTCAGCAGTAAAGAAATATTCCTTTAGTTGCCACCATCCTGCTATTCCCTCCCTCATTTCTCTAGTTCTTTTCCGTTCACCAGACCTATCTTAAAATCCCAAGGATCTCACTTTAAATTCTTACAGTAATGAAATTTATCTTGCTCCTCAGTTCTTTCCTCTACTTTCCCAAACGAAAAATCTGCTATCATGCGGTACGGTGTTAAAACATTTAAGGACTCACACCATACATACTAACTAATATCAAATAGATAAAACAGAATATACAAAGTACAATGCTCAGTAAAGCATTTAAGCTTTTCAGATAATAATCTTTATATATAATTTTTCTATATACAGATTATGTATTTAAATACATTCTGAATTATTAACATTCAATTTTACAGAAAGTATTTATTATTTTATTATATATTCAACGGTTGTATGCATTGAATGTGAGAACTATGATACAGCTAGTTTGGCACTGCAAGTTCTTTTTCAGTTAACTTTTCCTGCCATTTGCTTGTACTTATACCTGATATAGAGAGATTATGGAATTAAATTCTACATAACTTTTATTAATAAAATATGTCCCAGGATTAACAGGACAAAATACAGTGTTCACAAGGATATTATGTCTCTCATCTGCAGTTTCTAATTTGGCCTCAGACAATTACTACTGCTAGGTATTTACTACTTAGGTCAAAGAAGAACTATGGGGAACACTTCAGTTTGTGAAAAAATTTCTCCACAGACAGTGAAAAATTAATTTATGAAACAGCTACTACAGCAGGTATGAAGGAACACAGGGTAGAGTTGAGTAGCTGAAGTTGTTGGAACAGGTGTGAATTTTGCTGTGTGGAACAGAAGATTCATCTTAATGGTTGCTCTTCAGTCTTTTAGCATGACTGAGGTCTTCAACCATTCCATAAAAGTGACACTTGTTAATCATACATAAACCCTAAAATCTTGTCTTAAGCCTCTGTGTGGCATGGATTCTAATTTTTTGACTTGCAATAATCTTCCAAGCAAGATTACCGGAGTGTTTACAATGATGGATTTATTAATATATACTCAAGTAATCAATTTCCTTTTAAGCAGTGGTCATATTTTTGAGACCTTAAGAGCTACTAAGACTAGATCCAGTCTAACTGACTTTAGAAAACAATCTCAGATGGTTTAACGCATGGCTCCAAACCATCCTTATCAATACTTTAAAAAGAAGATAAAGAGACACTAATAGTCTTCAAGACAGAGGAAATTTTCTCATCAGTCAAAAAACACCCCATATTTTGTGTCCAAAAGGTAAATTTGGACTGCTTCTGCATTCACGAGTAGTAAATATTTATAAATAAGTAAATATTTATGAAGTGAAAGAAAGTAGATTTAGATTAGCTGTAAGGAAGTTCTTCCCTGTGAGGGTGGTGAGGCACTGGAACAGGTTGCCCAGAGAGGCTGTGGCTGCCCCATCCCTGGCAGTGTTCCAGGCCAGGTTGGATGGGGCTTTGAGCAACCTGGTCCAGTGGACGGTGTCCCTGCCCATGGCAGGGGGGTTGGAACTAGGTTATTTTTAAGGTCCCTTGCAAATCAAACTATCCTATGGTTCTATGACATTGACCTTGACTGAATTTGGGGATTCCTAGTTTTTGCTAGGAACCTAGTTGGTTTCAGGCAAGATAGGTCAGACAGTGATTGTCCCCAGCACTGTCCTCAGCATACAGCTATACTGCCTATTTGCCTGGTCCTATCTGGGGACTGTGCCCGCTTTCTAGTCCCATCCAAACAACTTGCCTGACCCTTCTTAAAAAGAAATATAGCCAGTTTGGGTAAGAAAAAATTGAGACACTATGGCCAGCTGCCAGTTTATTCCTCCTGTTTAAATAAACCAGTGTCTACACTGTGTACGTCCCCTCCACACCCAGCAGCAGCTAGCAGAGTCAGCGTGGGGTTCAGAGCAGGGCCAGGCATAGACTCACTAGGGCATGTTGTTGCTGGGGTTAGGGAGCCTGCAGCACCCCAAGGCGCTCAGGAAATGAAGTCTGGAAGACCAGCTCCATCCCTTCAAACTCCTGCAGAGCCCAGCCTGAGAGAGCTCACTCCTTCTATTTGTCTCTCAAAGCCATGGTTTTGCTGTGCTCCCATCATCCTGCTGCCTCAGGCAGCAGCTCATCCACCTGTTTTACACCTGTCTCTGCTTATTTTTATTTCTAATTCTATTTTTTTTTTGGTAGTATGTTAACAATCAGGAGCACAATGAGGATTAAGGAACCATTTTGCTATAGATGTTGTACAAACCACAATTAAGTGGCAAAAATTCACCAGAGAATTTATAACTACATAGGAAGCTTGTGATGAGTTAGATACATACAACATAGCCTTAGAGAGCAACAGTAGTCAGCTTCGTAGGCAGCTCTCTGCCTACCACCAAGCTAAACATGGCTATATTTATAATTTTAATTCATGTTTGGGTTTTCCCCTTGCTGATCATGTGGCAAGTGTGTTGAACTTCCTATCAGGACTTGGCTCTCTCCATTCTAATGGTGTCTCCTGCTGTGGTGTAAGGTGGCCTTGTGTGGCACTGAGCTGCATTTACCTCTGACAAATACGAGTTAGTGTTTTCTTGGGAAAAGGAGCTTGTCTTCACTGTAACTCTCCATACCACACAAAACATTTAAACTTGCATCTGTTTTATATGAGCAGTTTCAGATGAACAGAAAAATGAGTTATAACTTGTACACTCCCAAGGAAAAAAATTCTCAACAATCCAATTTCCTCTACTATGTTTTCTCTATGGTGAGCTTCTCACACAACCAAATACCATATCTAGTGCGAAGGCCAGACAAACATGATCCTGCTAGCATCTGTAGCACTCCGTTCAAGAAGCAAGACACTTTACCTATTAACTTGGAATTACTATGATTAAAGCCACTTGCTTTCAGAAAAAGGCAGAAGAATATATATTTTTGAAGTAGATCAAAGGTAAAATAACATTAAAAAGCACAGGGGCTTAGTTCAGTTTTACCATAGTCTTTTGTAACCAAGTTAAATGAAAAAAAAAAGTGAATTAAATATGGAATTACGTACTCAGGTAGAATTTATGTGTCATTAACCTCAGATTAAATTCTATTACCAAGAAAATAAAGCTTCCAGGGAACTCAGTACATTTTTAAAGGGGAAATGGAGGGCAAATAATATTTCCATAATTAAAGTCTTAAATCAAGTTAGAGAGACTGATCCAAATAAAATTACCTACACATTGCAATATGAATCAGAAGTTGTAGAAAACACTGTTCAATATAGTTACTAATTGTAAGTGATTATTGCTTGAGTGATGGTGTTAAATTCTGAAGTTAGATTAGAGGTAGAATATTTTAGGCTTAATGTTATGGCCGGCTGATAGATTTTCTCTTGCTGCATGCGACAGCACCACTGCTGTATTTAGTGCAAGGGTTTGAACTTCTGTCTGCTAATTTTAAAAGAAGTTAGTAGCAGAAGCAAGGCATTTTTTGTGAGCAATCCTTCACAGAAAGGCCTTCTCTACTCCCTCTCTCATGATTCACTGAAGGCAGACTCGTTAACCTTTCTGAGAGTTTATTAAGAAGCTGCTCTTGTTTCTCTGGCTTATGATGAAAGGGTAGGAAGGAATGTCTGTTGGTTACATACAAGATATTCTTATTTACCATCAATAATATTCCATTTATCTAGACCGAATGGTTTTTATTCTTCACTCTTGCATATTTCAGTAGAACAAGGAAGCAACTGGAACAGTACCATCAAAGAAATTTGGATAAAATAAAAACAATTTATTAAAAAAAAAAAAGTGTTTTTTTTAGACTAGGAACCTAAAGGTCTATAAAGCAACTATTCCATTTACAAATTAGGATATGAAAGTAACACTACATTTGCAAACAGAAACCTAAGTATCTCCTCAGCAGGCTGAATACATGGACTTCTTATGAACAGTTTACTGCTTTCAAAGGCTTTTGTGTCATGATGAAAAAAATACAAATATATATCTATATATACCTGTGCATACAGAGTCTCAAATATACAAATGACTACAGAACATGCCCTATATTTTCAAATCCTCAGAATGTATCCTAAGTGTCTTGTGATATTTGTCTCCAAATCTTTAGTTCTGGGATAACATCAATGTACCAGAAAACTGGTTTCTAGTTTTCAAATATAAAGTAGCTACTCTTCATAATTTTAGCACTAAATAAAAAAAAAAAAAAAAAAAAAAAAAAAGGCAAATAATTAAACCAATGCAAAGGAGGAAAAAAAAAGGATCTCCTGAGTTTTGGCCCAGTCTCTTGAACAGGATGGGAATGCTGTCTTGTAACAAGAAATAATGTAAACATTTTTTCTGTCTTTTAATATGCATAAAAGCTGTTTATTAACAGTAGTCAATGTACACTGTATAACACTATGCATACACATATAGTGTGATATACTGACAGCAGCCGCCTCATAAACACTCTTCTGTCTTTGCCAATAAAGGTTTTTACTTCTTTTTTTCCTTCATGAACTAATTCAAACAGTTACAGATCTTAAATTAAAGCTGAGTCAGAATTTTTGATACACAGAAAATTTGTAACCCTTCCTCCAAAAATAGAAAATAAAATGTTTTGTGGGCTAGAGGAAAAGCACATTAATAAACTTTGGTCAAACTGAGGTCTAACACGACATAAAAATGAAAAATACAAATAATGGAACACTTTAGAATTTTTTAAGCAAAATATTTTTATTTTTCATTTGGAAGTGACATTTTCATTAGTAAATTAATATATTCTTCCCAACCCAAATTTTTCCAGTATTATGTTACGTTATGAGGCATATTTTTGCCAGATATTGAGCAAAATACAGTGAAAAAATGCAATTGTTACAAGGTTGGATAGTCCTGTTCCCAAAGATAAGCTAATTGACAGCTCCAAAAGGGAAAGATCAATGGAAAAAGCTATGTTTCAGAGGAGTTTGATGTCAGGTTACTATTCATAAATTTGAACTTATTTTCCATTTTGTAGATGAATAAATGTTAAGTAGCTGGCTTGAATTTTCCAAGTATTATTTCTGAATGCACATTCATAGAGCTCTTTCATTTTTATATTGGGGAAGGCATAAAAAGCAACTGCTTTAGATTTAATCTTAATTAAATGTTTTCTTTCAAAATTAACCGTAAGACTATGCTCTATTTTCTGCATTTGAAGCCCTACCAAGATTAAGATTTCCCTCCACAATTTCTTACAAGCGACAACTATTGAACTTTTATTCAGTATCTTCTCTTAGGGAGGAAAGAGTTAACTGTCATACAAGAGTAGAATTCTAAGTAGGAAACTTCAGTATTACTATTGAAATTTTGGCTTAAAAATTAGATAAGTTTGGTTTCAGCATTAAACATTCAAATTATTGTATTGATTGACTCAACCAAGTTATCTAATTAGAATTTATACCCAAGTAGATAGCAATCTTCTTAAAATTTATAGAGATGAATTCTTTTTTATAATTAATCTGATGTTTTAATTTTAACTTTATATTGAGTCCACCTTGATTAATTTGACTTTGATATGATTTTGATTGGACAGTTCTAGTGAAGCTTAGCTTTGGGAAGATATTTCTGAAAGAAAGAAAAGGAAAAGGAAAGGAAAGGAAAGAAAAGAACCCTACACCTTTTCTTACAATGAGCAGCATGGGTCCATAGCTGTGCAGGAACTGGGTGGATACCAGGTGGCCAGCTTAAAAGGCTAATCTGTTTTCCCTAATTAGCCTTTGGTTCTCACACACCTACCTCCTGTAATGCAATGGGGTGCAGCAGGATTGGCACAAGCAATGTCAGAGCAGAATTAGTTTCTGTCACTTGCTCCTCTTAGACACCTTAACAAATCACTTTGTGTTTACCAGTCTGTGTTCATCTACTGCGGCATCCTGATGGCAGCTGCTGATCCTCTCTAATCTGTATTTTAAATCATTCTCATTCTTAAATTCCTCATCTGAAAACAACCCTCCCACAGGGTTTTTTTGTTGTTGGTGGTGGTGGTGGTTTTTTACCTGAGTTGACTTGAAGAGTCTGATGAGAGACAGCTAGCAAAATGTCCACTAAAAAGCATGATAGATGTCCTCAACGCTATTGACAGGGCAGTCATCACCTCCCGTAGGTATAAATTCCCTATCCAGCCAAATCCCAGAACTTTTTTGTTATCCAAGCAGATTGATATGCTTAGCATACTATTGTTCAGACCTGACTTTAGCACCAGATTTCCTTTATAAACCGTCACTCTTAAATCTTGAAGGCATCTGTCCTGAACTGTTTTGACCTTTGAGACTCTTTAAGGCTTTAGATTTAATACAGGTTACAAACCACCTGAGGAAGTCGAGACTGTGGGAAGCTTAATCAGCCCCTTGATAGTCCTGCAACAGGAACAACTTCCCGAGCACCTCTCTCTGGTACTTTCCCAACCTTAGCATTTAGACCTTTCATGAGCTCTTGATCCACTTTTAACTCCTTGAGTGTTGAACTATGAAGTGAGGGTTTGTGGTTTTTTTTTATAAGGTGCATTGATTTAACCTTTTGGCAGGCCACTCTTTAACTGCATGTGGAGGCTTTCACTAACTCCAAGTTTTCATTCAAACAGACATCTTCCTTGACATCTGACATGACTGCCAGGACTTTATACATTTAATTGCCCAAATACTCAGCAGGGATGAACAGGAATAACCCCTCAGACTTAGGCAGAACGGTATGAATTTAGACCAGCTGGCAAAGCTGGAATTACATGGGCATTTTGAGATGTTTCACTTTATCTGCCTCATATGTTATTTTTTTGGATGAGCCCCATTCTACATGCATTCTTACCAAACTCATACATAAATTTCAGTTCATTACAGTCCTAACAAATAATAAAATGGAAGCATTTTCTTCCTTCACTCAGCACCAGCCTTTACAGTTTTGGATGACCTCAAAAAGTAATTCTGTCCTTCTCTTTACACATAACACATTCACACCCCCATGGCCTCATCATCTGATGTAGGGCAGCCAAAGAATTTCAGTGAGATGATAATCTGGGATGTTCTCCAATTTTGACTGATTCTCAGTGGAGTTTTTTCAAGGGCAGAGTCAGCTCTTATGTCCTCAGCTCCCAAAGGAAATCAAAGAGACTTTGCTATATAACTTTCTCTTTAGTCTTTGAAACACTTCTTTTAAAATAAGGTTTTAAAAAAGAAATTATGTTCCTAAGCTTTTACCTTGACCAATACTATCTGCATAGTCTTCAGATGAAAGTTACATGAAGGAAAAAACTGAGCAGTTTTTCTAACTTAATCAGATAGTGAAGATGAGAAATCAAGACACTTTTTTGACACTTTTGAAAACTTTAGTTTCATCAGGTGAGTCCTGAACAAGACTTTAACCAAGTATTGCTTAGTATGTGAGATGTTACAGAATAGGTTCCTACTTGCCTGTATGGTATGCTCAATGATCTCAAACCCTCTGTTGAATGTTGTGTTGATTTTCACTCAACATTCTCACTCTATAAATACTCTTACACAGATTTTCATCTGTCAAATACTTAGTGGCCTGAGACTGAACTGAAGCTTTCTTTCCTCTTCTTTTCCCTTAACTGTGCTGCTAATTAGTTTTGCTAATGAAGGTGTAATCTGGATGTAGAAATGGAATTTTATGTGGGTTTTGATGAATTTTTGGAACCTGTGATAATAAAGTTCTACCAGGAATTTGGGATTCATGGTAAAGTGACAAGAATGATGTTGGAAGGTCTAATTATGGTAATTCCTTAGAATGGGAAATATAATTAGAATGTACCAGTCATCAGCTCATATCACTGATTAGCAGTGACAAAAAATTTTAAATAAAGCTTTTCACATAAGCTGAAAAATTGACCATTGTAATTATGAAAACCTTTTATTTCAGACATCGTGGGTTTCATAAAATGTAGAGACATTGAGCAAAATGACCAAAAGAAACTGTTAGAGGCCTCCTCTGGCAAACTTTAAAAGTGCAAGTGACGATTCTTATCGAACCTTAAGAAAACTGAACATAACAAGTAACTTTTACTCCTATAGTAGTTTGAAATGCCACATGTACCACATGCTGCAGTGAGAGTATGGAGTGGTGTGATGAAAATGTTTGCAGCAGACTAAAACCATCCTGGTTTTGCCCCATCTCACATATACTTTTCTCTGTTTTTTTCTGTTTCCCTTCCTGAACTACAGAATTTCTAATTTCTTGTGAAGTATGTGTGATAACACTGACCAGGACAGGCTCGTCCCTGCTGGCCTACCATTACAGTTTAAAACTGATTGTTTTTACTGAGAGTCTGTCGTAAAGCTCTACATATAAAGAGCTATATCCTCAAGGGCACTTAGGTTTGTTCCTCAGGTGTCTTCCTATCCTTTGGAGTTCAATTTTTAGACTCTTTGAGAGAAGAATTAAGATGCCACTGAGGAGACCTGTAACAGGAATATTAAGTTTGATATGAGCTATGAATGGAAATGCATACATGTAAACATCAGAAGAAACAGCAAAACAAGGGTTAAGAGAGTGGCGTGTATTGTTAACAAAAAAACCTGTTCACAGCAATAAAATTGAAAAATGTGTTGTTTCTATCAAGGCTGGAAAGCCTGTAGTCTGTAAGATCACAGCACAGACAACTTGTTGGCAGAAGGCACTGCACTGTGACAACAGGAGGATGAAAACAAAGTTACAGCACACCACACATGCCATTATTTCTTCCGTTTGTCCAAAAAGAAGACAGGCTGTAACCATAAAGATTTGTGTGTTCCAAACAAAGAAAAAGAGGCAATGAGTGGCAACCTTTTCTCATATTTATGGAGGCTTAGATAAGCTAAATTCTGATGTAAAACAATCACATAAGTAACTGTTGGCATCTAAAGGGTATAAAAAGACTAACAGAAAAACTAGTTTGTCATCACTAATCAAAAATACCACAAGAGGTGTGATGAGGACTCAGTAGCTGGTATACAAGTGGTCCTGGCCAGATCATCTGAGTCCCCAGCTTGCAAAGACAGGAGTGTGAGAATATGAGTACGTGAAATGACTTAGAAACTTTGCAAAACAAACATAACCTTCTCCTTCCATAAATTCCTACAGTGAGTTCTGTTACATGCATTTCCTATACCACAGACTCCCAGAAATTGGAAAAGTTGGGGAGGGCAGGGAAAGGGGTGGCACATAAGCTCGCCAGGCAGACTGATGAGGAGAGCTTGTTGGACTGTAATTAAAAGTTGCACTGCATGTCTGACACCACAATTAAAAGAATGCTGAATTCTGTCCAATATCCTTGTCCCTAAATCTTCTATAATTAAGCATCAAAAACTGCTTAGCTTTTACCTACTTTCAAATTAGCAGAACAAGAACTTCTCTTCTCACATGAGTAACAGGCACAAAACACTAGGGTCACCCATATGTCCTGTTTAAGTTGATCGTGTCTGGTTCCTTTTTGACCAAAGTCAATGCCAGTAAATAAGCCAGAAGACTTTCTACTAGAGAAGACCTTAAAAGGAGGGAGACAAGGGAATGGCTTCCATGCCTGTTCCCCATCCCAAACCCCTGAAGGTAACATGGGTCCTGCACTGACGGGCTGGGTTTGCATCAGTCTGTAAAAGCACTTTGCGTGATACTTAAGTGGTAAATGAATATGGTCCAAGAGATAATTGTGTAACCCGACTGGCAGGGAGCACATAGAGATGCGTATTGATTTACACCTCCATACACAGAGAATGTGAGTGCTAAGCTGTGACCAGTGCACAGCGGGTAAAGGG
>JANZLP010000011.1:16451763-16463754 GCA_026930925.1 Chelictinia riocourii
GGAACAGGCTGCCCAGGGAAGTGGTTGACTCACCGTCCCTGGAGGTATTTAAAAGACATATAGAAGTGGGGCTTAGGGACATGGTTTATTGGTGGACTTGGCAGTGTTAACAGTTGTACTCTATGATCTTAAGGGTCTTTTCCAGGTAAATGTTTCTATGTTTCTGTGTTCAACTCAATATCAAGACCTCAATGCCTAAAATCCTCCCATGACACAGGATGGAGAAAATTTTTTTTTTTATTACACTAAATGCGATAACCCACTTACTGGATATTCACCTTTGCAAATACTTGCCTTTGCAGACTAGGAGCTTACAGCCTGATGCCCTACCCAGGCAGAGCAGCCCTCTTTCCCATGTTCAGGAGGAGGTAGTGCACCTTGAATTTTAGTATTAAATGCAACAAAAGGAAGAGGAACAAAAGTCAAACCTTGGAAATGTGAAAGATTTTCTTTCCCCTGTTAGCCCATGCAACTATTCCCTATTTCTGAGGCTCATGTTGGGGGAAATTTTCAGAAGCACAATGCAGTGAAGTCCAATTTGGGTGTTGCTGCAGTTTATAGTTAAAAGGCCAGTAGAAATGTGTGCTTTCTGGACATTTAGTGACATTTTATTGTTCCAGCAGCACAGTTTGTCTCCCCATGGGCATAAAAATAATGTAGTGAGTGTACTGCAATCCTTGTGCTCTTACATAAGCTCCTGGAGAAGGTGTGATTGAGATATCTCTATATTAAGGGTAGTAACCAGCCTGAGAGAGAGAGTTGAAAATCATTTGCTCAAAGTGATGAAATCCTCACTACCTTCTCCCTGACATAAAACCACAAAATGATGTATTTTGGAAAAGTGTTGACTCAAAGTATTTCTTGTTTGTAAGTGGATAAATACAATAACTGCCACAAAACTACCAAGATGTTGTATTTTCTGTGTTGCATTCTGTTTTCCTTCTGCAGCTGTCTGTTTTGCTAGATTGGAAATTCAAGAGCCACAGCTTCAGTTTACACTCCAGTTAAGAAGAGCAGAACATTTATAATATTATTTTTCTCATTCCAGTCTTTTTAGTTTAGATCAAGAGCATTTTTGACATTTGCTTGCACATGTCTATCAGAAACCATAAATAAATTCAATGTGACTGAGACCTTCATCATTTCTGACTACTCTGGTTTTGCAATAAGAACAATCCAATTCATAACATGCCTGGAATAACTAGGGAGGACATCTAGTTTTTCAACCAGTCCTGTTTAGGCAAATCAAAATGCTGATTTCTGAGAAACATGTTACCAACTATCCTTTTGTTGCAGCTTGATAGAGGACTGACCAATAGTGCAAATGAGATCAAACAGAATCTACCTATCTAGTTATCACAGTAAACAGGATAATTAATCATATTATTTCTATTGGAAGGCAGTTCCAGAATCTCACCATTCTAGTGGCTATTGATATATATTTTTTATTTTCGGTCTATGTATATATGGTTTATACATGTCTTGTTCTTGCACCAATATTGCCCCTTACCTTAGATAACCAATTCTCCTTCAGTCATTATACCCTCCTGATATGTTTAGACAAAGCAACAAATTTTGTAGGATTTTGTCCTATTCTCAGACTTTGCTTTGAGGCTAAAGAGGATGCATTCTTTTAGTCTTGTTTGTCTGAGAGGGTCTTCACATTTGTCCTTATATCCCTTAGCTTTTCTGGTTCCATCTTTCATGAAAATGGGAGTTTACCAGATCAGACTTCCCACCAACTTGCATTAATTATACTGTCCCTTCCTTTTTCAGTTAAGAAATAGGTCTCAGGATAAATGTTAAGTTAAAGACTGAAATTCATTTTCTGTGAACATTGCCAATAATTAATCTTTGCTCAGTCACATGTTCAATGGTAGAAGAGTAAATTGTTCTGAGCTGGCAAATACAATCACAAGTTTCCTTTAGGAAATGGGAAACTTCTGCACTGTAACCAGCCAGGCTTCCCTAACTTCGGTCTGACACCAATTCTGGCCTCAACAGAGCTCTTTCAGCACAAATCCATCTCTGCATCCATTTGCATGTAATTCTGGATACTGGCATGTAGTAAAGCATGAACTAAATCCTGGAGACAGAACCAACACCATATTGACAGATTCACAAATTCTGGGGGATTGTTTAAAACTTTGACATTCTGTTGGAGAGCAGTATTTCTAGTATTTCTAGCATAAAGACACCTGATCAAATTATTGTATACTAGATTATGTTTAGGTTTATTCTGCTCAAATAATTACTCTATATTGCACATGGAGAGGTCAAGGCTTGGTCTTTTTGGCCATCAAGATCACATAGTTCAAAGGATTTGGTTTTCTACATTAATTTCCTTATTACAAGTTTGATTTTACTGTCATCAGAGTTCAATTGCTACATCATTTTGGCCTTCTAAGTTACAAAAATTCATCAGAACTGGAGTAATATAAAATTGAAATGGAGAGCAATAACTATCAGTATGAAATCTGAGTCTGTGTTCCTAATATACCTGTAAGTTTTACTAGTTGGATTTTTAAATGAAAATCATCTTAAGTGAGAACCAATGGAAAAAAATGTTTATTTCTTCCCATTCTTGATGTAGATGTGATGGCTGGATAATGGTACATTATAATACATTGTAAATAGTTTTTGAAGTTTCAGTTGATATGCCTGTTCTTTCCTCTTTCCTCTGTTCTCTCTTTTGACTTTTCTCCATTAAAAAGGTCAACTAAGTAATTTAGTCTACAAGCTGAGGCAATAAATGGTACCATTAGAGATAGCAAAATTTGTGAGACCAGTTTATCTGTATGTCTGCTATATGTTTTATGCAATGACCTTTCCACACAAGCAGTTTTGAGAAGACATTCGCAAAAATGAAAATTGGATCACACAGTATCACTTTAATTTGCACATCTGCTACCAATGCTCTTATTTACAGGATGCTGGTGATTTTTTTTATTTTTATTTTTTTGGGGTCTGCTTTACAATACGTGTATTTTTTATTTCAGGTTTAAAGAATAAGTATCACATTCATCAGACTAAAAATGAAGATGCAGGTAGTTTATATCTGTCCAGGTGATCATGGGAGGTGTGTGTAATTCATAAAACTTCAGTAAATCCAAGGGTCAACATAAGATCTGAGAGCTTCTGAGATGCACAGCCTTGTTCCAATTCTGAACATAGCCAAAAAAATTCAAATGAAGGTGAGACACTACAGATCCAGTAACACTCGTAATGTTACAGATTGTTTGTAATAGAAAGAAGCTATTGGATGCTTTTATGTCAAAGATGCAAAACAGCAGTGACACTGACAAAAGAAAAACTTTTAGAAAGTCAGTGAGAGATTCCAAATGGATCAATAACAAATGAGGCAGAAAGTGTCATCTGTCAGAAGAAAAACAAGTACTTGAAAGGACAAGGGTCTCGCAAAGTGCTGTTAAATGTAATATGCTACATGAGGATGTGCAAGTGTGAAATGCTTCACTGAAGAAGATGAACAACAGGTACTCCACCACATCAAGAAAACAGACTATTATTGGAGAGGTATATTATCATTAAAGTTGCTAGCATCCGTATAACAAAAAAATTAAGAAGAAAGAGTAGGCGTGGAATACTGAGAGGGATGATCCAGACTCCAAATGTTCTAAAAGACTAAAAGCTGTGAATTACTTGCATTCACCAAAAATAATCTCTCTGCTAATCCCACTTACTAACAAGTCAGAGCAAAACTAGCTCTATCTTTGAAGTAAGGTAGAAGCTGCTAAAGAGAAGGCTCAGCTATGAACCGCATCCATCCCAAACTGAAGGTCAAATTTGAAGGAGTCCTTCATATTATCCCTACTGAGTAAGGGAAATTTATTGTATATCCAGGATAAATTTGCCATAGTTTATCAACTGCTAAAAAAGAAAGAGTTGAAAGAAGTCAAATCAAAAGCAATAAATATCCACACAGTTTTGAGAAGAGCTGATTTACAGATAGGAGGTGACATTAATGTAAAAAGTACAGATAAGTTCTGGTATTCTCTACCTTCTGTTCTGAATCAGTACTCAATAAGTTTTCATGCCAAAGGGTTAATTAAATTCATCAGCTAGGACCAAAAAGATTATATCATTTTGCCAAGATTTAGTTTCTACAGTCACTTGTGGAAAAAAATCATTCAGAAAAGAATCTGATGTTTGTTCAGAAGTTAATAACCATCAGTATGAAGTTTGTTTGAATACTAGAAGAGATGGGACACAAACTGCAGTTTATTCACTAACTGGAGGGACTGATAGAGCCCTGTGTTTCCAGAAGCATGACTTATGCTTTGTTCAGTCTTATCTGGATATGGCCCTGTCTCAGGACAATGTAGACAGACCTGGGGAGACATTAAGGGCAGGGGGAACATTTCACCATGTAAATGAAACCCAGCGGTCAGATTGCATTCATTGGACTGCAGCCTGAAATTCCATTAGTTAATTTTCTGAAGATTAAACAGAAAGCAATAAGCATCATAGTGTTGTCTTTGCCAGACCAGTCTCTAGTGTTGCAGAAAGCCTGTAATGCTTGCAACATAGATCTAGAAAGATGCAGAATCACAGAATTAAACAATATCTCAAGTTGGAAGGGACCTATAAGGTTCATTGAGTCCAACTCCTGGCTCCTCACAGGGCTACTTAAAACTAAACCATATGAATAAAAACATTGTCCAGACACTCTTTGAACTCTGACAGGCTTGGTGCCATGACTGCTTCCCTGGGGAGCCTGTTCCAGTGACCGACCATCCTCTCAGTAAAGAACCTTTTCCTAATGTACAATCTGAACTTCCCCTGATGGCATTCCATTGCATTTCTTCATGTCCTATTTCTGGTCACCAGAGAGGGGAGATCAGCACCCCACCTCCACTGCCCACCTTGAGGGAGTTGTAGACTGTGATGAGGTCACCCCTCAGCCTCCTCATCTCCAAGCTGAACAAGCCAAGTGACCGCAGCTGGTCCTCATAAGTCTTGCCCTCAAGACCTTTCACCATCTTGGTTGCTCTCCTCTGGACACACTTGAATAGTTTGATGTCCTTCTTATACTGAGGTACCCAGAAGTGCACACAGTACTCAAGATGGGGCCGCACCAGCACAGTGTAGAGTGGAAAGGAAGGGGAAGAGGATGACACCATAACTGTGTTTCATGGATCAAAGAAGAAGAACCTGTTACAGATCTTTCCTTGCTTCCATAAAAAAAATAATCCAGATTACATTTTACATTCTAATCTGTTGTGTTGTCTCAGTCAGATGAGATAGTCTACTCACCCTCTCTCAGTGTCCCAGCACCAAAGATGCCTTTTCTCTATCTTCACTATGAACCAAAGTGTTGCTGAAGCTACCCAATGCAATTTGTATGTTTGACATAGGCAACAATGAAACAGATAGCATGAGAGCTCTAGAATATGTCTCCACACGTTATTCTCAGATCAAATAGCTTGTGCAACAACTTCAATTTTATGTCTGAGATGTCACTTTTTGAAAACTATGCTAAGGTTCTAGTTTGAGTATCTATTAAAGAATAGTGGGTAGAAGTATCAGTGTTGTAGTTAGGCTTCATAAGGTCATACATGAGGCATATCTCTAGATGAGTATGGAAAGAATTTCTTCCTTGGTTACAAGATGATTACATTGTTGATGTGTTTAACTTGCAAGAGGCATTTAAATTCATCAGTAGTGATGACATCTGCCAAATACGTGTCAATGTTGTCTTTTAAAATTGTTTATTTTCATGAATTGCGTGCATTGCTGATTTTTTTTATCACAGACTACTGACAAGAGAAAACATCCTGGTTTTCTTACATTGGTGTCAGACTGGAATTAGAATAGCCTTCAGAGAAAAAGACAGATTACATCATTGCATCCCACAATTCCCTTGACTTTTGTATATGATAAGATAAACTGAGCATAATACTGCTCATCCAGTGATCATCTAATAATTCCTTGTACCTGCTCTTCCATTTCCTAGGAGTGTGTCAGTTTAGCTGGGACATTCAAGCTCTTTATAAGAATCTCACTGTTTCTACTGGAAGACAGGTAATTGAGGAGACAGTAAATACTGATACTCAGATTCTAGGAGGCATAAGGATATTTATTTTCCAACTGTGGATGGCTAGCGGGTACCTTCTTACAACATGGTATCTGAGATATGATTCTCCTATATAAAACAAGAGAGCAAAATGATAGAATTTTATTTTTTTTAAATTAAGATCTGCAGAAGCTTAACATTTAGAATGTGTAGAAGATTTTGAAGCCTTGCTTGAAATGCTTTACAATAACTGGATGATGCTATGAAGTGTGCATTCATCACAGAGCTGTCAGGACTGTGTATTTCTTTATGCCCTTTTTGCAAACTATTGACCTGAAATTTGGTAATGTTCCCTGCTGTAGACTTCTATCTCACAATGATTCCTGATCTATCAGTGAAAGTCATAGAATTATAGAACCATAGAATGGTTTGGGTTGGAAGGGACCTTAAAGATCATCCCATTATAAATGTCCTTGCTTAACAAACCGCCCCATACACCACCTGCTTTTCTATAGAAAGTGTTACAAAGTAAAGCCCCTTGAATCCACGCTTAACGAAATAAGCACATAATCTTTCCAGAGAGAGACTATCAAACTTCCTTAATGAGTAGTTCCACTTTATTACTGAAATACAGGCCTGGAAGCTACCGTTTTGTGTTCGGCTAATGTTCCAGGTATTACTGTATGAACCCTTAAATAACTCTTTTAGTCATTTCATCTTTCTAGGAATTCACTGGAATTTTGTGTTATATTCTACTAGGAGAAAGGGCCGAAGCCAGAATTATAACCGCTTCCAAAAGACCTGACAAAAAGTTGCTTCGAGTTACAGCCTTAAATCATGCATTGAAATATCAGTACTTAAATGCTGTGCAGAAAGCTATAAATAGCTTTATAGCTAAACATATACTGAATAGATTTAAATTAGAAATGCTACTTTTTATTTAATCAAATGGAAGTATGAAGTTAAATGTGCAGCTGCTTTGAAGAAGGAATCTTCAAAGTGTACCAAAGCTAGATATATGGTTGATCACTCTACAGGTTTGGCAGTTTGAAAGAAGGCATTACAGTAAATTACTTCACTTTTTGGTTTTTTTTGGACATCCCAGGTTAACATATGTACCATTTGAAAGTCTTACAGAAACTTAGAATAATATGCTAGAAAGAAGCCTAAAGCTATAATTGAAATATAAGACACAGAGAAATGTGTGTTTGGAGGTACCAGAACATCATTAATATAACCTCCAATATGTACTGTAAAACATGTAAGAGTTGTTTTATTAGGTGGTGATTAACCACTTTCAGAGATGGGGTTACATTTAGCTGAAAATAATTGCAGTGCTACTAGAACTGATGTCTTTTTGCATAGAAGTGTCACTGGGGTATAATGACAGGAAGATTTTAGTAAGCCATTACCATAAAGTGAATTAGTCTGGTTTTGTGTATGTAGTATTTTGTGTATGCAAAGTGTGAGGTAACTGCAGAGTCTTTATTTTCTGTATTCCTGGTTGTCATTTGTTTATAGAATTACTGCTTTGTCACTGAAGGGACGTTATCTTTTTCTTTCAAACTCAAAAAGACCATTGCTTTTGCAGTGCAACTCCTGGTAAGGTGTAGACTAGTCCTGTCTAAATCGATTTGGAAAACTGTTGAAAAGTTGGTGTGTATTTGCTTGTTTAAAGGTCATTGTAACAACCAGCATATGGGAAATGTCCTTCTTATGACAAAGGAGATGAAGGGAGCATGCATCTTAATGACTGATCAGTAACACTTTAGAGCACTAAGAAAAACAATACACTTTGATTTAAGCAATGAAGTTGTTGAGATGAATGTATATCTGCTTATATGTGGATGGTACATAATCATTTAACCATTTGTTTACGAGTAAATATATAGTTGTGGTTGCAGATAATTTTTTTAATAATATGAAGAAAAATATTGATTTGTACAAAAATGGTACTATTTTTATCACTTCTTTTTATCCAGACTTTGGTTTTATGTTTCCACTTACCATATTTAACAAACAGTGGAAATTCTTTTTTTTTTTCTTTTTTAGTAATATTGCTGGACTCTAAAGCACAACAAACAGAGTTGGAATGGATTTCCTCTCCTCCCAATGGGGTAGGTACTCCAGACTAAAATTAAGTTCCTAAAGATAAGTAGTTACTGTACCAAAGCAATTGAAAGACTTGCTTTAAAGTAGCTCCCCCTCATATTCCTCTCAGTAATCGTACCAAGTATTTACAGTTTTTTCATTTCTAGAATGGAAAGAAGTGTACCTCAGGTTACAGTGTACAAATGTATAAGCTAATTAAAAGGAAGAATCTGTTTAGAAACTCACCTAAATGTTCTCGGTAGGTTTATGTTTTGTAGTGTAAACCTTTGTGCTGTACCAGAAAGCTCTGTGTATTTATAACATGGCATTTTAAATCACTTTTTCCTTCTTCCTTTAGAAACAGCAGATTTACTTCTGTGTGGAAACTTTCTAAAAATATGTTTTTCATTTTCTGTATAATGGGTGATCATAAATTTGTTTACGATGTTTTCTTTGTAATTGAATGGAACAGATTGAAGTGCTCTAAAATAAAAACATTTATACTGCAGATGTGTTTGAAATGACATTCCAAACTTGAAACATCCCCAAGTCTTGAGGAGCTTGATATCTGGAACTAGTCATGAATTATGTCGTTAAGGCCACCTCCAGCTTGCTTACAAATTAATCTCATGGTACTCCATGAAATGTACCATTGTAAAAGCACATGATTATAAAAATTGAGAAGTTTAGAAACATTGGTGTTATTTATTATATACATAACATTGAGAAATGCTGCTTTCAGCCTGAATTAAAAGTGGTATAAACCCCCTTCTTCCTCAAGCCTTGAGGAAGAACATTTTCAGAAAGATGTAATGGGTATGGTGTCCTACCTTAGCTCAGTCCTACCTTAACTTAGTCTGACAAATCGTAATTTATATGGACAGTTCTTACTCATGGAAGCAGTCTTGCTGAATCCATTGCGACTTCTTGCATGAGCAAGGACTTGGGGGATCAGGCCCTTAATCTTTAGCGCATTAGGAAATCTGGAGCCAGAAGACCGTGAAGTGTGAGTGGGGATATAAAAGTGTAACAAATCCTTTAAATAAGAAGAATGAAAATCTAAAAGTGTCTTTCTTTAAAAGCAAGATCGTAAAATCAATACGAGCATAAACTGGAAACGAATCTGAGGACTTCAGAAAGAACGTAATGTGAGCTCAACGCGTATGATGGCTAATAACTTCGGCATTAGCGTTTTGCACTGATTGAAGCCTTTACTAGAGGTGTTTGAAAGATTAGCTTGGTGGCAATTATATTAGCCTAACCTGTAGATAATGAAGGACGTGTCAACACGTTACACATGTCAGCATACTGAAAGACGAAAGTAGAGTCAAATTCAACAAACAGTAAAAGGTAACTTTCAGAGGCAGAAGCCAGTTTCAATCTGGATTTCAAACTGAATCAAAACTAATGGCTGGATTCGTATGTGTGAAAATGTTCAGAAATAATTGCCTGTAAATTAACATAAAAGTACAATTTGAATAATGTAATTTTGAAAATAAATGTTTTTCTAGTTTTAATTACTGAATTTTCTACTATGCAATAAAGACTTCATGGGAGTAAACACAGAAAATATTCTTCTAGAGAGAAATTACAGCATCATCACACTATGGAATATATCAGCCAGACACTCGTTAAATGCCTCATTCAGCTGCAAATGTTACATCTAACAATGATCTCAAACATTGTTAAGATAACTAAGAAGTTAAACCACCATATATTGAAACCAATAGAACAGGACGCATTCAAGGGAAGTTGCATGAGTATCACCATATGTTGCAGCAGGACAAAGAAAAGTTGAATTTTCTTGTTGTAAAAGCTATCACAGAATTGATCACTTTAAAGAGACTTTAATGAAACGTGACCTCAGATGGCATAGGTAAAAACATCCCGAAATACTGATATATTTTTTTTTGCCCGCAGAGAAGCAGGTACACCTCTGGGGGACTACTTGGACTAATAGCTCTGTGATTACACAATTGAATCATAAGTTGTATTTCCTTAATTTTTTAGGAAAACCATACTCCATGGTTTTGGGAAAATATGGAAAGATAGTCTTCAGTGGATGCCAGCTGATTTGAACACAGTGAACTGTTTCTGGTTTAACTGTTGCTGATATTAAGTTAGTGAAATAATAACTAAAATATAGTTTATATGACAGCAAAGTGCTTTGCAGGTGATGCAGCTTTTAATTGTCTGAATATTAATGTGAAAACAGACAATAATATTTTTCCATTTTTTTCACTTGCAGAGAAGTTGTATACCTTTGAAAAACAGTTACATTGTGGTATGAGAAAGGGAGGAAAAACTTGTTTGAAAAGTTTTGTTACGTTTAAGAAAAAGCAAAAATTTATTGTGTAATTATTTAACCGTTGCCTATTTGGGGATTGTAATACAACTAGTTTATTTCCAGTTGAGCTGATAATTAAAAATGCAGGAAGGAGGCATATTTTTTTTTTCATATTGCAGCAGTGAAGAATGACAGGCTCCCTTGTGTTCAGCCCAGGCAAAAGGGGTGCTATAGTCATGAGAGAAATAATACAGAACCATTTACAACCCATTCACATTTCTTAAGTAATTCTTCTGATTTTGTTACTTCATATAGGCATTCAGGCACAGCAATGTATATGATGCTGCTTGTAAGCTAAAATCATAGAAGTCTGTCTTCGTGTTATTTTGTGAGACGTCAGGTAAAAAAACCCATATTTTTGACAAGATGTTAGTTTTCCTCTGCTACTGGTAACCACTTACAAACAATGCAATATTGTTTAATTATTCAAAATAATTTTATCTGCATAGTACTTTCTTGTGCTCTTCTCAATTTGGTCAATGGAAGCATGTCAGCAATTTTTAATAGGTTTTATTTTCAGACTAGTACAGAGAAACAAACATCTGATGTTTGGATTGCTCATACTGCAGGGTTAAACTTTACTCATGCATCATGGACATCACACAGAAGCACTATAATCTACTTTTGCCCTTTGGCTGGGATCTCAATTGCCTGATAAGATGGCAAAGACAGAATTCTTTCCTTGAAAATTCTCTTCTTTGATGGTAGGTGTTGTTAAGGTACCAAATACAAAAGCATCCAGATTTTTTTGTTTGTATTAATTTGTAACCTTTGGGCATACTCTACAGCATGAAAGAGGAAGAAGAAATAAAAGGTGCACCTATCTACTCCTACTAGGGTTGTGTGGTAGAAAGGGACATGGAATGGTCTGATGGCCTTGTTTCCCTGACTACTTAGACGGCTGAATATCATGTTAGTGTGATAGTAGTGCTGGTAGTACCGACCTGTGCTAGCAATACATGAGTTATGTACTGTGTGTTTCGTACTGTGTTCCTGGGTCCTGCAATTAAGAGGCACCAAGTGTTTTGAAGACTCTCCCTTTTCCTCTTGTCTCCTCTGCCCAGTGAGTTATGCACTATTTATTGAGTCACATAACTTTAAATACTCAGGTATAGTCACTATTCAGTGTCAGATGTATTTTCAACTCCTTATTTTTCCTGTTTGTCATGTTGTCAGTTTAAAAGCGAGGGGCTGTTGAATTTGCATCACTTAGTAAAGTTGGAGATATGCCTCTGATATTTGGAGGTTGTGATGAGTTGGGGACAGAAGCTGAATCTTGTGGTATGACAGGACAGAAAGAGAATGTAGCTGATGGAATGGGGTGCAGGCATACCAAGTAGGGCCTCAGAGGTACACCAAACTTTTCAAATTCACTTTAGCACCCCTGCCCTACTCTGTGTCCCTTCTGAACAGAAAATTTCATGCAGATTCCCACATTTAATATAAAGTCCCTTTTGCGTTTTCACCCTGTGGCCTTAAAGTTTTTGTACTATTTGAGTGTAATCCTGTTTTTAAGTTA
>JANZLP010000011.1:17025556-17039248 GCA_026930925.1 Chelictinia riocourii
AAGCACAAGAAATTGGGAGGGGACACAGCCGGGACAGCTGACCCCAACTGACCCAAGGGATATTCCAGACCATAGGACGTCATGCTGAACAATAAAACTGGGGGGTAGAGGTTGGCAGGGGCTGCTGTTGCTCAGGGACTGGCTGGGCATTGGTCAGTTGGTGGTGAGCAATTGTTTTCTTCTGCATTACTTGTTTTTTTGGGTTTGGTTTTGTGGGTTTTTTTTTCTCTCCTCTTCTTGGCTTTTTTCCCCCTCTCCTTTTATAATTATTAAACTTTCTTTATCTCAACCCACGAGTTTTTGCATGCTTACCCTTCCAATTCTCTACCCCATCCCACTGATTGAGGCTTGAGCAAGAGGCTGTATGATGCTTAGCTGCCTGTTGGGGTTAAACCATGACAACGGGAATTGGACAAAAGCTTGAACAGAGATGAACAGCACTGTGGTTGGGAGATCATACTCCTTCCTCAAGCCTTATTATTTCCTTACTGTCAAAACACTCATGATAACCTAGTGGCAAACCACGTTACTGCTGTTACCAATGACTTATTTAGCTTTTGTGTCAATGGCTTAAACATCAAGAATGCTCTGAAAATGACCTGAAGATTTATTCCGTTCACAATTGTTGTGGAAGTCAGTACAACGCTGGAAATAACTTTTTGATCTGGTAATTTTAAATTTTTTTTTAAACCAAAGAAATCAGTGCACAGCAAGGACTTGTTCCAGTGATGCATCATGGCTATGTAATGAAAGAAAAGCCTCTTGAAATCTCCCTTCTTCATCTGCTCAGAATCGCAAGTTGGCTGTCACCAAGATGGACCCAGTTAAGGCAGGTGATGTTGTGGGGAACAGTTCTTAGGCCTACCTCAGCTGGGAGCATCCAATACAATTTCGTAAATCAGAATAATCAGTGGTGGTCATCAGTTAGGCACTGTATATGAGTGCACCTACTTAAGAGCTACATCTGAAGACAAAAGTCTGTGCATTCCCAACAGCAGTGCATATCAGCTAGAGCTGTCAAACATAGGAAATGCTGCATAATACATTAAAAAATTAGGACCTAGATACCTTGAACTTGGCATCTGAAATTAGTGAGTACTTCTGACCTTAGTCTGTGCAAGTCTCATTTCATTGTATGTGAAGCAGGGACAGTATATACCATGCCTCAGGGAAGTTCTGAAGATACACTAAATAGTATTTGTAAAGCAATTGCGTGTTTTAGAGTTATAAGCATATAGAAAAGCCTAAGAGAACATAAAAAAATAGACACAGTGGGAAATAAAACCACCACTGAAATAGCTGCTAAGTAAATAAGAACTGCCTGTTCTTTGCGCTAGATGGAAAAAATGCTGTGGAGTCACAAAATTAAAGATTATGTTATAATACATATATTAAAGGCCACTGAATTGAGGTGTTTTCTCCCAACTTTTAATTTTTTTACTTTTTAACTTTGTACTGATCTTTTAACATCATCTTGCTGCTTGCAGCTCAATAAAATGACCTTTAGTTTCATTTGTACTATGAAGTGCATGATTATGTCATGCAGCAAAAGAATTTTACAGTCATTCATACTGGATCATGGGATTAATCACAGGAAGCAAAGCCCTAAGTGAATTATACAGATTGTATCAAATAAATGGAAGTAAAACCTTTCCACTACACCACTTTTCACTCCCTGTAGAGCAAACTGCATAGACTGTTTTTAAACTCTTGAACAAATGTGGTAATTTCTAAGGAACTATTTTTTCAACCCCCTTCTTGCAAAACCAGGATTAGTTTTTCCTGTTTTGTCTAGTAAGATATTAAGCCTTAGGTGCTGTGGTTTCAGCTGGAAGAATAATATGAGTGACTGGCATATGATCTAGTCTGTGGCCTAGATGAGAGAATCCAAAGCTTCACCTTAATTATAAAGGCATCCCTGGGATGCACACACCCAAGTGTGTTGCCAGGAATTTGATCAAAATGCCACATGTCTTACCCTGCAGTAAGTCAAAACTTTCTCTGGTTGTTTATCTACTTTACTACATACTTAGTACCTTCTCTTCGTAATCTTCAGACCTATAAACTTTATTCTGTGTTTGAAATGAAAGCTTCAGGTGCAGTTTGATTCCAGAGATACATTTGGTGACAGGGAAGGAAACCACCATGACTGCTTTATTTTGGCTTTTCCTTACCTTAAAATGTGTTTATTTTCTGATCAGTGCTTACCTTTGATTGCAACAAACTTTTCTCTAGTGGTAGAGTTCGGGTTACCATTTTCCTTCCTAAATTAGTTTGTGTCAAATACTGATTTAGAAGGTCAGTTGCTTTTAGTGGTGATGCTGTCCCACTGATTCTTCTAGACATGTACTAGCACTGATATATTTACATTTAATTATTTGCTGTGGACCAAATGTAGAGGCAGCATAGGTAGCTTCCATGTGGGTTAGAGGCTGGGAATCTAAACTAATGAAAAAGTAATTGGAGTAAAAGAAAATTTTAGTGTTGTGATACAGTATAGAAGTCAGAATAATATAGTAAAATACAGTAATTCAGACTCTTCCCAAGCAAGTTAACTGTATTAAAGCTTATGAAGTGTCTCGCATAAAATAGTATTGTTTTGTTTGACATACGCAGTTTAATTTGGTCATCATTCCTTTATGAAGTGGATTGTCCCTTTTATGTCAGCAGACATTGCTTTTGCTTGTTTAAAAGTCCATAGCGGCTGGAATCAAATGCTTTACACTCAAAGAAGAAAGATTAAGAAGGTAATCTCTGATCATGCTGATACCAGCAATTTTTAATGTGTTTTAAATAATTAAAAATGCTGATGTGAGATCTTGTAGATAAAGTGCACAGTTAAGGCGATCAACAGCATAAGATCTAGCCAAATGGGTTGTTTGATGTAAATTATTTTCCACTACCAAAAAAAACTTAAAACAGACAACATCTAAATGAACAAAAACTGTGTAATGCAAGTCTGCTAATTCTATGCTCTATACTGCTAAAAAGATGGTGGGTCTTTCAAATGTAGTCAGAGCTTTGACTTCTCCAAAGATTTCAATACATTTTTAGGGGTAAAGGAACTGTTTTGTCCTTAAATGTGTTCATGGAGAAAAAATTTTGGGGAAGAAATCTCTTCAGGACGCTCCTTTAGAGTTTTGGTGGTACCATATCCAGGAAAATCTTCAGTTTTCTGGGATATGATAATAACAGTAATAGGCCACTGTTGTCCTGTTTGTAATTCATGGTTTCCTTGTGTTTTTTAATTCCTTCTCTGCCTGGCAGTATGGTTTTGATAGGGTTGTCCATTATCACCTCTAGGAATCCCATCTTGAAGCATACCCACAGGAAGATGCAACTGCTGGCTTAGCTTTACGCTCAACACTATTGATTTGGTGCTGAGTGGAGTGCATCTTCTCCAGGGACTGCACCTGTCCCCACTTTGCCCAGCTGTGGCTTGCTTGTTGCCTGACTGCTGTTTCCAATTCTTCCCATCCAAACCCAATGGCCTGTTCCGTGCTGAAATCCTAGGTATCAGGGAGAAGTTTAGTATGTTACCTCCCACTGTGTAAGGAGCTCCATTCTTTTTATTGCAAGATTATTAAAATATGAGTGGTTGATTGTTTAAAGATTTAAATTCTTCTTTCCTCAGTAGTGGGAATGCTTTACACTTATGTACCCTTGGAGAACTGCTTGCCAATAGCTAGGCATTTCATAATTTTCCTAGCTGCATCTGTAGGAATGATCTAGCATTAATATTTCACTATTTTTTTTCAATTATGCTGCAGCATTTCTACTAGCAACCTATGAAACATTGCAATAAGAAGATTCACGGAAATGCAGGCTGTTAAACTGTGAATTTAGTCTAATTCTCATTGAAGACATTGACCAAATTAATTTATTAATTTGAAAATAGCAAGGTTTGACCTGAAATAAATAGTAGGATATGATGTGTTTTGCAAAATTTAATGAATACACAGATTTTTTTAATTTGGAATACTCAGTATTTGCTATGGCTTTCCCAGTCATCATACTTAGCAGAATTCTCTTTTGAGAGGGTTTCTTAGTGTGGCTTAATTCTGAAATACTTAATTTGTTCCCTTTATTTTTGACATGTGGAAGTATTGTATTTAAAAGCAAATATTTTTGTGATTGTTGGACATTTATGCAAGGTGCTTTTATTGGTTTGGAGTTATGAGTGATGAACATCTGTCAGAAAACTTCCTGAAAATACCCTTACCAAAACTTAATTACATAAAATAAATTCTTTTGTATTTTGTCAGGAGTCATTCAGGGCTCAGCTTAGTCACTGAAACTAGGATGTCTAGTGCCATTTGACACCCTGATCCAGAAGAGACTGCATGTCCTATGTGTCCTATGTTGTATCTCTCATCTTCCCAGGGAGATGTCTTAGTTACTATAGGGGGTCTGAAATGACAGTAAACTTCTGTATATTATCAATTGAATTTAAGTCTTAAGAGCTCAATTGGAAAAAATAAAAATTAGTGTATGCATGTATTGCTTACAAAGTATTATTTTTGTTTATCAAGCAAAATAATGATCAAACTTCATATAAATGGCACCAGAATTGCTACTGGATTTTCCTATCCTTAAAAAAAAAAAAAAAAAAAAGTACTTAGGACAAAATAAGTCTGTTACTGTTACGGTACATTTGCTTTGGATTGGTATTAATTCTAGCAAGGAGTTCAAAGGATTCTTTAGGCTGTTCCAATAAATGAAAAGACTGCAACTCATAAATGTGCTGCACCAGGACACTTGGAGAGGTGTAGAAGCATGTGCATTTGCTATGGTTTTGATAGAATTTCCCCTTTTTGTCCCCTTCTGTTTCCTTTTAAGAGATAAAATCTCTTCAATAGGATTGGAATGTGGAATAAATATGACATACGGTCTTGCATGCGTACAGTATATTCATAGTCTTCTCAGCTGTACCATAGAGAATCACATGAAGCACAGAATCGTCTAGGTTGGAAAGGACCTCTCAAAATCATTTAGTCAAATCCCCCTATTCAAGCAGGGTCTGCTAGAGCAGGTTGTCCAGGACTCTGTCCAGAGATGTTTCAAATATCTCCAAGAATGGAAGCTTCACAACCTCTCTGGGCAATCTGTGTGTTTAACCATTCTCATAGTAAAAAGTATTTTCTTGTGTTCAGATGGAATTTCATTTCTGTTAATTTATGCCCACTAAGTTATAGAAGAAGCAATGTTTTAACTTGAATTACGAGTAGCTATGTGTAGCATTTAGTAATTTTTAAAAGGTAATTATTGCCTTTATAATTTTTGTAAATTTATATGTTATTTTAGAAATGAGTGCTCCTAGAGCGTTTTAAATTACATGCTTTTTTTTTATATTGTCATCTGTACAGATATTGTCTTGGCAAAAGCTGAGCTCAAGTTGTGTACAAGGAATTACACTTGGCACTGTTGAGCTTTCTCAAATGTAGTGGGCTTCTAGTGATTGGCATGCAATTCACAAACTTCAGTTAGGCATTTAAGATTGTCCACAAATCATCTTATGTTTGGTTCTAGGAGTGGTATTCACAAACCCTAGAGACTTGCTGAGCTTCCCAGTTTGTCTGGGTAGCAAGAGATGCCTAAGAACAAAGATACTTAACAAGCCACAAGTTGTTTGCATATATATGGAGGGAAGAACAGGATGTCAATTTAGTTGAGAAAAAAAGCAAAGGTATACGTGTTCAAAATTCCTCACTCTTCTGGAAGTAAACATTTAACTGTAGCCTTACAGTCTTTCATAGGTGTCTACATTCACAGTGTTCTTATGAATTTAAGCAGCAAGTTGTTTCACTTCTTCACTTCCCAAGCATTCTATTTCTTCTTTCTTTTGAAATTTAGCTTCTCCTGGATTTGGGGGGATTTTTTTTGTGAGTTTTGGTGGGGTTTTTGTTTGTTTGTTCATTTATTCATTTTTTAAACGATCCAAGAACTGTTAGTGCAGCACTCGCCTAGTAACGGATCTGAATTCAGTTGTCCTTGCTGTGGCGGGCATTCAAAACTGTTCCTTTCACCTCCTATGAGAATAAAAGTAGTATCAGACTAGAGGCAGAGCTAAGTATGCATGGGATTATTCTCTACTCCCTTCTGCTGTTGTAGTTTGTTGTCCCACTGAGAATGTGCACTTTAGGTCAGATGGAGAGTGAGTAAGAATAGGTATCCATAATTCAGTGATGAAGGTGGTGTCCTGGGGGTAGGGAGACTTGGTTCTGTCCTAGGAGCTGTGACCAGAATGTTGAATTGGTGTTGTGAAAACAGGGCTGTAATACAATTTTCAGGTACAGGCTGGTGCACAAGTACTAAGGAAATGGGAGATTTGAGTGTACTTTTTCTTGTTTGGTCAGCTAAAAAGGAGAGCTGATACAAAATACAGCAGTTCTGTACTCACTGAGAACTTCTACATGTTTCCATTACAGAGATGAGGTTATTGCTGAGAAATGACAGCAGATGATGCAGTTTCTGGTCTGTCTTTTGACTGCCAAATGTGTCAACAGCTAATGCTAATCAGATCTGACTTGTGAATTTATACAAGTTTAAAAAAAAATAAATCCATTGAACCATCCAGTCTGTCTTGAAATCTGCTTGTTTTCAAAGGATTTTAAGTATTAATTCTTGGATTGCCTCTGAAATAAAGCGCATTAAAATCCAATGTTTGCAAACAAGAACTCAAATGTCTCTCTAGTAACCTAATTGATAGAGCTTAATTAGAGTGATCTTTTACTTTAGTACAAGGTATTATCTTTAAGTGAATTTCTGAAGTCATGTTGTCAAAGACATGACTCACTATAAAATGCATCCTCAAAATGAGTCTCTTTAGACTATATTTCCTGTCACCTCCCTCCCTACCAGGTATGTCCTTTCTGCTCTGAGAGGAATTTTTATTTGATGAGTTGACACTGGGTATTAACAACAGTGGTCAGTTTCAGAACATTTTCTAGGTAGCTGGTCTGGAACACAGAATAAAGTCTGTGTTAGAAATGGAGCATATGTTGAACAGAGGACAAGAGGAAACAAGAAATTTCCTGTTTCAATAAAATATGCTAGTATGAAGACTAAATGTCTTGTGCAAAGCCTAAATAAAAGCTCTGCATGAATCCCGGGAGGAAGAGAATCCACAAACTCTACCATCAACATGGAGAGAGCATTCAGTTTTCCTACATTAAGAGGTCGGGTGTACTTGTGTTCCCAGCAGATCTGTGAACCACAGCTTCCCCTGGCAGGGGGTGGGAACTGTACCATTCTCAACCATCTTAATGCTTCAGAAGCTCACTCACAGCTTCAGAAGCTGTACTCACAGGGAGAAGGGCACAGTTAGTTCCCCTAGTAAATCTCTCCCTTCATACCCTTCCTGAATTGAGAGCAATTTTACTTCTGTTGATATGGTTAGGGTTTTCTGTATTCGTTAAATTGGTTTTGCTTCCTTTGTCCAGTTACAACTTTGTACAGCCCTATGTATATAGCAAAGCTACAGATTTTTGGCTGTGGGGTGCAAAAAATCCTGCTGACTTCTTCTACGCTACTTTCTCCATCCCAGGTCAGGCTTATCAGTGTTCTTTTCTAGCTTATCTAGTGAAGGTTATAGAGGTAGCAGTGACTGTGTAAATATCTACAGGCAATGAATGTAAGAAATAGTGATCTGCAGTAACAAAATAGTGTACATGATGGAAATTCTATTTTTTCTAAACAACAGATGCTTTTTTGGTCTGCAGAAAGCAGTGTAAAGCAGGGAAGAAACTTTCTGTCATGGGGAGAGCAAGTGAGGGATTGTAGCTAGGGAAACCAATGTCCTTCCAGAATGACATAGACTTAATGCTTTGTTAATCTGTAACCATGGTGGTTACAGTGCTTCTGAATGAAACTTTTTGATGGTTTAATGAAAGCTTGGAATAAAAAGAATACAGTACAGGTATGCTGAGAGGTTATAAAGCCAGTTGAGCTGTTTGTAAGGCACTGTAGGGTGGAAACAAGCATTCCTTTTTCTTCGCATTAATAAACTACAAATAAGTATCGGCATCCTAAGCAGCCCCATGGAACATCAAGGACCACTGACTGCATAACACTGGGATTAAATATAATTTTTGGAACAATTACAGCAAAATTTACAAATGGTCTGAAAAAGAAAAAAAAGTATTTGATCATATTTCTTGGAGTCATATGGGTATCCAGCTGAGAATCCATCTGATCGTTGTTCTCCTTATATTTCTGGCATTATTATTTGTTGCCATGGAGAATATGAGCAATATATCAGATTCCTGTGGTACTGTTTCTCCACTAGGGCGTTTTTGCCATACCATGTTGAACCTATCCCTTGAAATGATCCACAGAAAACGTGAAATGTGTGAACTCTGAGGAATGACAGTGTAGAACAATGCGCAGAATCCTATCAATGCAAGTGGGAATCTGGTGGGCAGAATGGGGAAATTGTATGCCCCTCAGACATGATGTTGTAAGTGCCAAATGTGTTGACTTTATTGAGCATCTTCTCTCTCTTTTCTTCTTGTGAAAGAGGCAATGTGGCATCTTCATATATTAGTACTTTCCAGATTACCTAAAAACAAATGTACTAATCTAGTGGGTGTAATCAGAGCCACATTTTGTCCATTTTATATTTATGCCACACTATTAACAAAAGGTGTATGGTCTTCTTCAACTTCCTTGTGTCCAACTGCAGGAAAATGGTGTCAGGGTTATGCTTATATCTGTTCAAAGGAGTTGATGTCCTGTAAATATTGTGTCTTTAGTAGCCCTTGTTGTTGCCTATTAGAGCCTTTGCATCCTATGTTCTTGTCTCTTGTCTTGGGCCTGCCCTGACAAATGTTCCCCAGGGCGAGCATCACTGGTGGGTAGAGGAGCAAATGGCTGCAAAAGAGTTGCTATACTTTGGATGTGCTCTTTTGCTACTTACTAAAAAAAAGTATGGGGTGGGGTGTTGATACACTGTAAGCAATGATGTGGATAAAAGAAATGTGCACAGATAGTGCTGGAAAAAGATGCCAGTATCTTGTGCCACCTGCTCTGTATAACAGAGCAAATATGGAGGAAGAAGAACATTTTATTGATTTTTGGCACTCACAGCAGTATTTGGTGGGAATTTGGGATACCCACAAAAGTAAGCAGAAGTTATGTGTTTGCTTTACTAGCAGAAGTGAGAGAGGCCCAATGGGAAAGGCTTTAGTTCTGCCCTGAGTCACGCAGCCAATGCAGTGTTGCTGTTGCAGGGATTTTAACTACCATTCTTACAAGTCAGTAGGATTACTGTCCATCTGTGGAGATGGTAATGATGGAAGGTTTGGGAGAGGGAAATACAGTGGGTTTTTTCCCCATGGGAAAAGGTGTATGAAGCAGCTGCTCTTCTGTAAAGGCATGGTCTGTAACCGATAACATCTCTCTTGCAAGACCAGCTTCTGAAGAGGTGATGCTACGAGCAGGTGTCACCGCTGTGTCATGGAGTGCTTACATCTAAAGAGCGACCTTCCCAACAGACAAATGTGCTCCTGTGAAGAGATAGGCAGTTCAGAGATGCCATGTAATCTGTGATTTGAGAGGTCAGCTCACCACAGATCTCCCAAATTTCCATTCAGCGTGTATTGTTTGTTTGACTTACTTTGAAAATATAAGCCTGTTGTGCTGTGCTCAAACTGGAAAATATCAGTGCATAGTAAAGGCAAATACTTTTGTGGAAAGCATATCACCTTTCTGCCACTTCTAGCAGCAGATGGGAGAGAGCATAAACTACATAGGGTAGATGCTAGTTATGATGTTTAACAAACTACTGGAAAGCACCTGCGGTAATAAGGTTTGCTTAAGAACTTATGCATAAACTAGAACAGAGAAAGCAAAGATTTTTTTTTTTTTCTTTTTTTAAATGGGAAAGTCCTCAGACAAATTACTTGTTATAAGTTATTTTCCTCCATCTAATCGTTGCTGGTAATGTTGCAGAAAGACAATAAAGGAAAGATGAAAATGCCCACCTTTCTTTTAATATTTATTGAAAACTTCTGTAATAAGCTCTTTGAAGTGTTGAAGAGAACAACTTTGTGTGCCACAAACCTGCCAGAACTTCTGAACTGGATATCAATGTCCTGTCAGTTTCTGGAATAACAGTGTAAAGAAAGCAGCAACTATTGTGTTCAGAGTCTATTTCAGATATTGAATATTACAATCCAAAGGAAGTTTTCCTTTGGCTCCCAGGTACATTAGTCACAATTCCACGTAGGAGAAATATGCAGCTTGTTGTCTTTGAACACAGTTATATAGTTTGTATCTTAAAAGCCAGAGAGAAATGGCCTTTATATGGCATTTAAAAAAAAAAAAAAAAAAGGTGGGGGGAAGAAGAAATGTTGTTAGGATTTTTAACTGGAAGTACTATAAGCTTATAAAAGCTATATATAGATATGGAGTTAAAAAAGAGCCACGAAGTAGTCAGAGAAGAATTGAGTGATGAAATTCCTAATATTCTCATTAGGTCTTTCATGACATGCTCATAGGAGAGAGTATTCTATTTAAGGCAGGTAAAATAATTACAGTGATGATGAAGACTTCTACTGTGAATGAAAATGTAAAATAAAACATGGAACTAGCAAGCTGTATGCATTGGTTTATTTACAAACTATTTTCCCGGGAAAGATCTCGTAGAGGAAGGAACCGAGTCATCCAGGGGAGCAGTGATGATACTCAATTATAGCTATGGAATAAGCATGCTTCTGTTTCAGGAATTAGGACTAAATCCTATCTTAGTGAACTGTAAATAATGAAAATTCTAACACCTATTCTTAGACAAAAGAATTCCAGTTGTGAGCTGGAAAATACAATGCAGTCCAGGAAAATCAAGATATTTTTTAAATGGTAAAGTGATTGAAACTGAGTTCTTTGATATAAACCACATTTATTGACCTTTCAACTCAGTTCACTTCAATAAACTCTTCATGGAGCAGCTTTGAGACAGATCAGTTAATAATATTAAAATATTAAGGTAAATCCAGCTATTTATAACCAAGGTTTAGTGATGCTTTTTATTTGGAAATGCATATTCAGAATCGTTCTTGGAGTTTACATGAGGAATTGTTGATGTTCTACTCTATTTCCCCCTTCCCAATGCGATTGTGTTCACTATAATCACACAGAGTGCTTTTGTAAACTTCACTAATAATGGCAGAACAAAGAACATGATGGGTTGCAGAAGAATTGACAGCCTGAAAATTTGCTGCATTTGATACTTTGTTACTGGCTTCTGATCTTCATAGCTTCATTGTTCACTTATTTGTAAGGCTGAAGTGAATGCTAGGTGTAAATGGAGAATAAACGTGTGCAAATAGAAACAAGTTAAAAGAAAATAAACATAGCCTATAATTTAAGAGTGAAAAAGAAAGCAAGAGAACATAAAATAATATATTCCAGTTGGGAAGGATTTGCCTTTTAGCTGTAAGCTCACATTTATTGTAGTTAGTGAAGTGGTGAAATTCAAGCAGTGGTTGCAGTTCTGTGTTTCATTGGCTTGGTGTTACCATGGGCCTGTTCAACCTCTAAAAAAATTCAAGGGATAGTACATATCTTTACTTTTAAAGAACAAACACAAGCTACAAGCTATCAGCTTCCATGTGACTGTGACTTCGGAAATCTTCATTCCTGAATGGAGAAGTGGATCATGGAAGTGGATAATTTGCAATTCGTCTCTAGCTTTACAACATATTATCTGAATTGCATTTACAACCTGTAATTAAACCATTCTTTCAAATACTTAATAGGGCTCAAATCAAGATAACTAACAGTTTTGCATGTCTTTCAAAACATAGCAAAAAAGAAAATGTCAAAGCAAATTAGAAGTTAGAAATCAGCATTCCCAGATTTGCACAAGCGTGTAAGGAGGGGATAGATATGGTATTTTTTTGTGACTATGTACCAACCTCACCAACATTTGTCCAGCTGACAAAGAATAAATTTCCTTAAATATTTTTAGAAATTCAGAATTCCTTATGAACTTTTAAGTTAATTAAGAAAACCTTAAGGAAGCACGACTCATGTAGCATATTTCCTAATACAAAAGTATGAACAAACAGCTGTATGTTCAGGAATTAAACTCCTGTGTGATGACCTGAAGTAATACCATGGTCTTTCCCAAGTGTAATTTCTTGTGCTGTCATCGTCCTCTAATTTATCTTTATCCAATCTCTTTCAGGAGCTGGTGGCTGGTCCCCACTGGACTCAAATGAGCAGCAGTGGCTCCAGGTTGATCTTGGAGACAGAGTGGAGATTATCGCGGTCGCTACCCAGGGCAGGTATGGGAGCTCAGACTGGGTAACCAGCTATACGCTGATGTTCAGCGACACTGGCCGCAACTGGAAACTGTACAGACAAGACGACACCATCTGGGTAGGTCTGAATTGCAGATGCCTTTGGTGACAGATCTTTCTGGTTTGGGCTCATTTTGGCATTTGGAGAAACAGCTTCGTTTTCAGATTGGAGGACTGCTGTAGTGGTGAGAGAGCAGACCTGAGTGACTCTACAGGGTGTTTTGATCGAAATGGGTTATGTCACCGACTGTCTATGTAATACAAATTTAGGCCCCCACGACCACATTGTTTTTCAATCTATGAGGATGCTCAGGGCACTCAAAATGACCTGCATGCTACTGTGCCTGGCTGGCTTTGATTCAGGCACACCAGAGTAAATGGAGCTAATCACCTACATACTTTCTCCAGGAAATATGGAAATTAACTGTGTGTCTTATGCACGCTTCCTGGCCAGAACAACAGAGCTCATGCTGGGGGAGCTGGGTGATAAATTGCTCCTCGGCTGGAGAAGGCTGGAGCTGCAGCATGAGTTGTGGGATGATTTAGCAGATACAATAAAAGTGCTCAAGGCTCTTCCTAAAATTTTAATGCAGACTTGATGCTTGCTGTGTTGCAAGTTCAATGTGTGGCCATGCCAGGTGCTGTCAGTAGGACTGCCTGTGGTAGCAGTGCCACCTCAGGTGTGGATGGCAAAGTTTAGAAGTCTTCCTTTCATATGGAAAATGTGAATTGTTAGTGAATTGTTAATGAATGGTAGCATCCTCTCTGTGCTATATTCTGTAGTTCTGAGGATCAATAGCCCTGGTAGCATGACAGTACATGGTGGTAAATGAAACATATTCTTCATAAAAATAAAAGGGAACAGTTTAAGGGTGATCAAGTAGACTTCTGGTTTTGTCTTAAATTTTCCTGTCATTAACACCTTGGTTAAATGCTGTGTCGCAAAAGCAGATTTTGCTTCCTGAACATAATGATTGTGAATGAGGAGAGTTGCAGTGCAGCAGGTAGAGGGGAGAAGGGCTGCTTAATTTTTTCCTGAGCATGTTACAGGCAGTGACAATGCATGTACAGGGAGGTTAACTTCTGCAGTTTTAAAATCCATTGCATTGCCGCTGTCTTTGTTTTATCACTGTTTGATTTAGGGAAAGCTAATGAAATCCTTCTTTCTTTAGAAAGGCAACTTTGGCCCGAAGATGGTCGTAAAGTTGTCAAGCGTGGCTCTGCTTCACCTGTCACTTACAAAATTACATTAGGTGTCTTTGCTTCAGATACTTACACCATTTCCGTGCCCCCCCCCCCTTTTCTTTTTCTGTTTTAAAACTGGAAATTCATTTTGGACTGAATATAGTGATCATTTAATCTGGCTCTCAACTTCCACCCTTGGGACTCA
>JANZLP010000011.1:18135242-18145333 GCA_026930925.1 Chelictinia riocourii
GTCCCGGCCTGCTCGGCGGCCCTGCTGACCTTCGCGCGGCTGGCGGCGGCCGGGCCGAGCAGGGCAGCCGCACGGAGCCGTGCCGCTCGCTGCCCCCTTACACCGTGTAGGACATCCACACGGAGCTGGCAGACACGACACTGGACCCCAAGGAGGAGATCCATGCTGTAGTGGAACAGCTGGAAGCCAGGCAGGTTACTCTGGGCAAGTGAACCAAGCCTGGATGTCTGCAGTGGGCTACATGGCTCATCAAGCTCCCCTGGCTCTGAAAAGAGTTTATACATCCAGCATGACTGCAGACACCTGTTGGTAGACATGTCAACTTATACAGCTCTGTCTTGAGCTGAACTGCACCCCAAAAAGCCCTTTAGTCCAGGAACTTGTCTATGGCCATGGCCAATAATGCTTAGGGGCCAAAAAAAAAAAAAAGAAAAAAGGCAAGAGCAGATTTTTAAAGCAGCTTTTCACTAGTGGATCTTCAACTGCCAAAAATTATCAGTTTAGAGATTTCTGAAGCTACCTTTCATGAGTGCTACTACTTTTCTGAGCTTCTTTATACTTACGGCCCCTTCACATGAGTTCTACAGTTCAACTATATAATGTTAAAAAAAAAGAATAAAAATCAGCCTTAAACCCACTGCCTATTAACTGCAACAGTTATGGGGCAATGAATAATAAAGAAGCAACGAGAGATCATTCCCAGTTCACTGTTTCCACATCATTCATAGTCCTATGGAGATCTCTTCTGTTTCTTCAAGGCCACTTGTTTTCCAGACTCTTTTGCATCTCAGATGACCCCTGTTGTCTTGTTTCTGCACTAGTTTAGTACATTTGAAATTAGATGACCAGAACTATACAGTGCACTGAGCACAAAGTAACTGTATAATGAAGCCTTATGGTGTTTTCTCCATTTCTTTCCTAAGAAATCCTAACCTTCTCTTTGCCCGCTAAAATGATGCTGAGCAATGAGCTGATGTTTTCCAAAAATTGTCCACAGGATCTCTTTCCTACAAAACAGTAACTAATACAAATTGTCCTCCCCCCACCATATGCTTAGTTAATGTTATTTTGCCTCATACAATTACTTTGCACTTGATGGAACAGTTTTCCTCCTGCTTTATCATGTTTACTAAGTATTGTAAGATCATTCTGCAATTTTTCAGTGTTAAGTTCTTCACCTTAAGATTTTTGTACGCTGAATACCTGTGTATTACCCTCCAGTACAGTATTATTCACCCCTTTGCCTGGATTACTTATAAGCAGGTCAGTACAGACCCTTGGTCATCACAGCAGTGACTTAACTTCATTGTGAAAACAGATGATACGTTCTTGTCCTCTGTTGTCTTTGAAACACTCATAATCCAGGAGAAGACAGGTAAGTTACGAAAGCAGAACAACCCTGGCTAAAGGTTTTGAAAATCCAATCCTCTGTGGACTTGATCAGTGCTCACCTTCACCAAGAACTCCAAGGAATTCTAGAAGACCGGAGAGGCATAACTATACTGTCCTCACAGGGATGCAGCTCTCCTTCAAAATACTGTAACAGCCTTCATGTCCACTGACTGACTTTCTTATGATTGCAAGTCGTTTACACAGAGCAAAAGATGATCTTACTGTTTTGTAGCTTCTAACTGGCACCCTTTACAGAAGATCATGCCATGTTTGTAACCCTTCATTCCTCTAGCACCAAGGCTGATTTAAGTGACAGATCACACAACAGAAATAGGATTTACACAGCCCTGTATTTCAGCTCATTTAGAACCGCTGCATAAATACCATTTAGTCCTAACAATTTATTATTGTTCAATGTATTGATTTGTTCAAAAGCTTTCTGTATTGGCATTCCAATTTAAGGCAGCTTTCCAGGCTAATCTCCTGGAAAGAATGGCTCTGATGTAGCAGCCTACTTGATCCCCCTTGCCACGAACACTAATGGACAGACAACAGTTCTGCAATGGCCTTCTTGTATCCAAGTGATCCTTCACATCTGGAATATCCACCAACCTTACTAACTCTCCCGTAAACTTCTAACATATCTGAAACACTGTTCTAGCATTCAGCTTTAGTCAAAGGTTCCTTAATATCTCATACTGCCTTACTGTGATTTTGTTTCACTTTGTAGAGTTCATCTTCCTATTTTCCTTCCCTGAAGAGGACTCATGTCCAGAAAGATATCTCTGTTTTCAGCAGTCTCCTGTACTCTTCTGCGTAAGCAAGGGGGTATCTAAGTGTGGTCCTCGCTCCTTCTACAGTAGGCTCTCAGATTAGTTGCTCTGGGGCATTATTAACATCACCCAAAACCAGTCTCTGCTATTATACCCTCAAATTTTAACCTCACCCACATGAAGGTAATCAAAGCTTGTCATTATTATTGCGATTGTTAAGTTCCTTATCATTATATGATCACTATCACCACAACAGTCCGGTGGTTGATGTAACAGTCCCTATGGCCATACACAGAAATTCTGTAATACACTTTAGTTATTCACTTCACTTGACCATAAATTTTACCATAGTACCACTTTCTACCATCAGGATTTGCTCCACCATTCCAGCTAAAGCTCTAGGAGCAAAATATTATGCTACTCATCTTTCTTCTACCAAGCCTTAAAATTGCTACTGCACCAGTACCTTCATTTAAAGCCAGTCTCATTTACGCATCACAGCTTTTGCGCTTCAAGATCCAAACGTGTGTTTCTACAAAAATGCTAGATCTAGATGCCTAGCCACAGATTTTTGTGTAGGATGTTCTTCATTCCTTCCTACCCGAACTTCGACAGTTCTCCTACCGTCTCATCTAAGACTAAAATTTTTAATGGATTTGTAACCAAGTAGGCCACCCTAAATTGCATGTTTTACTGCACCTTTTTCTTTTTTCTTCCTCAGATTTAAAATTTTATATTAGGAAATACCTTTTTCTAAAAGCTAAAAAGGCCAGCAACCTGCTTGGGGTTTGCCTATTCACACCATGGGATAAGCAAACATCATCTGCAGTCTTTCTTTTACTATGTACAATTAGTGATGCATCTTTCTTAACAGCACATCCCAAAGCATTTCACAAGTGTAATAGAGCATATTTTCTTTTGCTTTTGAAAGACTGATAATGTACCTTGCTAGTTACCTATATAGCACTTTTTTTGTAGTGTTTGGAGGCTTTGGGACCTTCGTTATTTACTACAAGTTCTCCTACATGGAGTAATTGGCCATTTGTCAGAATAAATATATAACCAGTATATTAAAATCTGCTATTTAATTTTGTTGTTCAGTTTATTTTCTGTAGAAATTCTCTTTGTAAAAGGCATTTCTGAGTAATGATTTCTTTGCTAGAACACTTATGTTTATTAGATATAAATGAAATCATTTACAGCTATCTTATATCCAAGTCTTCAAATTCTAGAGCTGTTCAGGAGGCCTGTGTATGATGGCTACAAAAATTGCCAGAGCTCTAGTTTCTAGAGCAAGGGATACTACTACACGCCAAATAATATTTAAGAGTAGAGACCCTGAAAATAACTAGCATTATTCCCTCAAACATTTACTTTTCCTTTCCTCCCCTAGACCAGCCAGATTAGCCTTTTATTCTTTACATTTTCACATTCTTTACATTAGTCTTCATATTTTATTCAACCTACACACAACTCAAATTCAAAATTTTAACATGCTACACATTTTCATGTTTGAACTGACTAACTATGTGTTGATGCTCTCAAGATAAAGCTGCAAATTTTGACAGCTGGCAAGGGGGCAGCTGGGTTTTCTGTTGCTCAGGAAGATGTGGGAGGTGTTGGTATGTAGATAGGAATACATGAATTTTGCGGTAACAAGGGTCTCTACTTTTCACTACTCTTTTTGTGCAGGACAGAGGCACTCGGGACTTTTGTGGAGTGAGGTTAAGACGACTTATTCTTCATCCTTGACAGCAGCTGGTAGCCCCACAGCAACAGAACTAAGCAGCTGGTATGATGTACAAGAAAAGCTTTTGGCACTGCCACTTCAGGTTGTCGTCTACTTGTCACATTGGTCAATGCTGATCACAGTTTGAAGACTAGTTTTTAACTACAGGTCTAGAGGTGTCCACTTAACTTTTGATAGCACTGGATTACGTACTCCCATCACTACAAAACTGTCAGAGGATCACAGCTGGATCATGCTGCTGCAAGGTGGAAACCTGCCATGTCAGTCAGTGGAAAAGAAGTGGGCAGGGAAGAAAATGATACTTGTAAGCAGGCAGCTCAGTATTTAATGGGTAAAAGAAAACTCAGAACTCATGTACTCAGTGACACACATCATGCTTCCTCTTCCAAATTGTATTATAATACAGCAGATATAGATCTAACCCATTATCGACTGATTTTTTTAAACAGAAATTTACTTTCTGAAGTACATTTTACACACCACAAACACAGCCACTCATCATACAATGCTTTACAAAGGCCAGTAAGTTTATGGAGCCCTTGAAAACTGGCGATTTTCATCTTCCACATGGAGTCCTCTGATTCTGCAACAAGGGAATAGCTGAATGACAATGGAAAGGCTACATAAAGGACAGATGGGTAGCAGGTTGCAGGACCTGCCACCTGAAAACAGCATCCAAGGTATATATAACATTCATTTTGTAATACTTAAACAAATGACACACAGTTCAACAAGATTTCTTTCAGAGTCCTCAAGTACTGATGCTACTGTGATGATAAATGATCTATAACTGAAAGAAGAAGTTCTCCCTCAGAAGTTTGTAAGTTCTAACAACTGCAGAGAGAAACCAGCACAGTACTGTCAATGCTGATGACTACTTAGGTAAGTGCCTGTATACAGCAAAAAGCTCAAGCTTTTACACAGCTTTATTGAAGCAAAAGAAGTTCCCTTACAGCATTGACATATGAGGTCTCTTTATTATGGCATATGGAGGCTGGTTTTTTTTGCACCACTTTTTTGTTTGTGCTGTGACTCAGACCTTTCTTTCCTCCCACAGCCTCCTCTTACTGGGCTGTGGAGTGGGGTTTTGTGAGATGGGGGGCAAAGTTATTCTGAAGCTAGTTCCCACTTGTCTTCTGGCACTGTACTACAAGTTTCCCCAAGTTCCCTGGGTTTTTTTGCCTTGTCAAATAAAGTACACCAACAGCACTTCATTGTTTGGTTCAGCTGCCTTTTTTTTTTTTTTTACCAAAAAAGAGAAACCCTCTGCTGCTTTGCTGAGCATGAGTCTACTGTATTTGCTTTCTGGAGGAGCAGAAATGGGATTTCAGCCTCCTTTGCAGCAACAAGCTCCAGTACTGGCCATTTGGTCTTCCTGTGAAGGAGTACCACGAATGCTGTAGGTTTCTTTTCTCTCCTTCATCGAGCAGATCTCACTGCTCTGTAGGTACAGAGTGGCAGATGTTTCTGGCCAGACTCTTAACTTGAGAGCACCAGGAGTTTGTATTGTACTGTTATATGAACTCGCTTTCCCCCCTGTGTTTAACTAGCATGTTCTCCTAAGGCGAACTGAAAACCTTGGGTATCCAGTCTTTCTGGAGCAGAGCAGCTTCTTGGTGGGATGCAAAGAAAGTTCGGATCTTTTCTGGGATACGAACAGTATGCTGGTGGGTGTCCTTCTTCTCAAGTTTCAGGTTTAAGAAAAGATCCAAAATTTGTAAAGTTCCACATTTCAATCCACCGTCTGCTCGAGACCAAGCCATGATCCCCATCTGAGCCTTTAATTTTTCTGGGTCATTTCTGGCTCTGGAGATAATCAGAATAGATCGTGCAGCTCAGTTGTGCTAGGGTAGTTTGAAAATTATGTTAAACTCTGCCTAAGCACTATGATTTTCCATGATGAGTTTCTAAAAAGATGAAGTTGAAAAAAGATGATACTAAATTAGTGGTTTGCATCTCCATTTTCCCTTTCCGTTTTCATCAGCTATGTGCGCTCCATACTGCTAAGAAGGCTAAAGTTGTAGGAGGGAGGAGGAACTGAGGAGATTAGGTGTCAGCAGGAGAAATGGAAAAGCTAGCAAGGGAAAACTAGGTCTTTAACTCATCCAGACAATGGTGAGTGAGGGAAGGAGGCATATAAAATGGAATAAACACCCGCAACTGACAATGATTATATCAACAGTTCTGAGATGAGATAAGACAAGAAGTGGGAAAAGATGGAAAACAGTAGACCTTTACATCTGCTAATACTGCTTTCCCAGGTTACCTGAATCACATGTTATTACATATGGACAGCCAGTATGGTAGCCAGAGGAGAACTGCCTAAACCAAGTAATTTTATTTGGGAAAGAAACTTTGTTTTTAAATCAGTTCTTCTGTCACAGATCAGAACCAAGGGATCCTCAAAGCTCAGTAACAGAAAAGTGTCAGAAAAAATGGCATTGCAGGACACTATATTTACTCTCCCACCATGATTTCTGCATTGCATTTTTTATTTCACAAGTCACAACAACAAGACAGAGTGTTTACTTGTATAAGGCAGTACATGAAAGTCTCTATGAAAATTTCGTAACCATGTTTGCTATATTTGAGTGCTAAATGAGCTTAGGAGGACATATAAAATTGATAGAAGTCTTAATCTAGTGTAACTTGATTAAATCTGGCATTTTGTTTACGGGATTGTGCCGAGAGGTAATGTAGTAAGAAAACAAATTTATGACCAGGTGACTTGTACATTCCTGTTGTTGATTTTTGTGTTGTTATTTAGTTTAATCCCCGTTTAGTTCTGAGACTGCAGTAAACTACAGTATTCTTCTAGCTATGTTTATACACATTATTTTGTCTCTGACATTATGTACAAATCACGTACAGGATTACCTACCCACCTATTGAAATTCTGCTGCCAAAAAATGGGTCTGAATTCATAACATAGACAAGAAACTTCCAGTTGGATTCTGAAACACCTTCAAGGATGCTGTTGCAGTGTTGTGGCAAATGGGAGGGGGTGCCCATTAGGTTTTCTTTCTCTTGGGTTAATGCATTAAACCAAGCATATCAAAGGATGGACTCTATCTATGCCTTACCCTCAGCTAAAGACAGCTGAGCTAGTTATAAACACACCAGTATGAGTCGTAAAAATAGTGTGTTTTCAGCAACACACACCTTGAGAAAAACCCAAAGTGTGCTCAGTATCTTACAACGAGATCGTTTCTGGTACCTGAGCTGAACTAATGTAAAGCTGACTACACCGAAACACAGACAGAGCTTCTTAGTGCTTCTTGTTGTGAGCATGTTTATGAGCTTCACAGGTGGCTTCTCAATGTTCTTGTGTTATGCGAGAGATTATCTAATGGCCTTTCTTTCTGCTCTTAAAATCAATGAAACGGTAGAATTGCTGTTTGGGTAAAACAGCCAGCCCCAAGAAGCTGCTTCTATTCTCATTTATACTATAAATATACTATATCTCTGTTGGAATATTGATACAGGTACATATATATGTAAATGTTGATAGATTTGATTGTTCATATATGTTGGTGTGTATTTACATATTTTCTATATAAGTGTCTATATTATATATAAAAAAGGCAACCAGATACACATCAGGGTCAGTTCAGGTTAGACCTTTTGGAGGCAATGCATCTTTTTTCTGACCCTTATTTCTAGAATACAGAATGCCCAATTTACTTACTGAAGTGTTTGCTTCTGACATAGAATGATAACATAGTCGTTCTGCAAAATGATGGTTTAGAAGTCTGGTCTGAAATGCAGAAAATAATATAGCTCCAGATAACTACTTTCTTGCTGACTCTAAGGAGTCATTTCAATGAGTGACAGCTCTTCCTATTCTGCCCCATCTCAAGAATTCCCCAGAGAACTGATTGTAACTACGAATATCATAAAATAACTCCAGCAAGCAAAAAATATGGAGGAATGTCCTGAAGAGCTCCTCTCTTAAAAAACTAGTCCTCTCTGACATTCAGACCAGTAAACAGGGACCAAAGTTTCTAGGTTTTGTTCCCTGGCAATGATAATTTAGAGGAGAGAGAGAGGCATCTCACAGATTATTGTTTTCACACCTCTGTTCTTGAAAAAATATATTTAAAACATATAAAAAATGGGTTATTACTTGCACAAAAATTTGCATGGATGGTTTTCCACCCCTGCATTGATATAATCACTGATGATGGTGAGGGGGACCTCTTTTTTTTTCTTGCCTTATTTGTGAAGACTTGGCATAAGTACCCATATTCTGGCATTTATAATCTCCTCCGGGATAGAAGGGCTTATCTTGTGAGGTGACCTGCAATGTGGGTGAGCCACTGGATTGGGCCAGGAGACCCCCAGAAAAGCCTGTGAGTGGAGAGGGGCAGGAGGAGCAGTGACCACATAAGCAGAATGACAGAAATTAATAGTTACGTGGTCTCTGGGCTTCAGGGAGGATGCTCAGAGAGGCCAGCAGGGAAGGTGCTCTGAGCAATGGGACAAACGGGACTGTAAGGAGGGAGGGAGTGCTGGATGAGGGATCAAGGGCATTTTGGGGTGGCACACAGCATGGCCCCAGCTTTGCCTAATCCTAGTGAGCGAGTCTTTCAAGCAGGGACTCTAGCACCCAAAACTTTGCTTTTGTGATGTGCTGTGGGAAACAAGGCAACCCAGGGAAAGGCTCTGCAGCACACGGCCTGTAGCCAAGAGCCTTGGCTCTGGAGTCCCCGCGCTGGCACGGCACTGGCCTCTCTTCCAGGCAGGATTATTGTCCCTGCAAAAAAAGGCTGCAGCCCTACTGCTGGGCTGCAGCAGCCCAAGGGTGGACTCAGGTCCTGGTTGTTTCCCTTCAGAGGTGATATTTGGTCCATAGGTAGTATGTGAGGGGAACTTCTGGTGGGATCCCTGCTTTACCTGTGTGTGGCCCACTCGTTTGCTGTGGGGATGTCCCGGCACTGTGCAGCCTCTGATCAGGCTCCGAGGTGACACCGTGGGCTGGATGTCAGGCAGGCCAGATATCTTGGAGTCCCTGCTAAAAGAGCCTGATGTCACTAGCTGCAAAGGACAGAATTTGCAGGGTAGCCCAACCAAACCTGAGCTTTGCTTACGAGGTAGCTTATTTACAAAGTGTACGTGACCAATGTGTGCATAACCTAAAAGTAACTCCCAGTAAATCCCACCACATCACCTTTAAAAAAAAAAAAAGGAAGGGGCGCGGGATTTTTTAATTGCTTTCCTGAGGCAGAAACACTGAAATAACCCATCAACTAGAAACCCTAAGTTTCACCTTAAAGGGTCTTTGTGAAACCCAGTTTTTTTCCCCACAGCTATAAAGAAAGACATCAAGTTTGATTCATCTTCACATTAAGTTATGCTAGTATAATTGCATTTCTTCCAGTGGTTTTACATAAATGCAAATTAGGCCCACTCTATCTTGCATGCAAGTAATGAGATTTTTCAAGTTCTATAAGGCATCATCTCTACCCCTTTAATGAGTTAATTCTCAGAGCTGGGAAGTGATGTTTGCACTGGAGAGCTGACTGCGCGCAGTCGGCCTGTGAAGAAAGGCGATCTGCTCAGAGCAGAGCCTGGCTGGAAGAGTCTCAGTAAATTTTCCCCACCAAGATCCCAAGTAACATTTCCGCCTGCATCGTTGAATGTGTGCATTGGCAGAATACCCACTTTATAAGCTGTGTGATTTCAAGACATAATTTGGTGCTCCTTAGCTGGTCTCTGCATGCACAAAAGTATTGGCTCTGCAGTTGTGGTACAAAAGCAAGAGGTAAAAATCAGAGAGCTTATTTTTATTTCACTGAATGTGATCCCTCTGCCCCTGTATCCCTCAATTTTCCTAGCTGTACAGTGAGACCATTTCCCTTAAACATTTTTGGAAGACTTGGCTGATACTTGTGAAGCCCAATGAGGTTTTCAGAGTTGGCGTGGCGAGTGCTGGGGTCAGAGCAGGCCAGGTGGGGGCAGGGCTGGCCTCACGCCACGATTCAGACACGGAGGGCATGAAGACCAAGTTGTCTCCTGCACTTGGGTGAGGGTGCTGGCGCGGGAGCGGGCCTCCTCCGCCCTTCCCCATCTCTCTCTGCTCGCCTTCCCACCCTTCTTAAGAAAAAGGGGAAAACTCATCAGTGCATAGATGTCAAAAACTAGGATGCTGTGTCTGCAGCCTCTCAGAAAGTTCA
>JANZLP010000011.1:19185780-19204434 GCA_026930925.1 Chelictinia riocourii
GGGGGGTTGCATCTGCCATTCCAAGGGAGGCTCCTGCCTTCCTTAGCAGATACCTGTCTTTCAAACCTAGACAAGTAGCTAACACAGAATGTTCTTTTGGTGTAAGTGCTGATCACAATATTACTCAAGAAGAATGTCAGAATCCTGTGCCTGAGATAATTTACAACAAAAATGCAGATAAAAACCAACTTCTAAATGCTGGATGTTTAAAATATATACTTCATGAAAGATGTATTGATGTAAACATACCAGCATCAGCACCAGTTGAAGTGCATTTTTGCTCGAGTCTGAGGTGACTGCCCATTGATCACATGAGAGAGAGTGCTTCTATGGAGGCTGCAATTGACAGGGATAGTAAGGGTAAGAAAACTAACAATGCCATTACCATCCTACAAAAGGTGAGCATAAAACATGGAACAAAATCTGGAATGAAAAATTTGTTCCAGTGTTAAAAAAAACCTACATTAAATAGATGCCTCAAAAAAAGGAAAAAGAAGATTTTGCTGGCTTAGTTGTTACCATAAAGACTACAAGAGACAGAAAGATGGGGTGGATGGGGGAGAGTGGTGAAGTGTTGGGTAGAAATGACAGTTCACGTATTTTGGAAAAACGATGAAATGCTGCTGGATACATTGTGTGAGTCTCCTAAGTCAAGAAAAATACAGTTATAAACTAGTTCCAGAATTACTATTTTTCACTTCCCCCCCCCCCCCGAGAAATACAAGATTAGAAAGTTCACTCTTCCAAAAATATGCCTTTTAAGTGAACGCTTTCTCTGCTGAAGAAATTATTGTAGTTTATTATTTGAAATTCTCTGTCCTTTAACCAACCTATGCTATAGAAATATTTGTAGCACTTTGTTAATAATAATTTTACCTAACATCATGAAATATCTTGACCTATTCTGAATGCATAGGTCAGGATAATTTATGTTCAAACATCAGCAGCTAACTTACCAAGTCAGGTTTAGGGTTTCCTAGGCAGAAGGAGTTGCAGTTAACTTGCAGTTAAAAGAACTATATTGAATTGATACCTTTATTCATGTCTGTGATAGAACATTAACCCTAACAGGGCTTAACAGATATTTCACATCTTCAGTTGTTAATAACTTTGCATAAAATAAATCAAAGCAAATCTGAAACAACAGAGGAGTGAATAAAATTGTTACAGATTAGTTTGGAGGTTTGAGGCAAAACCAAAGCAGTCTTCTCAAATTTGCTTTTATTTTGTATTGCAACTGGCTCTAAGCTTTGTTTCTAATTTATGTTTCAGTAATACTGCATTTATGCATAAGGGAATAGATGTAAACGAAACACCTCTTTTCGAAGACAGCACTGATGACTTTGGTCTCTTAATTATTAAGATTAAAAGCTTAATAATTAATTTTAGAAAAGCTTTAATAGTAACTTTTAATTTGGAATGATTACTAGTTCCTTATTTTCGTCCACATACAACTAGTCTTGATTCTTCTTAAGAAGCCTCTGAAAACATTGTTGTGAACCATGGCATTAAAATGCATATTATTAGGAAATGATCAGTGGAGAGTTATTTCATTCACCATTAGGATAAAAGCTAGATATTGGGGGGCAAGGGGGATGAAAGGCAGATGGTAAAGTCCAAAATACTCCATTCTTTTTACTGCCCTTGGAAAACACTTTTGTTAAAACTGATTCCTTCAGATGTTCTGGCTTATGCAAATCTCTATTTCCTAAGTAGGGTAAATGTTTAAAAAGTAACCGTGATTTATGCTTAGCTACGTATCAAGTAGCATAGTGGGGGAATTGTTGCTCCAGTATTGAGACATTAATTAGCTGAAATAATGGTGTACATGTAGAATGTGTGGAAGCATCCTTAACTGTCAAGTTCCTGTATGTTTACAATTAGGATTGTGGTGGGCCACTGTATCAAGTGACACCAAGCTGGTATTGTGTAACTACCCAAACCAAAATTTAGCCACTGTGCTCCTACTCTTTTGAAAAAAATAAACCCTAAAACCTTTGGATTATTAAGGGCCATAAATAGCTCTTGTTTGGTAATGTCAATCATTTCATATGCTCATCTATGGTGCAGTAAATTCTATTACCATATTGCAATTTATTCAAAGTTATCTCAACTATCACTGACTTCTGTTCATAAAACTCTTCAGTTTTCCTTTGATGTATCTTATCCAAACACTGACCGCACTGGAACTGCTTGCCTTGTAGGAGGGTCTGAAAATACCACAGATGTAGGTCCAGGAACTCTACTAACTGACTAGTTTAGTAACTTTGGATAAAACTTAATAGAATTTATTATCATGTCAAAGAATGGAAAGCATGCACATCCATGGCATTTGCACATGGTATCTACAAGTGACCTCTTTGACACAGTCAATAATATCCTTCCTTTTTCTCCCTGCATGACTGAGTACAGAAGGAATGCTGAGTACCTCTGTGTGATTGAGACAGAGGGTAAAGCAGCACAACTTGTGAACTGTTCCAACCTGCATGTGTGGTGTTACAATGGAAGACTCCTATTTCATTAGAAACTTCAAAATACATTCCTATCCTGCCATTATGGACATGACTAGTCAAGATCTGTTCATCTCTCTTCTCACTACAAAGACTCTGTATCTTACTACAAAGTACAGTGGTTTGTTTCTTTTTTTTTTTCCCTGATTTTCTTCCCACAATCCTCTCAGAATAGCAGAACTTTTGCTTAAAAGTTGATATTGTGATAACTTCAGATTTAGCTTTCCATGACACTGCACATTAAAGGAACTGCTGAGAAAAAATGACCATCAGTCAACATGCCAACCTCATACTCCAGTGGGAACCTTCTTTTACACTGGGAAGAGCTTGCCTATTAAATCAAACGACTACATTTCTACATTCTGCACTTACCTTTGGGCTAGATGTTGTGTCTTAAAAATCTACCTACCACAGATACCACATGATCAAAGCTTGCCAAAGACAAATCATCAAAATCACTTTAACACAGCAATTCAAGAGCAAGACGTTTTAAATTAACATTACTTATTCTTTATACTAAAAAAGAATAGTGTCTGGAGCAGCATAGTTTTTAACATTAGTTGTAGTATGGATCATGTGCAAATTCCAAAGTCCTACAAATAAACACATCTAACCTACACAAAACCAGAATTCAGCTGCTTGTCACTCTGAGGGGAGAAATATGTTGCACATAAATGTATTCATTTGTTAGTTAAGAAGTGAGAGAATTGAGTATGTTTTCTTCAGTTTATAATTCTAACACTCTGCATTTTTTATTTCCAAAGATTAGATGGAAATTCTGTTTTGTGGGAAATTCTCAGCATAGGACTAGATGCAGAATTCAAAACTAAAAAAGACTAAAAAAGAATTAAAGGAAATTATTTTATCACCTGCAGGCTCCCACCAGCAGTTTTGAATAAAGAACCCAGCTGAAAATTCAGTCGAATGTTACGGACATTAACATGATTTCAGAAATACAACACTCTGGAGCACCTCAAGAAATATTTAGTGCTATAAATGCCTAATTCTTTATTTGGCACATTATTCTGGTGGGTGAATGATCACGTGATAGGTAACATACCATTTACCCAAAACAATGTTGTGGCAAAGGCAGGCTACATTGCTGGAAGAGCTCAGAATGATCTGCATAGCAGCTGGAGCTAAGGAGGGTAACATTCATTGAAAATATTGCACACGTGGTTTCATCAGCATACCCTAATGAAAGTAAATTTCACAGAGAAACAGCTGATAGCTATTCTCTCATTTATTAGGAAAATCCAGGTCTTAACAGATTTTCTATAGAAAACTGGGCAGAACATATCAATGTGGTAGCTAAAAAAAAGTTAACACATTTTAAATACAATACCTAAAGGAATGTGATATTTTAGGGATGCTGATGTAGTCCTCTCAATAACGCTATTTTATATTTGTCACTAAATTGTAAAGTTACCTGCCAAGAAATACATTTGTATTTGGAGAAAAAAATCATTAAAAAACTGTGCACACGAGTTTTATTCCATGTGTGGGCCAGTAATGCTCCTACACTGGAGACTGCTAAGTATTCTAGGCTCCAACAGCAGCAGGATCACCTTTGGATCAACTCTACCCTCAAGTTACCTTTAGATTAAATCGCATTTGTGTTTTATACTCACGTTGGGTTCATTATAAGTCGACGGAAGAAATAAGTCCAGGTGATATAATCCATTGCATCCTGCTTAGATGTAATAGTTCCAGCAGCAATTTCAGCATTCATGTGGTCAGCCAGCACCTCTAACAAGCTGAAGAACAGGAAACAAGAGGACTTAGCTGACTTTATAATCACAAAGACAGGTAATATATTTTGTAGAGTTGTGCATTAAAATGTTTATTACCTTTAATCTGAAAATATTATATATTTATCTTCCAGTAAAAGAGAAGAGGGGAAGAAGGGGGAATGTAATTGCAAGGTTAGTCACCTTCTTTACATGATAGTGGAATGAAGCTCAAATTATTTTTTGATTGGACCAAGAATGTGTAAGTTGAAGTCATTCATGGAATGTATTCAGATGGAGCTACTCAGTGGGAACTTCTGAATGCTGTATGTTGACCATATGATCATGCTGGTTTAATCCAATAGAGAATCATATGGAAAGACAAACAGGAAATGAAACAGTGGCAATAGCTTAGCTAATACTTGACAAATACTTGAGGGCTATTAAAATTACATCAAAACTGCTTCCCCCACATTCTGCCTCATCTTCATCCAATGTAAAAAAAAAAAGCAGCTACTTCTACCCAGAAAGATCTAAACTCAGAAACACAGAAGAACAAAAGCAGTTTAAAATGATTCTTACAAAGTAAAATACTCTTTAATATCAATAAATGGAACAAAGACCTCCATTAGGGTATCTAATGAGATCATGCCTGGCTAAAGTTCAATCAGAGAATGGCAAATATCCTTAAGGATCAACATAATTTTTCTTATTTTATAATTCTTTTTCTTTTCCTACTGTTCTTTCCCTACTGCTAAAAGTAAAGAATAATTTGGTATGAGTAGCTGTTTTACTGCTCTATACCATTGATCGCATGCTTCTGAAGGTAAGAACTGCAGATGTTCTACCCAGATTGTCCAACAGGAACTGGACAGATGATTCAGTAGCTATTCCATAATAGAGTGCTTTCTCCTTTGCTTGTAATGTGCTCTGTTTCAGACCCATGATCAGTAAGAGCACAAGGCCTGTCAGATGAGTTGTGTACTCAAGTCTTACAACTAATACATAGACAATGGCTTTTAGAAAAAACTTTAATTAAAAAAATATGAAGTTTAATTTTACCAATTGGAAATACTACACAAAGCTGATAAATCTGCTCTTTGGTAGAACAGATGGGAAAGCACTCCAAAACTAAAAACCCTCCAAAACCCCCCAAACAGTTTCTCTTTGAAGCTATGAAGCCTCTTACTTCAAATACTTGATCATAAAAGAGATTGAGACAACTCTAAGTTAAATGGTTCACAAGCTACATAGAACTTCATGAGATTGCTATTAATATGTGAGTCTTCATCAGAAAATTTATCAAGTATTTTTTGTTTATAGTAAAAGATGGAATACATCAAACTACAAATTAAATATACACACACAAAATGACCTACTAGAAATGTAGAATATTTATAGTATTCCAAACAGGAACAAGGTGTGATTACTACTGTTATACTGAAGACACGATTTCTTTATTTCAAAACACCACTTACCAAAGAATAGAGAGATTTCCTAGTTTATGCTAGTGCCATATGGTCTGGATATATTATGAACATTTTAATTGCACTGCTCTTTTGAGATATTAGCTATCATTTGAAGAAGTTCAACTCCTAGCCTTTTGTGCTAAGTGCAACTTATATGTTAAGAAAAGTGTGGTTTCCTATGGAAATCAAGTGCATGTCTCCACATTCTTTGTTTGCAAACATGTGTCTGCCTGCGTACCACAGAAATTAACCTTCAAATACACCAGCCCATTTCAACTACATTTCACAGGTGGATAGCATTCTCAAGCTCCTACAAATTTCCTGACCAGATAGAGGTCCCATTATCACTTATGTTAAGGGATGAAGTTTCCTTAGGAGATCAATACTGTGAATTCTTCATCACTGAAAAAAGCTTTCAGTAATGCTTATGCTTTATTAGACATCTGAGAATTCCTCCATGAAACATGCATGCATCTCCAGACCGACATAACTAGTTCTGCTTCTTGTTGAACAAGTGTTTTATAAATATCAAAACCAAGGCATGAATGACATTACGCTGGACAGCAAACTTTGTATCGACTAAGTTCAGAAAGGCTGCAGAAAGGTGGCATTTCTACATTTGCGACAAAAATATTGCAATTTGGAAGTGAAGATGTGTTGAAAGTGTATTAGTAATAGTTTACACCGTGAAGATTTCTTTCTGAACCTGTGAGATTTTGAAGAATGTGGTATCTACAATGGTATAAGTATTCTAGATAAAAAGTGCTAGAAATAAACCTATTTTTCTTCCTATCAAGAATTTGTCACAGAATTTCAGAGAGGGTTCTGAGGATCATTTATAGTTGTCCTACACACTGGCCTTGCAGAACAGTTTATGCTCTCATTCAAATGTTTGAGATAACACTCAGAACCAAGAAGCATCTGTAGTATTATCTGGGAATGGACTAAAGAGCTCAACAGTGCTTCAAAATTCATGGAAGAAAGGATTTTTCTGTATAAAGATGGACAATATTTTTTTGAAAATTATTCTCCTCTAGGACCCCATTATTTAGGGGATATTTGGCACAGGAATTTTATTTCACTTTTCTCTATGTTTCATTTGTAGTGTTGTTTATAGTTTGACCAGCTTTTCTGAATCCTTTATCTTTACCTTGATTCCACTGGGAAAGGTTCATAAAGGAATTTTTTGTAGAAGTCTTTCTTAATATCATGAACTAGAATCACAGCTTTTCCTTGGTCATCAAACTGTGGTCTGCCAGCACGTCCCATCATCTGAAGTACATCTGCCAAAGAGACAATAATGCATAAAACAAATGTATTTATTTGAATGTATAAATAAATGTATTTACACTGTATAATGTGCAATACAGGGTTTTTGGATTTTTTGGACCTTGTACGCCCTATTGGTTTTAACACATCCAATTTTTTTTTCCATCTTAGTTAAATTTATGATGAACTTCTTCCTGGCAGAGACTTTCTTCCTGCATACTTGAAGACCACCCACTGCAACAGAATACAAGATTGCATGTAATATATATTTCCTCTACTCTCCTTCCATTCCACTTCCACCCCTTGTTTGATCATATACAGTTAAAGATGATGAGTAAGAGAACTTATGAAGCCTACAACGGCAACTCTCTATTATTTCCTATTTCTCAAGTATTTGAATTTACAATAATAAAAGTTCCTTGTATAAGCTTTTCTGCTATATATAGGCTTTGAATATTTTAAGAGTTAAAATGGTAAAGGCAAATTCTAATTACTGACAGCTATGATCTTTACCACTCAAACTTCAGGACAAGTTATATTAGTCATTAGCACTGGAGTATAGATGGTTTTGTATCATATGTTGTCCCTATATCAGATCACAATATAAAAATTTAAAAGCAGGCACAGTTAAAGCTTACCTCTACTACTCTGCCTACACATCGTTACTTGCAAATACTAGTTAATGATTTCTATAAACACTGAAAATACTAGTTTACACAAAACACACTCAACTTGCTACCCAGCCACCAAGATAAGTATGCTTATCATCTATTTGTTTGTGTCTTCTCATAATCTGAGAAGTGTATCTGCATAGGTTGTGTCTTGTTCCATAGAGCTCTGATGCATTTTTGGTGCCTCCAACTGCTATTTAACTTTGAAGAAACAATGGAAAGCAATTAATAACTAAGTTTTAAATCTTTATTTTAAAACTCTTTGTTTTGTGTATTCTCTATGAGCTCTATCATACCTGCACAACATGTGGCTTGTAGTACCTGGCATTTTGCAAAGTGATTTCTTTGGTTTCAGAATCAGTAAGCTTTTGGCCCAATGGTCAGTTGAGGAAGGAAAACCCAGAGAGTGTAGAATGGATACAGCAATGGCCCATGATAGGAGAAAGAGCCCAATGACAATAAACAGCTTTTAGTAACACATTTTCATTTGTATAACCATGAGCTATATAGACAGCAGTGCTTTTTTAATCAGTTTATTCCTTTTGTTAATTTAGGAGTGACATGAAAATGTAAAATGAAACTAGTTTGAAAATTATATTTCTGAATAGTTATGTGTACAGGAGGGTGATAAAACAACTTCTTGCTATTCTAACGTGGTGAATTAAATTGTGCATAATACCATATAGGAAATGGATTTACCAAAAAGCTTCAGGAAATGATTTTTGCCAATATCCACTATGAAATTATCCAAAATCAATATTATCTTTATTGACTATATGTTGCTTGGCTGCTTCTAATCACTGGACTAAACTTCTGAAATGTTAAATATGATCCAACTGGCTGACTAAATGTCTGGTAACTGAGAAAAGGCCCTCCCCGAAACCTCTGACTTCGCTCAGAGAAGCATTTTTACTTATTTTGAAATTACTGAACACTCCAGAATGATTCATTCTGTCCTCAGCTGCTTCCTTGGAGCCAAATGCATCCTTGATACAGAAAGGTAACTTCAGCAGGGAGAAACCAAGTTACACCATGATGGAACAGTGAAGGCATAACTTGAGGGCAGTATTAAAGACAGTATTGTGAAATTTTGGAAGTATTTCAGAAGGAAATTAATGACATTTTTGTTTTATTGCTGCTGCAAAACTGTACTACCTATCCACAGAACTTCCAGATGCATAAATATTCTCTAGAAAGTTAAAAATAAAAGTGCTCTAAGCAAACCACACCACATGTTTCTTCATAAAGTAAGGAATCTGCGTTTTCTGTTGCACTGCAGACAACAAAATCTAAATGCTTCCATCACAGATGGTGATATTCCACTCCCCCCCCGCCCCTCCCCAAAGTCTTATTGAAAATTCAAGAATTGAACAACCCCCAATGTCCAGGTCGCCTGAATTCAAAAAGGCAATAAAGAGTGAAAGCATAAGCATTTCCTACAGCCTTTGTGAGTACTTGCACAACAGATTTCTAAAACTGCTTACTAAGTCTTAAATGCTTATGGAGTTTCTGATTTCTTTTGAATATATTATTTTCTCTATTACTGATCTCTGGCCGTCCCACAGATTCAACATAGAATTTAAAACTTCAGTTGGTTTCTTTCTTCACCACTTTTCCCCATTCAGCAATTAAGTCAGTTGTCACTATTCTTCCAGTTGGGACAAGCAAGCTACTACTTCTCTGCAGAGAAGTACTCTGTACTAAGTTTACATCAGCCAAAGTCTGTCACAAAATGCAAGTGTGCATGGCTAAGCTCCCAGGTCATACCAGAATCTTTGAACAAGAGAGTTGGTCTGGAAATTGATCCCAAGTTTCCTGCAGAGCACTAACCACTAAATTAAGCTCTATGATGGGTTAGTTGGAGAAGTAACTCCTGTAGTATTTTCAGTTTGAGCTTCTTTTTGGTTTTATAAGCTTCTCTTGATGAAAAGAAAGTGCGTGGTTAAAAGATGCAAGACCTCTATTTACATTACAAGTAACATTTAGATTGTCCTTAGGTGTACGCCTCTCCGGTGTAGTACAGGATTATTTAATAATAAACTTTCTCTTGTGAAAAGACAACGGGAAAACAGAACAGGAAACCTGGAATAAATTTAGCTTGTCCTCATTCTTCAAGCTTAGTACCATCCAGACAAATATTCTCCCTGTCTGAACTCTCAAAGAAGTTCTTCCATGGTTCACTTTCTTAAGCTTGTTGAAAATACTGCAGAACAGTTTATGAAAAGTGGAGTTTACTGGAGCCAGAAAGCAATAAAAGTCTATATCAAACCAGAAATTCAAATATTTAATTTAGCTGCTTATTTCTGAAGTATCACCTACTTGAAGTATCACTTATATCACTGAAGATACTAGACTAGTTAATGTTTTTCCATTTACTGTCAAGTGACTACGTATAAATTTTATGTTCTCATACATGTGTGATTCAACTGCTGCATTTCAAACCATGGCTACGTTTACTGTTAAAAATCTGCTTCTATTTAAAAAAGGTTTCAAAAAAGAAAAAAAAAAGTATTTGCACACATGAAAACTTCCTTTTATACAATTAACTAGGTAGCTAAATATGACTTTATAGTGTCCCTTTAATTGTCTAATGTCTATTTTGGATGAATATACATCAAAGGAATTTAGCATGTAAAATGATTTGCAAAATAGAAACGTTTTCATTATTTATTACATAAAATCTTAAGAGTTCTCTTACAACTTGCATTAAACAAAGAAACCCTTTTCTCAGCACTCCTATTCTCTACCCAAATTAGGTATTTTCAGTGATCAGTCACTAAATAATACAGATCATTTGCATATGCTTGAAATAAATTTCAGCATATGAGCATTTCCATAATTTATGTGAGTACCTGTAATGGGATAATCCACGTAACGCCTTGTTTTTCCATCATAGTATTCTGTTCCTTTAACAATTACTAAATGAGCTGGAAAATTTACACCCCAAGCTAATGTGCTTGTGGCAATAAGAACCTGAAACAGAAAGAAAGATTAATGAGGTATATGTAACAAAAAGCCAACTTTTAAAATTCCATGTAAAACTCATTACAGCAGGATTCAAAGAATAAATAAATGTACCTGGATTTTGCAGTTCACAAACAATTCTTCCACAGTTTTCCTGTCTCTTTCATGCAGACCTGCATGGTGCATGCCTATTCCAAAAGCAAGTGTCAGCTTCAGATTTGAATCTCTAACTGTCACTATAATGTCATTCATCTGTAACAGAAAGAACAGTCACATGTTTTAAAACAGATTACTCAGAAATTTTAATCTTTTCAGGTTGTTATCTTTTTTTTTTTTTTATAGCAAGGATCATTTGCTTAGTGCTGTTTATACAAACAGGAAAACACAGTCTTCAGTCTCTGAACAGTCTGGTTTTAGTCTAAAAAAAATAATCAAATACTATATTAATGATGGGGGAATACAAAATGCACATGACTTTATTGACACGTTAAGTAGTGCAGATAAGGAAATGAAAATGCTGAAAATATATTGACAGGTCTGGCAAATGCTGTGCATTCTGCTCTGTGTTTGTTTAATACAATCCCTAGTATCAAAGGGGTTAGAACTGGTATAAAAACATAGCAAATCCCTGCAACCAGTAACATAGTAACAGTAATGAAAAGTAAATTTGGCTCTCTCTAATGCCTATGAAAAGACAGAAATGATTCTTCATTTTGATAATTCCACAATTGTTATTAACCAAAAAGGTTTCCTATTCACATGCTGAAATGCAAATTAATTTGATTTTTTTTGTTTGCAATTAATAGACTCAAACTCTGTAGTGAAATCTAACATACAATAAGTGCCTTAATTTAAAACTTTTAGAAGTCCAGACAAAAAGCTATTTTCTTTACTATTACTATTTTTTTCAAATCTCATGTCAATGACTACTTGGAAACATTTTAACTACTATCCTTTTAACCATATTTCTTGCCTATGTTTTGAAGTAGTAAATTCTATAATAAGTTCATTTATTTCTGTAGACAACCTCTGTGAGTGGCCCCTCACTAACAATGAAGAAGAGCTTTACAACTTGTGTCCTGTTTAGTGATTTTACCTTTCAATATTCCTTCTGCTGTTTTATTTCTAAGGCCATTTATATGATTTTAATATACTTATAGCCAGGAACTTTCAAACCTCATCTCTTATTAGTGGTTTCCTGGTGCCACCAGCAGTGGTATGATGATATTGCATACTTATGGGCAGCGTCAGTCATGGTTAACCTAGGAAGTATAGCCAAGGTTAGAGAAAAAATAGTAGTGCAGAACAAATTACTCAGGGTAACTAAGAATTTGACCAAGTATTCAGTCTCATCTTGGACTGAGTATCTCAAACTACTGAGATATGATACGTGCATGACTGCAGCGATATCTTCATTTTCATTTAGCACTCTGAGGTGTTGCACTTCTAATGTTCAGAATGGTAACCTCTAAATGTTTCCTGGGTTTTAAAATTCTCAGACCTTAATGTTAATAAAATTATTCACATAACTAAACCCAAGTAACATATGTCACTACTGTTATAAAAAAAATATCCATAATAGTCACAAAAAAGTCAGTGAATATAATAGTCCATATTCAGGATTAAAAAACCCCAAACAATATAGATTTTGTAAATCAATCAATTTTGTCAGGAAGAGCGAATTACAAAGCATTTTAAAAAGTCTATTTATTGAAGTAGTATTGACTAACAGAACCAGAACTGATGAAAGTAACAGAGAACCCAATTTAGAAAAAACATTTTTCAAGTTTTGGCTTGGTCCAATCAACTTCATCTGTCAATGGGAGCTCCTAAACTTTATTTTCCTCACAATGCAGTTGTCTGGATGTTCCTGGGATTTTCCTGTATTATAAGACATGGAAAGTTTGTGTATAAAATGAGTTGGCATGTATAAAATAAAAGGATGCTTACAGAAGAAAAGAGTGAAAGGGACTATAAAACACTGAAAGGAAAGGAAGCAGAAAGAAAAAAGCAATACATTGAGAAGTGAAGAGGGGATAAGTCTATTTAGGAAAGGGAAACAAGAAGAGGGGTAGATAAGTAGAAGAGAGTAAAGGACTGAATGAAAGGAGGATATGTAAAAGGATAAAGTTTGTCTATCTAGATACAATCAGCAAAACTTTGATTTCTCTAGTCAACATGTAGACATGTGACTGCAGTGTAGACAACATGAATTATGACCCGTCTTAAAGATTTTTTTTTTCTAAGTCAAAAAAAAGTCCGATAAAATGAGAACCTGTATACCATTTTCTCTACAATTATGACCATCAACATACATTCATAAATATATTTTTGAACCTATTAATGCTTTCTGTGCTATGGATTTATGAAGTGGTACTAGCACTGCACAGGATCCTTGTGCTTAGATAGACACTTTGAGAAATAATAGTTATATGTATACATTTGACAGGGAATGAAGATTAAAAAGTAGAAAACGGCACTGGTAAATATCAGAAAAATAAACAAAAAAATTAATGCATTTATATTTTACTCAATTTCTGCATTCAAAAATTGACAAAAGATAGTATATTGCTGAATTAATTTTTCTCCTCCCCACCAAGAATCATCACCTTATGATCATTATATCTTTACTGTAAGGGAACGAGCCAGTTCCAATGACATTTGTTTCATTACTCACATGAGCAAATTTGGTATTGGGAAAATAATGAATCTAAACTCCCTTTTCCTCTAGACGAGTACAGGGATCGAATTAACTGATATGGATAAGTCTATAGTGGTTAGACTGCTCCTTCAGCACACAGTTTTACAGTGTTAGTTATTTTTTGCCATGTACTTGCCAGCATAAAACATCCTAAATTCACACTGGTGGGAATTTATTCAAAGATGTTCTTCTTGCTTTTACAATCAGTGGTGTTTTTTTTTTTTTTTTTCCTGTCTGACTTGTACAGCGGTGGCCTGTGGTGCTGTTAGTCATACCTGCAAAGCAGTGTAATTTACCACAGGAAAACTAAAGAACCCTTAGCAGGAGAGCTGGCGCATGTACTACTATCCTGTCATTTTAGCAGCAGGGAATCCTAGTCATTTTTAGCTGACCCCTTACTTTCACATAAATCAATGTAATAAACATAACTATTTTACTCACAGGCACAATCCAAGGCTTAAAATTCTCATGACAATTTATTTAAAAATGTAACTCTCTTATGTCAGTGTAGTGTAAGAATATTATACTTTCTATTAAGAAATAATGGCACAATTAATAGGTTCATTAACAAGAAACAGACACAGCATTGTGACTATAAAACAAATCTAATGTTTCTGCATTGTTGTAACATCATTACTATTTATCTTTCTGAAAACAACTGTAATGTTAATGCATAAAAGGGTAAAGAAAATATGTTTTATCTTAAGAGCATAAAAAGTGTATTAAAAATACTATAAGGAAATAAACATGGTACTGACATAAAAACCCCTATACAACACCAATGCAGGGAACTTAACGCAAGGAGGGATTTTTCTCTGGACTCTAAGACAGGCAGGATTGGGCCCATGCAGAAAAGGTTTTGCTATCCTTCAGAGATTTTTTGATGAACAAACAAAAATATCTCCTCTGCTTTTCTAACATTAGGTTGATTAGGATTCTACCTTTAATAAAAAAACTTTGAAATCCAATTTGGGACTCTAGTAGCATTGCAGAGTATTTATTATAAAAAATAAAGTTTATTTCTACCTTTTATATTTTAATCTCTGAACAAGCTACATTTTTCTGAAACTAGTAAGTAGTCATATTCTTTGTTCCTGCACATATGTAAACTGTTGAACCATTTACTTTAAACTAATAGAACTTTTTAATATTTTAAATTTATTATACTTAAAAAGCTTTTGTAGAAAGATAGGATTCCATTTAAGTAGATACATTACCCTGTGCCTGAAATACATTCCAGTCAGAGTATAATTCAGCAAGTTGATGACAATGCTGGCTCCAAAAGAAAGGAGGAGACCAGATTGGACAAGAATGAGCTAACAGATTGTGCAGCCCAATTCTGTCCCTTTGAGTGTGATATATTGTTTCAAGATGCTAAAAACCCATACTTTCTCAAAGCATATCTGTTGTGCTGGTTTTCCCATTTTCACAGAATCCTCATTATTAGTACTCTCTACTCTTTTCAAAGCACGTCAGACTCAGACCATATGCCACTGAATAATGCTTATCAATTGTCTAAAATGCCCAATAGAAGAAAGATGTGCCAAACAAAAGAATCGTGAAAGTTATGAAGTCTTTTACAAAAATAATTACATATTTCACATCTGCTACAGATGTTAAGTGAAATAAAAACATCTCCTTGTTATAACTAAATGTTAATTTTTTATGACACACTTTTGTGTCATAAAAACAACATCTTGTAGAAGGAAGTTGAACTTCTATAATGAGTGAAACACTCAGAAATCATTCTTGGGTACCCTCCTGATCTTTAAAGCCAGAAAAAAAAGTCATCTTATAAAATTATTTTTGATGAAGAGTTGATTTATACTCCAGAACTCTCCCACACAAGACAAGATGCCTAAAGCACCTCAAATAAGACTGTTGAAGAAACATTTTAAAATGCGGTTTAAACAGTTGAGATGTATTATTAAACCATATATATTTAACACTAAAAATCTCATCTAAAAGACAGCAATATACCTATTCATGACACAGACCAGATTCTTCTATTCCTGTTTTATAGCATGACATTACCTCAGAACATTAACATGGAGATAATAGGTTATTTGATTTAAAGGTTAGAGAAGGAAAAGTAATCTTTTGTCTTTGCAACAATTCTTGAAATTTTTTTTCTGGGTTTTTTTGTGATTTTTTTTCTTTTTTTAGCAATGCAAAACAGAACTATATGGTAAAATTTAATTCACTTTCATGCATATGTCTATGCGTATTTCCACATAGTATACAAACACATATACAAATCCATAATTAGCGCACACATGTTTATACACTCTCGTCTCTAAAACTGCAAAATCAGTATGGGCCTGATTCATTCTTTTGGAGTCAACAAATGCCCTTCATTCAAGTGCCCTTGAATTTAGTGGAAGCTGGCTATTGCCTGGTAGGGATGCTATTGAATATTACCGTAGGTATGTTTGTGCTAAAGGATTTTAGTTATTTCTAGAGGTTTCATAAAGAACAGTCTTAACAAGATGCACATGTTAAAACGATGCACAAAGCAGAATGCAAAAATCATTGTGGTTAAAGTTAAAACTGTGTACATGGGTACATTTCTTCTCTGTCCTTGCACTGTAAATACAAAAAAATTATCCAAGTATCTGGCCAGGGAATAAATTTTTTAAAAAAAAACCCCAACCAACAAAAAAACCCAAATAAGAAAACACCCTGCTTGTTTGCTGGTGAGAACTGCATTCTAACTTCAAACAATAAACAATAAAAGTACTTTGTACTTTTGTTTTAGGTTAAAAACAAAAAGCAGTAAAAACATTAGAAAAAAATAAATAAACTGAAAACTCGATTGTAATAAATCATGTTGTAAAAAGATTGCAACATCTGCCGCCACCACAGATGTAGATGCAATTTCTGAAAGAGAAGAACTTGTACCTCTTTAGTCAGTCCTAATGTAGAGCAGTGTAACTGATCTTTACCCAAGCTTACCATCACAAACTGGTGTCTGTTTCCCAAAGGATAATCTGAGCTGTTGTCCCTTTTAACAAGATAAGTAATGGGTCACAAGCTTGAACATGACAGTCCTGGCTGACAGGTCCAATTAGAATTTTAGCTAGAAAGTGTATATTTAAAAATCATCTCATAATTATGCAAAAAAGCAGGGTAAGCATAAGGCTTTCTTTTTTCATTGGCATCAATGAGTAATAAAAAGAAATTAAGAATTACTCAACTTACAGGTGTAGGCTTCTCTTTGAGATGCACTTCCTATTAACATTTCTGTCATGATGCACCTGTGCCTCATAAGTATAACTAGGATGATCTTTACAGAGTGATGTCTACTGAAGAGTCCTTGTAACCACTGCAAATGGCAAGGAAGGCAGCTTCAGCTGCTTCTTCACTCTTTGGGGAAAACCAAACTCTGTGTTGGGACTGCAAATCGTAAGAGGGATAGAGAGCTTGTTTCGGAATGTGTATGGACAATGCACCTTACAGAAAAAGAAAAAAACCCACCTCTAAGGCTCTAAGACAGGTAACTATTCTTTTTTCTTCAAGAGACTGCCCACTCATACTTTACCTTAGACAAACTGTGGCAGTCCTGCTTAAACCCTGAAGAACATCTGCACGTGCTATGTATAGAAATTGGCAAATGTAGGGATGAACTTGGAAGTATCAGCTACAACTCTCAGTAAGCAGGGTATTTCAACGTTATTGGAGGCTTCCTTGCTCAGACTAAACTAGACATGAGGTATTTGAGTGGACATTTCATAAAAAGCATGCACATAGCCTCAAACTAAGTTTGATAGAATCTATTAAACAGATCTAACTGTTGTTGTGCAACAACTGGTCCAGTAAAACTGGAAAACTTATTAGTACTAGAAACAGCAACTTTCATCAAGTACTGTTCAGCCTTATGAAGACTGACTGCTGTCTCAGCTTTCTGAATACTGTCGGAAAATGGGTATGAGCAGGAAACTGTACACGAGACATGAAATTCAAGGAAAACATCCAGGAAGAACCATCTCCAAAACTGAATGGAGCTGTCTGTAATATATATTTTCAGTAGGTGATGTAGAACAAAATTCCTTCTCAACTGTAATTCAGTTGCACCTGTTAGACTACTGACTCCTTTGAGGGAAAGAACATCTTCTATGATTCCTCTGTGATCCAGGTATGCTGTTGTCTACTTTGGTGGCAACAGCTGAAGGGTTGTTTCTGTATGTCATTTATACATACAAATATGTATTCCTGAAGCTTCATACAAGTTCATGTCCTTTGAAATATAACTGATTGAAATATTATCTGAATTTGATATTTGGAGCTGGGTGGCAGAGATGAGGGTTGATTTGCCTGTTATCCGAGAGTACTGTGAAGAGAAGCAGTCTGGAGTTTTGTGAAGAGAACCCTTCAGATGCTGCAAATGAGAGCCTGGTTTGGCACTGCCGCTACAGGGAGAATCTCTACAGAGAAGATGAGGGAAGCTAAGATGATAGCATAGCTGATAAATAGGTAACAAAGATCTGGTATTGGTGTCTTTCCCACTCCACTCCCTCCCCCACAAGGCCTGAATCTGTCTGTTACCATCACAGAAAAGCTGCCATGCAGGGTAACAGAAAAATCACTTTTAATGACTGTAAGAATCTGTGTCTACCTCAATATCAGTCTTCCAGATGTTATTATGGATGGTATTCTTTACAGCAATTTAAGAAGCCTTATGAAGTCTACCCACTGGGAAGCTAACATAAACATAGACTAACAGTTGGCCATCATGTAGCAAAACCAATTACACCATTAAAAAAAACTAACCAATGAATTCTCAAAGGAATCTTATGTCAGCCAAAGTTAGAATCATACAAATAAGGCTGAATGAAGAAAAATGCCAAGGCTTGATGTAAAGCTTGTAAACTTTGTATACACATATTTGTGAAAAATCTCTTATATCTCAACATACTTCACAATTAATAATTACAAAAAGTAATTTGTCTGTAAGTTGCCCTAGGGGAACATTGGTTGGCAAAAAACAAACGTGAAAAACTGACAGGCAACAAAAAGTGTTGTTTAAACGCAACACCAATTTATTTCTTCTAACTGGTCCATTTTTATCCCATATGGAAATGAGAAACACTTGAAATATTTAGGCAAGTGTTTAAGACAGGGAATACCTACTATAAGGTAAGTATCCAGTAGTTCTACTTTTAATACTTAAAAATGCTACAGCAATACAGAGAGAATGTTGTCCGTTTCATCTCATCCAAGCCTGACTTTAATATAACTTGAACTTAGAATTTTTAAATTAAAAAAAATTATTATGGATAAAGAATTAAGCAGGACAAACACTATGTATGTAGCACTACTATAGCTTTGTCCTTTGCTTGA
>JANZLP010000011.1:19250785-19266852 GCA_026930925.1 Chelictinia riocourii
TTTTTAGCAATTATTACAGGGGTTTTAAGATTTTCAAGAAATAAGGAAAAATGTTAGACCTGGGGAAGGAAAACAAGGATTTCCCCTTCAGGCTTAAAACCCACAATAAAGGTCTTGCTATCTATGCTTCTTTACAGCTTTCTTTTAAGACAGATACCCATGTGCAGAGTAATGGAAGCTCTTACCTTAATAACAACAGCATGAGCAGGAAGATTGACACCCCAGGCGAGCGTAGCTGTACAAACCAGGACTTTGATATGTCCATTAGAAAACAAATTCTCAACCAAACTTCTGTCTTGCCGCAGCATTCCTGCATGATGAATACTAAATCCATCTGGAAATAGCTCACGTAACTGCTTATTTCTGGATCTCTGTACCTAGAGTGGACGAGCATAAAAATTAAATTAATTTCTAATTACAGCACAAGAAGCATTGTATTAAAAAAAGTTACAGGAAAAAAAACGTTGAATATTATTATAAGTCATATGGAAGAAACTATTTCTAGTCAAGTCAAACTTTTCATCAATGCTGATGTCATGATTTTCTATAAATGAAGCTGACTTCTGTTCTTACTTTCCAAAGAATACACTTAATCGTTTAAAAGAATACTTTTATAAAAATACAGTTTCACTTAAACAGAGATCCAAATTTACTGATAACCAGTATGAACACCGAAACTGAGAACTCGCATATTGCTTTTCCTTAAAAGCAACTCTTTCAGACCATGCAGGCAGCTAGGACAGGCTTAAGGCAGCGGGCCACACACTATACTTAGCATTGAGGAGGGGGATACCCCTTCCCACCACCAGCCATTGCATCAGCTTGGCACAGTGTGGATTAACAAATACAGAGTACAGAATCTAACTGTTCATCTACCCCTCATTTTTACCTTCCCCATGCGTAGGAGGCTGGGATCTCAGTCTGCAAAACCTCAGGTGCTCCAGCCTCCCACTGTGTATGAGGTCTGTAAGCATGCTGCTCTTATTTCTGGGTGCTAGCCTTATCATGTTTCACCTAAACCGAATATTGACTCGAAGTTAAGGAAAAAACTAATACACTTCTCTTCCAAACACTAAACACTGAAACTCCAATTCCTTTGGAGTGTGTCTTCCAGAAGCAACAGGGAAGGAAAAAAGAAACCGAACCACTTCAGAGGTTCCCAAACCACAAGGGTTCATACCATTTTAGCCCAACAGGAACAGTTGTCTCTGTTCAGAAACAAGGCTTTGGGCTAAAGCTCAAGTATCACAAAAGGTACTTATCTTTTATTGCAATTAAGATGACAGGAGGAAAGGCACGGTAACCCTGTTGTAAACCGGAATAAAGGACCTTCAACCAAGCTTATATGAGCCTACATATAAGGTCAGAAAGCATGCCGTATACAGTCTCTTTACCCTTGCCCTTGGCTACTGGCTTCTCAGATCTTCATGTTTCAAAGTCCCTGGTTTGCCACAAACACCTCTGATTTTCCTCCCATCTCTTCCACGTTCCTAACTGCTGCACTCACTGCCTTCCAAATTTGACTGCTGCTGAATATGACACCAGGAGGGTTGTGGTAATGACGACTCTAATCTTTCCCTAAAATAGATTTATTATCTTTATCAGCAGAGAATCTCTACTTTTCCTTAGACCACAATAGAGTTAAGTATTTTTTTGACCATCCCTGTATTTTCAGCCCTGTATATTACAGTGAATTAATTCTAAATCAAGTTATTATTCTTATTTTTTTAAATCTTCACATTTACTAGTACCTGACACACAGCCACTGAAAGTTGACTTGAGGGATACAGAGTGGGTAGAGCAAAGCACAATATGGTTCACAGTACTGGCATACTGCCAAACATGAACAATAAAACTCTGCAAACACAGAAATAAATAGGGAGATGGGAATGTAATTATAAAGGAGGACATGAAAAGAAAAATATTGTAGGAAGAACACATTTCTTAGCTTCACAATTATCCAGCTTCTCAATATCTGATCTTTCCTGCTTTAGCAGTAATTATTTACTATTCATTTAAAGGAAATCAAACTCAGCTTTTAACTACACATGATTTTTGGGCAAATTTAATTAACTGCTGTAGTGCTTAAAAATGAATAAATAAGAAACTGAGAAAGTGGCAGTGCAGTTCAAGAAGCTTATTCTTTATGAGCTCGAGAATGGAAACAAATACTTCACAGAGAATACGAACACACCAAGGTTTGCATTTATAGTTTATCAACAACAAATCTCACAGAAGACAGGCATGTGGAAAATTCACTTCAGCTGCAAATCTGAGAATAATTGTGACACAGAAATTTGGATTGATACCAATTACATTCAGAACATGGTCTAAGCATTTAACAATATAAATAGCTTTTGTCTTAAATAAAGCAAATCTTCCCGTGTGGTAAGACAACCATAAGAAATTTCACTTTTTTAGTAGAGCTGCTTGTATTGGTGTCACATGACTATTTTACAGGTATTAAAAGAACTACTTTTCAAAAAGCACAATTATTAAATATAAAAACATTACACTTTAAATATTATAATCTTTAGCTGAAAAAGCCAAATCTTGTTCCCAAATCTCCACAATTTAAAAATTACATACCTTTGCAAGCTTTGTTTATGTTGTCTAATGTGATTGAAAGACAGGGCAATTTACTAATGGCAAACTAAGAAGAGTAAGATCTTGTACTATATATGGAAGGAAACTGTCTGCAGTTTTAGGAACAAGTTCACCAATTTAGAGAAAGGAACTTGTAAATATAGGAAAAAGGAGGAGGAAGGGGTAAAGTTTGTCACAGAAAACACATTAAGATACGGCAATGCTAGTCTGATTATAATTCAAGTACTTACAAGCTTAAGATTAATCAACCGCTTAAAAATAAGTAGGTACACCTAAATGTATCCCTATAGTTGCGTTTGGAAAGAATATCCACATGCTTCTAAAATCTACCACACATTCTAAACCAACACCTTTGAAATGTTTAATATTCACAGGTTTTGTCTGTTCATTTATTGAATCTGTAAGCATTAGACTTCCAGGTTACACAGTAACCAGTTTAGAGACACATTAAATCATTTTTTTCCAATGCAGACGATGATGAACTTTTCAAAAAGAAAAACTCACAGCGCACTTTTGACATAGGAAAAAACCAAATGCCAATCAAAACAAATCGCTAGCTATCCTGGACAATTCCATTAACTGCACAGATATTGAATTAATTTTCCTTCCATCAATTTGTGGGCATTTTAAATTACAAAGATACAAGGCAAGTTAGTTCAAGAACAATAAAGTAACCTAATTTTATAAAGTTACACTTGAGAAAATAAAAAAATAGATCATATATCTCAGTGATGGCTTGGAAGACTGCTCACACAGCACATCCTTTAATGGCAACATATTTGCAAACAAAATTACTTCTAAGCTCTTGTGTCATGTATTGCATAGTTATTCTATTAAATCTGGATTTTAATGGTTGCAGAGACAACAAACCCAACAACTATTAAACAGGGGAAGTGAAACTATAAAAAGTTATACTACTCCCATATTGTTCTATTACAGACTAAAAGGTTTTGCTTAAAATTTATATGAAACGCTACTAAGTGCCTCAGGTGTATGCAGAAGTTGTTATTATGAGGTCTGGCACTGGTCTCATGATTAGAATTGATTTTCTTTCCCCTCCCTTATCGCCCAAGAGGGCTGTAGATTTATGACCTTTGCTTACATGTGTGTGTGCATCTAAAAGAGTACATATTAAATAAATTCCTACTTTAGCTTGCTGCCACCTATATTTCTCCTTTAAATGTCTTGAGTTTCATGCAACTCTTGATTAAGACACATTAAAAATGTCACAATTAGACAAAGAAAAAATGTCCTGCTTAATTTTAATGAGAAGTGAGGCATACCTAGTAGAAAAAAAGATTTAATCAAGCTTTAGCGTATTTCAGCTAAAGACTTAAAATAAAAATATCATCCTTCCTTACTCTTTTCTTGCCTCTGGTATCACAAAGGTATCATCATTCATAAAGACTGTAAGCTGAATGATTTTTATCTGAACTACCAATACTATGTGAATCAAAGAATGAAATTTTTAATAGGCTGATAGCTGTTTTTTCTTTTTACTTGTTTTTTAGACAAAATAAGAGTAATAAAGCTTGCTTATGAGAAGCAGCTGCCAATAAATTACTTCTTGATAAGTGAAACTTCAATTTACATCTTTTCTTTAATCTCCAATTGCTACACTCATCTAGAACACACTAAGTAGATTGATCACTACTTGGGAAGATCAGAATTTCTTTTTCTTTCTGTAAATTACTTGTTTTTCCTTTCTGCTTCCTCATTTTGAATGTACAGTTTGCAGCTTTGAATTTTGGTGTTTTTTCCCCACTAATAACACAGTTTTTGACTGTCATGTGTTTTCTTCCAGTAACAGAAATGGCACAGGCTATTCTAGTATTTTTCTCACGATCACCTTACTATAGCAAAATTTCATGCTTGTAATTGTAAGACTCAATCATTGTAATTTTCTTTCTGTGGAGTTCACAATAGGGCAGCACTGGCAGTTTGTTCAGAATGCACCATCATATTTGTTCACTGGTTTGAGCAATTCTGAGCAATTTATTCCCATCATTCACTCTCTGCACTGTCCGGACACCCTGCATATTACTAGCTCTTAATTTTGAGGCCTCGTTACCTTCACTTGATGAGTGTCAGTGCTCAGATAGCACAGGTATCAGAGACACCTAAACCAAAGTAACATATCTTTTGCTGCAGCCTTCAGTGAAGGGCAGTTTTAATTAGTACTACTACTGTGTGATGAATACAATTCAATTATTTCCAAAATAACTATTTTGTAACTTTCCTGAAGACATCCGAATGGGTAATTCTTAGGTTGATCTTCTAAATTGTTTTAATTTCCAGTAAGACAAAAGCCTCCCCTGCCTCATTCGTATTAATCATACTGCTGAATCTGCTCTGCTGGCTCATTTAAAGAATACCGATTGACTTTCAAAGTTTATGAGATCAAGATAAGGTGGGAGAAGTTTCCATCTATTCAGGAAGTAAAAGGTGGCTGAGAAAAGCAGAATGAAAAAAGGGAAGTTGAAGAGTCCATCAATGGGCTTACTTCTGTTCCTTAAATACAAAAAAATAACATGACTTCAATATGTATGAGGATCGAGAAAAATAGAAAGAAATTATCAAAGGATTGCATGATCATTCACCATTTTTGCTCTTCAAAATTTACTACACACATATTGCATACTAATTTATCTATATGAGTTAAATCTTTAACTTAAGTTTTATTCTTTTATTCACAACTGCCATTTCAAAGGGGAGAGATCAAAACTTGGATAGTGCCAATAAAACCATGAGAGTTTTTAAATATGAATTAAAAATATAATAAATTCTTGTTACAGGAAAAAAAAAAAGACTCCTTAAATGCACAGTTAGAGCAAATTTATGAAACCTAGAGAAAATACCAAACCATGAAGATGAGCAGTAAACTATCCAACAGTTTATGAAAAAAACTGAATATGAAGAAATAAGGATTGGAGTGTAAAGGGAGGAAAAGGAAAGCATTGGAGCTACAGTGTTTTTACCTGAGGATACTTCTTTTATGAATTAGAACTTTTATTTGTATTATTCAGCTTGTACTGTCTGCATAATAGCTAAGCTATCAGCAGCTGTTTCTAGGACAAGGACTAAGTGGCATGTTATGTGATAACAGTAAGATTAAATTACTATTTTATTACAGAAGCAAAGAATTAACTTTGAAAGAAATTCTCCCTGAAGGATTTAAAAGTTGACTACATTTCTGTGATGAATATATATTCAACAATTGGTCTTTATCTTGTATTACCTTTCCTACTGCTTGAGAAACAGCATGAAATGGAAAGTTATTAGTATTTACTAAACACGTAGTAATACACTAAATCATATATAAAAAACTTGTCATGAAGCTCTTCTGTAAAGTTATAAATCAGTCACTTTTAAAAGATACCCAACAGTTCAATACCTTGGATTCAGGTAGTGCTTCTGTGTTGATATGCCCTCACATTACTCCTCTCGTTCTTTCCTGGGAACAGCAGCATTAGCTTCACTGACAGTTCACCCTGCAGCTGGTTCCTGTGAAGAACCCAAAGACTACCGATAGCTCTCCTCAACCAGCATTACTTGCATGATGTAGCAGATCACTTCTGGATGGATGCAGGCTGGTCAATATGCTATTCCACTTAATGAGTATGCATGCTCATTCTCTACATCTTCAAATTTTTAATGTATCCAGCTATTAACTTTGTATAGTTATCCTGAAGTAATACCTCTGTCCAACACTTATTCTTTTACTGGGTTATAATTAGCAGGTACCTGGCAAGACAGTATTTGAAGAAGGTAATTCTAGCAAACAAATGTGAATCAGCCTGAATTTCTCCTGGCAGAGTCAATAATCTAATTGTCTCCCTCTGGAGATTTAAGTTCACTGTATTAAAGTTAGAATTGTTTAAACCTATGAGTTACTGATCTGATCAATTTACTGAAATCACCTTAGTAAGTTCTGTAAAGTGCTCTAAAAATACCTCTGAAGGAGAAAGAAAGGAGAGTAGTGTGACTGCTTTGCTTAAACATCTTCCTCTGTCCTGCAAGGGAGCACACATTGGTGCGAGGGTGTTGAAGATTTGAGGGCAGCCAGCATAGTGTCAGAGGGCTCTGACTGGCAAATGAAGTAAAATCTGGCTTGCAGACTAATCCCAGAAGTCCATTCAGTCTTCAACTATGACAGAATTAATTGGTTTACTCCAAAACAGACCCAGATCATGCTAACATATGTGCAAGTATGGATGATCTTGGAACAAGGATTGCAACAACAACCTGAGAAGCCATGTTGGCCATATAGATAGATCTGCAAAGACTATGACTAAAAACATAATAGGACTGCATTTTGTGATTATAATTAGTCTTTCTTTTCCATGCATATTTGGGGCTTTACATATATTCTTGCTGTAACAGTTTTCAAATGAGAAAAAAAACATTAAATGGGCATAGAGAGGTCTTTTTTTTTAATTAGTATTATTCAAATCTCAAAGCTACCTTTCTTGTCTAAACTTTAATTCCACCAAGGGTTACTCTATTTTGAAGAGTAGTAACTTCTCCAGTTAAACAAAGGAATGTGTTGTTTAAGACTGCGGATGTTACCATGTGGGAAACGTGTTCATATTCTTCCCTTAGTAGATCAAATGTATTCAGGGCACATAAGTCAGTTCAAAAATGGAGATTTATTCAAATGGTGGAATGAGGATAAGAAAAACTGACAAAGAGGTCTTTTATTTTAGTGTAGAAATAAATGAAAGAAAGATTAAAAATTTAAAAGTTAAGAATTTATGTATCAACACATGTAGCAGCTTTGAAGACTACACTTAATTTGTAACTAGAATACAGTTTAATGTGTGGGATTGAATATTACTTTTTAATATTTACATTGTAGTAACATGTATAGCTGCCAACCGGCATGTGGTCCTGCTGTCCTAGTCACTATCGAAATATAGTCTTAAAGATTAATTTCAAGTCTAACATCTGTAATTCCATTCTTTCAGATGCCCAAAACTCTCTGTTGATGGGCATACAGACATCACTATTAACTTGTTCATTCATTCAGTTTGGATTGTGATTTAACCATAGTTTGCATACATAAGAAATTTTCCATACAAATTTTTGTACATAGTTGCACTGACCATGGAGCAGACTAGGGACTGAACTGCAACTGCTCCAGGAATGAAGTAATCTGTGTCAGCCATATATTTTACCCTTTTCACCAGCTGAGTTATTCTGGCCAATGGGATAGAGTCAGAGAGAGGCTGACCATTCCCCATCTACTTTCCTGGGTAAGGATAGGCAGCTTCACAGGTAATCATTTGCACAGGTATTGATTTGCACATTTAACCTTGCCTTGAAAAATTGAAGCTGAATTCCTAAGTGCTTATTGATTAAGTAGGTCAAATGGAAGTGATTTCTTTTCCTAACAAGGTGAATGTAACACAGTTAAAAAAACTCAAAAACATTCACAAAATGCAAACTTTCAATAGGTTTTTCTTATTAAAAAAAACCAAGAACAAACACAGAGTTCACTTCTGGCCAGCATTTACAGCACTAAAACTCAGTGAACTATAAGATTCAAGTCAGCAAACAGATACACCATAAAGTGGAAGTGAATTTTGAAAAAATACTAATTTCTTGCAGTTTATAATTATGTTTCTAAGTGATAGTAGACCACTCCAAGAGATATTTGAAAAACATTCTAAGAATATTTAACCTACCTGTATACTTATTCTACCACTTGTTTTTCACTTGCCATTCCTTCTACTACACTCCTTCTTTCTCTGCTTCTCTTCAACAGCCAGAATGCATGTTTAACTGAACAAAAGTGCTAGATGGTAAGGCCATGACTTCACAATAAGATTTAATTATGAGTGCAGATATGAACAAGATTTAGACTATTAAGTCCTGCACTTCAAAAACCCTTTAACATATTTTGTCTTTAAATCTTTTATCACCTGCAAAAATTAATTAACTGCAGATGTAACGGGTTAGGTTTTGATGCCAGGGTTCATTTCCTGTCTATGCTTTGTCAGACACCCTATTACACCTCCTCATGAACTGTAGGAAAACAAAAATGGTGCTCATAAATCAGCATTCAACTTTCCTTGGGCTGTGCATTGGCCTGATCCTTTAAGTGCAAGGCAGAGCTCCAATTCATTATTCATGAAAATAATATAGACAACATGCCAAATGTCATCTGCATTTAAATAATCCATTTGTTAAACATATTAAGTATTGTGTAAGAATGCCTTATATTAAAATACAAGACTAATCCAATGAAGTGGATTTTTAATCACGTAGCTTTCCTTCAGGGAACCATCAAAAGCTGGCACACATGACTTGAAAACTTCTTAGAGGGAATGACCTGTTGATTTGTTTAATAATATCGAAGTTACACAACAAGTCGAATCATTGCTAGCTGGGGGAAGTGGCCAATTTGGTTACCAAAGCAACAACATTCTTTAAAGCACATCTGACTATTTAAAGTTTGTATTCTGTAGGGAAAAGTAAACTTTGGTTCTGTAGGGTTATTTTAACGGTGGAAGTATCAATTCATTTAAGGACCATAAAAGTTGCCCTGATCTGTGCCTTCTTCTCATTAAATTGCAGTTAACACCATTAAAGTGAAACATAGATGTTTATGGCTTCAGTACTGCCATCCTGGTTTTAATGAGTTCCCAAAATCAGAGGAAATGCACACCTTTATTACTTGTAGATATTAAAAGCAGGAAAGTCTGACATATAAATACAAATTCATTATCTTTTATCTAGATGCACTGAAAGTGCAATGCTTGCCAAGAATACATACCAGATCTACAATCAATATCTTGCCTATATTTAGCTTGTCTCTCAAGTATTTGGCAGTAATTGCAATCGAATTAAAAAAGCAGAACCCCCTGTGGAATAGAGAAGAACAGAAATAAGAAAGCAAATCAGTCAGGAAAACAGCTATAAATAATGTTCAGAGCATTTTAAAAAATGCTATATGATCTCTGAGGCCATAAATCTGCTTCTGGGAGTACCTAGAAAGCCTTTTCAGTCATCTGCTAACAATTACAGTTCTTCAGAGACATGCACAATGCAGGTGATTGCCAGTAACCTTAGTGCTCCAAGATGGGCAATATTCCCTGGTACTTACATGGCTGTTGATTCTTCAGCATGATGGCCTGGGGGCCTTACAACAGCAAAGCCATTCTGTAAGAACAAGATAGGTTTTCAATTATCAGGCTAAAAAAATACTTGACTCAGTGCAAAACAGAGCAGCAGGCAGACTGGATTGAAATCTATTAAAGGCTCTTGAGCACTTTTTCTGTCCAGTCTCCCTTTCATAGTACTGCAAGAAATAATATATTTGAGAACAGTGGCATATAAAATTATATAAAAACGCACAGGCACATACATACATACATACACCACGTGATCTAAAGAGGAGGAAAAAGGCAGGATGAGAAAGCCACTGTTATCAATCTTGCTGTCTAGAATTCATATTTAAAAGGAAGCAGAGACCACCGATCCATTCTTGATCTAAGTACATGTAATCTTACATTGCTGCAGCTTGAGATGCTTCAAAATAAAAGTAGCTTGAGGTATATATTTTACATGACTAGTCAGTGTTGCCCCTACCTTCTGTACGGACTAAATGATAAGTTCAGACACATACATGTAATTCTTAACAGTAGAAAAAGGATGACAATGAATATACTATATTTCTGCAAAACATAAATTGAACTTGGGAACCTGCCACGCTCACAAGTTTAATAGATTCCCTAAAGTCAATTTCTGACACATTTTCTGGAATTGTATATAAATTTCATAAAGTACAGCACTAGGATCAGTGATGATCAAGGAATTTTTTGCCTCTAGAGTCACTGAAGATAAAAGAAAAATTAAATTTCCCTCCTTCCAGTGTGGGTAACGTAAAGGGAAAATGTAGAAATACTGGCAAGCTAGCTTTGTTCAGAAAGTCAGATTATGTATTCAAGAAGCAGTGTCTCATAAGGGTGTGTATCATACCAGTTTTCTCTTACAACAGTCAGACTCAGGAGTAACACCATTACTTCATCAAATTTACTCTTTATTTCAAGTACTCAAGACATTTAGTCTCTGCTATTCAGCTATATATTTGACATCAAATTAATGACAATTATCACATACATAAAAATAAGAAATTATAATCTGTGCATAAGTATATCAGCCAACCTTGTATTTTTCAAGCAGCCTCATACAAATACCATGTGTATATGTATGGCTGCAAGACGAACCAGGTGTTGTATTTTCAGAGAGCAGGGCACAGGAAGAAAAAGGATGGAATATTTCTATATTTTAATAATCAGTATTAAAGTAGTCCAGTTTGGTATACTTAGGATAGTTAAATGTCAGTGTTTCAGCCTTTACTCATCTGAAACACACATACTAATCACTAAACTTTCACTCATACAGGTGTCAATAAGGAGGAACAACATAGAAGTTTATACAGTTACATTGGTGCCTATGAAATCTGTTTACAATCCTATGACTGTCTGCTTGTGTGTACCTGTGCAATTGCCTACCTATGCTGTTTCATTGGCATTAATTTATACACAAATACTACCAAGCTATCTGGTATAATTTGCTGCTAAATGTCATCCAAGCAACCAGCTGCCAAGTTCTGTGGAGCGTGGCCAAAGTTCTATCAGACTACAGCAAACAAACTATAACACAAATGGAGTACATCTGTAAGAATGATTCTTCTGGCCACCATTTAAAGAACCTGGGGGATTTGACATTGTGCCTTATTTTGCATTAAATGTCCACATTTAAAAATGGGTTCTTTGCTGAGTGGCACCTGCAATAGGTATTTCCTGCATTTCCTACATGTACAGTCTCTCCCCCTCACTCTTCAAGGTTTGCTGTATCTCTTTGTGGACTTGAGGTGATTAGATGACATCATATCTGTGAGATCTGAATCCTTGCTGTGGTAAATTACCTGGGTTTGATTTTGGTTTGCTTTTCTGGTTGAAGTAATTTTCTGGCAGTATAGACCTGCTACTGTGTTGTTCTGGCAGCTGTTCTGTTCCCCTTGGTGTAATATGCATGATCTGTGATGAAAATGTCTCTGCTACTGCGATCTTAGCAGGAGAAACTTGCACTCACCCTCTCCTTGTCATGAGTGCTATTTATAGCTAATAGGATTCATTATGAAGAGAGCTGGTTTGACTCCTGTCTCCCTCGTCCAGTTCAGCCCATTAGGACCAGCCTGTAACTAAATGCTCCCTGTAGTACTGAATCCCTCAGAGCCCGGATTTCACTGAATACATGACACTGTAAGAGATGCTGCTGTTTTCCACATAGTATGGCCGAGTCTCATTTCACGTTAGCTTTGTTTTGGTATGAGTCCACTAGTATTTTACCTGTGTTCTACACTGTTAAAGCTATGGGATGGTCAGGGATACTTGTTTAAGACTTGGCCAGAGCGAGAAAGGCTGGGATTTGAAGAACCACCCAAACCTTGCCAGGTTGCCTGTCTGGTCTGCAAGAGGCTGGGCAGCTGCTGCATTGTGATTCTGCTAAGCCTCAAGTACAGACATCACAAAACACAGCTGGGGTTTCCCACACCTGGATTTACATGGAGATGTACTTTAGTAGACAAATGCTTGCTCTAGCAGGAATTCTTATCAATTTTTCTCAAAGCCCTTGTGCCTGGCCAGCAATAGGACTATCAGCAAGGGAAGGATGTATTTGCTGTTATATAGGATTAGGAGTTGAGCAGTTAGGATTCAATCCGTGCTTGAGGTTCACTGTATGTCTAAGCCAGGCTGTTACTTGGTAGCAGAGCAGTGGCTGTCCTTTGGCAGGGTGTATTACAGTACCTTTGCACAGTAACAGTCAAAGATTTATTGTTATCAAAGCATTTTACAAGCAACATAAAAATTAGTACTTTTTAAAATTAGCTGCTTTATAGCTAGAAACCGAGGCACACAAAGGTAAAGTCGGCTGCCAAATTCACAGCAAGTCATTGGCAGAGTGAGGAACAGAGTCTGTGTCTTAAATGTGCCTTAGTGCCCTTCATCCTGGGCCAGGCAACCTCACTGGGTGTCCCTTCCCCTTTTCTTCGTACAAAAGGTTCTTGCCTGCAAAAAGCAGTGTTCAGTCATACTGTGTGCTCAGTCTCTCCATGAAGCTTCTTTCCCCTGTCTGTACAGAGCTAGTGACTGCATTCTGCTAAAAAAGGAACAATGCTTCTTTTCTTTCCTGAAGCATCAGGGAATGTTTCAGTGCAACTTGTTTTGACAGACCTTAGATGTTGTTTGGGTGTAGTGGAACCATTTGATAATTCAGGGTGAATCATGTGCTTCCAAGTACTGGCCGTTTACACTAAAAGATCTCTTGTGGGTCAGCTTTTTGCCTGTATGCTTGTATAGAAACACTGCCTGTGTGAGAAAAGGGCCTCAAAATATCAGATTGGGGAAAATGCAGTGGCACTAAAACATCTTGGAAAAGTGCCAGAAATTAACCCTAAAGCAGCAACCTGACTTCAAATGGCAGTGACATTTTGGGGTGTGGAAGTCTGACTGTTGATTCAAAGGAATACATTCTAGCAGGATTCATTTTACATTAATTTCTATCTGCTATACTTCTGAATTAGTTGCTGCCTGAAGTTATGTTGAATTTGTTTAAGGAACAGATATAATCTTCAGATTTCTGAACATCAAAAGGGTGCACAGAAATGTGGATGTGGAAGGTATAGTAATTCCAGGATTTTTACAAACAGATTGGAGTTAAAAGAGGTACAGGTAGAAAACAGATTATTTGCAGGGAGAATGCTTGCATGTGGTGTTTTGAAAGTGACAGGCAAAATTACTGTTTGAAGAAAGCACACTTGGATACCACTCACAGAAATATCCCTATCTGGCAGATGGGTGGCACAAGTGAGATCACTGTCTGACAGCAAGGATATGTCTTGGCAAAAGATCAATAGAAGGAAAAGTTTTCTTGTATTAAAAGGGAAAATGGAATCATCAGGCTTTTGTTCTTCACAAATTAAATAAGTCTCTTGTTTACACAGATAAAAAGCTGTCAGGTGTGCATTCCTTGCCATTTGTCTGCCTAGGCCCGGTTTCTTGGGAGGAGACTCAAGGTTAGTTATTATTAGGTTGCAACGAACTATTGAGCATAACTGTCTCACATGTGAGTGGTGCTGCTGGCTTCATGAGCTGTTTAAAGAGATCATACATTTGCATCTACTAAGCTCTTCCAAAGGGACTCTAAAGTGCAACACTAAATTAATAAAATACCAGTATATATAGGCACAGGTAAGAATTACTTCATTCTGTACTGAAAGTTGTATGTCTCTGGAATGGAGTATGACAGCTATTGGCTGTGCAACAAGAAGTAAAAATCAAAATGGTAGAAAGAATTTAGGGAGTTTGAATGGAATTAGGTCTTGCTGTTTAACACGTAAGCTCTTCCTGTTAATGGGTGAAGGACTGTGAAAGATGTGGAAAACCTTGCAGTCAAAAAGTATGTGTCCTGCTGGATTCTTGCTACTGTTTGCATTCAGGCAACATGTGAAACACACCTTCAGCTCTAAAATTCATCCTTCACAGATTTTCCAGCACTTGAGCTGGCATCTGAAGGTCTGGCAGTGAGCTGCTCTCTTAGACCAGACACTTGTTTCCCACCCAGTAACAAGTGGTAGTTTAGCCAGGATGCCACAGGCAACCGTCATTTCAACCCAGCAGTACTGCCAGGATTTGAGCAAAACCTGCTGCTCTTCTCCCTCTAAAGACAAAGACAAAGACAGTGTTCTCCCCACCCTGACATTATGAATGAAGGGCAGAAGCAGTTCCTGTGTGAGATCTGTGTTTAGAAACCTGCGTACAGAGAGGATTTAAGTCTTTATATTTGTTCTGAACACCCAGGATGACAGGAATGTCTCTAAAGTATTTCTAAAGATCTGACCAAAGCCTTCTAAAGTTGCAGGCACTTGCTTTCTAAAATCTTTGCACAATCCTGAACAATCTATGAATGGTGGCCAGACTCAGTGGTTTCAAAAATGTTGTCTGGACTAAGAGATCAGAAAGCCGAAGACTGGCCTTTATATTCTTGAATCTGGCTAGAGAAACAGATGGCTACTGCTTGAGGTGAATTCACTGAACCAAAGAAACAGTTTGTATTAAGATGAGGAAAATGCAACTGAGTGTGCCTAGAACAGCACAGGTTATGGACATTGTTGGGCTGCTCTTCCCAAAGGTTTGTGCTACCTGAGTCTTTGAAATTGACCTTAGAAGTTACAGAAAATGTGCTGGCTAGAATTTCATGGAGAGTTCAGGATAATCCTTCTTTCTGGGTCTCAGCAAATCAGTGAAAAATCCTTGTCCAGACAAGTTAGGGTGTTGGAAATGTCAATGTTTTCACTCAGATATGGGTGAAGTGTTAAGGAGCTCCTGGTCTTTTGAAGCTCACACACTATTTCTGTCTCCTGGTGTCCACCAGATTGTATGGGTGCCTCCTTTTCCAAACTGTGTTGCTGTACTGAGGTATCTTCTGTGCTTGAGACAGGCTGTTTATAGAACATTTGGAAAATACACATCAGACCAAAAGTTATTTTGAATGAAATTACACCTTCTGCTTTAAAGTAAGAAAGAGTTTTATGAAAGAGAAGTCCTGTGGGTGCATATGGTCTTCCTGGCATCACTGTGGTCATAATTGGGTGGGTTTCACTGTTGGATACATCAGGAGCAATCTCAATACATTAAACAGCCTGAATCACATTTAAGCAGCTATTCTGGGAAAAAAAAAAATCTGCTGCTGGCTTTGAGAGCAGAGAGGAACATTTTATTGACTTCTGGGTTTTTATTTTCTGCTTCTACAAAGGCGTTCTCAAACAAAACCAACAAAAAAATCAAACTGGAGGAACACTGGATGGAAAATTACAGTTCCCATCTAATTAAGGTAATGTCAGAAAGCTTAGAAATCATACAAGGCCTTAAACATTACATCCTGATGCAATTAGGCTAGCCTTTGAGCTTTGCTGTTGCAGACATTTGGTTCAGTGCTCTGAACAGACAAGACACTAAATGCCTTTCATACTGGGACCAACCTCATAGCATGAGGGCTGTTGACCTTGTTAGACCTGATGCTTAGGCAGTGTCCATAGGGTATAAAGGAAAAGCAGAGTAAAGATTATGAAAAATACTATTCTTCCAGGCTGATTCTGTAAATCCAACAATAAGGATAGATACAGATTCATCAAATGAACACAGCAAAGTAATCTCTTCTTAGAAGCAGACAGTGTCATGGGAGTCCACTGTCATATGATAGCAAGGAAGTCAGGCCTTCTTAAGGCATCTGCCTGCTAAAAAATGATTTTGTCCAAGAATGAAGATTTGGCCCACTTCAAAATGTGCAATACCATAATCTCAGAGGAGGTGAAAATTAACTATATACAGTGTAATGTACCATGCGACCTGTGTTGTGGCTGAAAATGAGAAATTTGGCCGCTGAATGGA
>JANZLP010000011.1:19428842-19438912 GCA_026930925.1 Chelictinia riocourii
AAAAGGCACACAAGCAATTCCCTTTCCCTACTATATGTTTCTGATTATGATGGTTGGAACGTTACTGTCAGTTCAGTTTGTGCCCTCAGTCACCATAATCCATTCTGGTTTGTCTCTCCAAAACATGACACATCTTTATTCATAATTGTCAAAGCTGACGGTTTCTTTCCAACTCATTCTAACTAAATAATCATGTATTTGTTTTCATTTGTTTTGTCCTCTCCTCTCCATCAAAGAAAAATTTACCACTATTACTTTCACGTCTTTTAATTTCCTCCACCTACCTACCACATTGGGCCTGCTATTAAAGTTTGGGGGGGAAGAAAAAAACGAAAGTTTTTGCAGTCATTTTTTACAAAAGTGAAAATTTACAAAAATTTTAAAAGTTACACAGCTAATACTCGCTTCTATCATTAGTACAGAAAACACAAATCTGTCAAATTATTTTCATATATAACATTTTCAGCTAAGCAGCTAAGAATGGCAAATACTTGTTTTGCTTATAACCTTTTTTTTCCATCATCATCAATTTTTTTCCTGCTTGCTATACTACACATGGTCTTTATTTTTATACTGCAAACTTTATAGTCATTATATATTTGTCAGCCCTAACTTGGCCAACATTTTACTCCAGTACCTCTTATGATTAAACTATACCCAGTGGATATTTAAAACAACTATGTAGGTCTTCTCAATCAATACAGATATATTATCAATACAGACTGCACCTGCTCCATATTAACTTTAGGCACTGACAGTTGATGCAAACTCACTCCCCATCTTGCATGACTTTCCCCCAAACCTTGCGTATTGCAAGTGCCAGCTGAAATCTGTGCACAGAAGCAAAGGTACTTGAGTTGGGGCAGAAAGGTGGCCCTTCCTTCTCAGAAAGACAGGCAGCCAAATGCTTAACTTCTGGCCCAAAGAGGTTAAAGTCTACTAACAGCACAATCTCTACTACTTGTATTATAAAAAATAAGATTTAAAAAAAATTAAAAGGACCAAATTGGTAAAAATAACAGAGTTATGCCACTAACATGGAAGGAATGAACCACAAAGCAAACTTTACAACATGTGTATTGTCATCTACATGAATTTAAAACATTTTTGTCAGTGATTTGAGAAATACTTTAAATTTTTTTTCTGATGACTCACTAAAGCAATAGCCATTACAATCATTAACAGCTTTAACAGACATCATCTGTGCAACTGTACAGCGCAACTGTACAGCACAACTGATTACTACATGCTGGACACAAATAACTTGCATAGCCATTTTTGAAAGTCTGTGTTCAGATACTTGTTTTTTTCTCAATTTGCTAGTTATTTCCAAAAGAACTGTTGAGAAATAGAAACACAAGTGAGGCAGGCTAACATTTGTGTTGTGATAAACTCTGGTCCATAATGCCAAAAAAAGGCAGATATATTAATTCTCTCAGTCTTTTTACTTAGGGTTCTATTCAAGATATTTGAAACGCAATCAGAAAAGGAGAAACTATTCCTACTAGACTGAAATGAAAAATCTTAAATATATGACAGCTACAGCTTGAGCCATGTGCTCAGTTTATGAGCTGATGAAGTTAAATTCTGCTAACAGCACAAGCTGAATTAGTTTTAGTCTGTCGATCAAAAACTAAGTTTCCAATCAAAATTATGTTTTCATACCTTCTTTGCCATAATGTATTTCAGTTTTAAAAGCTTAATTCCAGATGAGTGAAACTTATTATGTATTTCTCTCCAACACCAAACACTTTAAGCAGAAAACATTTTTATCTGCCTAAGTAGCGGTCCAATTTTTCATGATACTGATCATGTGGAATTAAAGCAGGTAACACCAAAATTGTTCTTTTCTCAGAGTATTGCCATTCCAAAAGAAGCTGTTGCTCTTGCTTGCTAAAGGTCGATCACAAACCATACGTAACATGCTACACAACAATCAAAAAGCAGGAATATCCATATAACAATGGAATGTTTTAAAATAAAACGTAAGACCAAATTGTGCAGATACATATCAGATTAACCGGAGTTTCAAAGATATTCCAGGGCAAGTCTGGCATCAAGGTATAACTAAAATTGTACAAGTATGCAAAATACGCAGGCAGAAAGCAGCTAGGAAAAAAACAACCAAACAACAAGCCAGTATATTATTAGACTACTAAAGAATGAAAACGTACCTATTTGTTTTGCAGCCTGTAATATAGTTTTTAAATCACCATTTACAGTTTGGTGTTCTTTTTTGTCCAAATTGTCATCAACAAACTTTATTATCTTCTTCCATGTAAGATCAGACTTCAGCAACTGTTCATGCAGTTTTGATCTTTTAGTCTGAAAATGCAAAACATTTGGGGTTTTTTTATTTATTTCAAATTACTGTATGGAGGTTTCTTTAAAATGAAAGATCAGATAAAAACACCTCTTTCTAATTACATTCAGTCAGTATGTAGTAATGATTGCAAGCAGTTTCCCTATTACTTTTCTTTATACCCTTTCCTGAGTGTAATGAAGAAGTAGGATATGCACACACACGCTCTCTCACTACTTTACTCTTTCCAATGCAGAATCCTCTCTCAAGCCAAAGTCTTGCAACTTGAAGAGATTTACAGCTCCCAAGATTCCAAATTCATCTCACATTACAGGTTCCCACAATGCATCTACTGCTTTAATGCATTAGTTCTTCAGGGGGGAGGGGGGAAGTACCTAAATTCAGTATCACTAAATTTATTGTAAACATCTCCCAACAAGAATCTGAGGTGAACTTAATATTCAAAGGGAAACGTTTGGCTCCCCAGCTCTGCATAAGCTCAGAGCTAAAACATACCAGCCCAGCCTGACTTCACTTCCTGAAAGACAAAGTAACAGGGCTGTACTATAACACAGCCAAGCAACCCTATCCACGTAGCACATTGTGATTGTAAAGGCCTAGCATAAATCACAAAGCTACAGCAAATTTGAGTTTAAGTGAGTACACTACAAAGGAATGCACAGGAAACTAGACACACTCTGCTCAGTTTTGCTTGCCTACTCTTATAAAATGGCAATGCAAATGAAGAAAGCAAACAATTCATACTATATACACACTAATACTTTACAATTATTCTTTGTGAAAGAATAAAATCTTTACCCTTAAGTCAGCTAATTCTTCACTGTAATCCTCATGTTTAGTGACATTTGAAAAGGAGCGTAAAGTGCCTGTAAGACGAGGCAAGGCCATCTGTTACTCATTCAGTGATCCATAGGATGAGAAATCAAATCCCAGTTCAAGCACCTAGATGAGAACAAAACAAATAACATGGCTTTGTTAATGCTGTAAATACAAACTTGCATCACAAACTTGAAAGACCTTTTTGAGTAAGCAGAACTTGGCTGGTACTTCAATTAAATAGGTTTAAAAACCTCTCTCTCAGAATGCTGATAATAAGATTCAGTAGAAGGGAGGTGAAAGGCACAGGGCACAGGCAAGACATGGTAACATGCAGAGGTCATTCAGCAGGTTCTTTCTTCTTCTGTCTCCTCCCTAAAGAAAAGTTACCAGCAATGAGGCAAAATGACAATTATCCTTCAGTGCCACTAGAGCATTATAGTAAAATCTATGTAACTGAACTTCAGCTCCCAACAGCAGTATGTGACTACAACCTTCAGGAAGACTTCCTCTGAAGCAGCCCACTTCGGGAGCTTTCAGGTCATTAGCAGCTTCTGGCGCTGAGGCAAGGGCATCCTTCTTGACAACTGCTTAGTCATTTTTAACCAGCAAAACAGGCGAAGAAAATTATGACAGGAAAAAAAGATTGTAATACGCATAGCGCTGAACTATTATAATGAGATAAAGGGAATAAAAGGGCTATTGGAAAACTGAAAAAATTATGCCTCGGGATGTTTTCATCTCACAACTGGGAGCACGCACACACATAAACACACACACTCACAGAGCGCAGGGTGCTCTCCAGGACTACAGCCTATTTATGCATGGTCTTATTTCCTCTGTGAAACAGGCTCCTATCTGCACAGCGAAACACAGCTGTTCTCCATCTGCACTTGTACTCATTCCAAGCCTTTTACTGAAGCCATTCTCAAAGTTGTTTCATTTCAAAAGGTGCCCACAGCTGAATTGTTTAATGAACTCTTAATGCACAGCTACAGTTTCTGATGGTAGCAGATAGATACAGATTTAGGTGGTTTTTGAAACAATTAATGATACCATTACAAACCTAATGATCTGCATCATTCTTAGCATGTCTGAAGATGATCAGCCATCCAGAATTTAAATAACTTAAAACAGAGTTAATAAAATTACTTTTCCCCCCACCACAGTCATATACTGTACAAAATCCCTGCATTAATCCAATTATCCTTAACATTTTCCTTCATTTAATGACTGCATTTGTATTTTAGTTACCAACTTCGCAATACAGCACAAAATCAAATCAAGATGCAGTGTTCCAGTCACACACAGAGAAATGTCACTGACTTACCAGGTCTGCTTGCTTTCCTACCTTGCCTTAAGATGTTTTTTGAGAAAAGCTATTACAACAGCTGATATTTTAGAGACAAACGTTATAATGATGAAGCTACAAAGTGTGGAAATAAAAAGTCTTTAACTGTGAAGGGGATAGAGAGGACATGTTCAAATTCTAGCCTAGAAGCAGAGCAAGCCAAGGAACACTGCAGTTTTGAGATGTTCGGTGGGTATATGACATGTAATTCATACCAGCATAGCTCCTAGTGAAAACCGCCTGTGAACATTATAACCACCATTACAGAAGGGAAGTAACGTGTCCAAAATTTGACAGACTCTAATCCAACCTTTTTTGTTTGAACCCAACAAAAAAGGCAGATCACTCTCATACTGCTCCAGTGACAGCACTACCATTAGCTGTTAAAGATCACTCCATTTTGCCTATTTATTTTATACCTACACTTGAATACCTTTTTCTATAGAATTATGGTCCTTTACAAAACCATATAGCAACTGTAATATTACTATCTTAATTGTTCTTTCCGAAATAACACACACAGTAATCTATGAAAGTTCAGACCCACTTTTAAAAAGTTCCCTTTTCACAAACACTTTTAGGGAGATTTTAAAGCATCTCAGGCAGGCCCATTTGTTAGGAAATTGTATTTTAAAGGAGGGTTTCTTCCTCCTTTATTCATCAAGTTATTAATAATTTCTGCAATAAAAACCCTGGAACCCCAGAGGACAAGTAAGGGTTCACCTCCCTGACCACAAGCTTGGCCAAAGAGCCAAATCCAGCCCCTAAGCCGTACAGTTGAGCTCATACTAATAATGCTGCTCCACGCATGCCAACGTGCTTTCAGAACTTGCTGGTCCCTGAGGGGGCTGGTTTAGCAGAAGAGCCACTCAGGGCTTCTGCACCTCATTTATAGGCAAACCCCACACATGCCCTTCCCTTCTGGTCCATGACACCCACCCTCACTGGGGCACCACAATAAGACAAAAATTGCCATTAACAAACTCCAACATGATTCAGTGTATGAAAAATGAAGAACTAGACACAGTCAGACAAGACATAAATTCCACACTGAACGTGACAACACAACTGGAACAAAGGACTTCTTTATAACTTCAATTTAAATAAAGATGGGATAACTTTTTGAAGAGTGTGCTATAATCCGAGTAGGTTACTTCAGACAAAATGATTGTAGGCGTCTCATCTAGCTTTAAAACCTCTTCCATCTTGGAGACCTGCCTAACTGCAAAATCTTGAATGACAGATATCTTCAGATGACTCAAACTATAACATGATTAACAGGGAAATGGCCTTTGTTACAGAGGAGGTCTGACATACAGGAAACTTATCTGAACTACTGAGGCATGCGAATTCTCCCAGCAGCAGATGCTTGCTTCCCTTTTAATTCCTGTATCCTTGCTGCTTCTGGAAAAGGCAAACATCTACTTTTTTTTCCTAAATTGTTTTCTACAGTATAATCTTTGCAATAGAGTTTTAATGGTGACTGAGAGTCTCTGAGCTCATTCCCAAGACAAACCCATCTATTTTGAAACCATGCCTGCTTGAGAGGAACAGTGTCATGCTCTTCTCACAGTGCTACAGGGACTCATAGAAAGAACTGATTTAAGCATGTATTTCCATTTTAAAGGAGTGTTCAAGAAATACTCTAATTTTAACTGATCTTTGCATTAAGCCTCTTCTTCCAAATTTGTCAGTGGCTTTCAATAGAACTAGATTTTCTCTATTTTATTTTTGTCACCTTTCAAAAATTCTGTGAATTTATTTCTCATTGAGTTGGTTTGCTCTATATACAGTTTTTGATACCTTATAAGTTTCTATTAAACATTTGGGGTTTATGGAAATCAATATCTTTTTAATTGCTGTATAGACATTGGTGTCTAGTCATCTCTCAGACTGGACACCAGACTGTTAGAGGTCAGCTATGTTCCACAGTCAATACAATAAAAAGTTTTATAAGTAGAATAATTATCTTCTTCCTCCCTTCTGTTCCTCAAACGTTTATTAGATATCTACTTTTCACGCTATAGATACATTTCAAGGAGCCTATAAGAAAGGCTTGAGACAGCTCAGTTTCAAACTGTCCTGATTATTCCTTTGTAAATTAAAGCATAGATTCTAATGTGTTGTTTATTTTTTTGTTTTGTTTTGGTGGGGGGTTTTGTTTCTTTTTTTAACACAGCTATTGCTGTAATGACACTGGGAAAATATGTCTGTTTATTGTAGACCAAATAGTTTCCTTAAAACATTCTAAACACATGCAAAAGTTCATGATGCATAATGATTTGAATATTTCGTTTAGGTAGGTGTTCTGTATTTCAGAGGATCCATAAGTGCTACAAACAGTGAACAATCAGGAACACTCACTGATCATGATATGATTTTTTTTTGGCAGCGTCTTTCTGTTGCTCTGACAGAATTGTAGTGATGCATTAGTCATTTGCATAGAAAAGATCTTGGTCCATGACAGTCATTTATTGGTGGTGCCATCTGCACTTTTTGTGAGTAGATTCTAAGATAAAAAAGTATATTTGGTTCATTGGTACTTTAAAAATTTGGATGCAGTCCTAGTCCTTTTCAGCTAACACTGAAAAAATAAATAAGCGTAACTTGCTTTCTTGTTATGAACTAAAGCTTAAGAATTAATTAGAAGGACCGAAATAAAAATTCAGCTGAACCACAAAATAGCTCACCAAGACCCCTGGGTTTTTCACTTTATCTCAAGGCACTCAGATTGCTGTAATATACATTTCCACATGTATTTTCAAAATGCCCATCATTCTTCCTGGAGCTATTTACATAAATTGTCTTGTGCAAAACCCCAGCCATAACAGCAGTAAAACTATAGTTCCTTCTCCTTGAGGTCTTCTTATTTGTATGATCATTTTGTACACATGTCAGGACAAATCTAATGCTCAGTAAGAAAATATTCTTTTTCTGACTGCAGGTGTCTGCAAATGGAAAGAATCATACTCAATTCGATTACTGGTAGAAACAAATTCCATAACTGAGTATTCTTCTCTGTGACTGCTCTGATCCTATTAAGTGCACTCTAGAGGATGTAAATTTAAGAAGCATCGACTGTTGCTGTTGCCATGATAAGACTCATGGAGTTTGCAGATCATTGAATTAATTAGGCTCAGGCTCATGCAGGGCTTCTTAGATTAGTGAGCATGTACTGAATCCAGAACTAGAGCGAAAAAAAAGTCTCACACCTTCAGGCTGATTTACAGAAATACAAACCTTTGTGCTTCATGAAAAACAGACCACTGGAGATCCAATCTTAACGGAACACCTTATCTCAGAATAAACTACACAGTGACTATTGCCAGATACAAACTTGAGGATTCCCTGATATTTAAATGAAGAACGGAAAGTGAAATTTTGGCTGCAATGAAAACAGCAGAACTCTCCTTGATGTAATTGGATTGGGACTTCTAGCATGGATTTTAAGGCAAAGCAACTTTAATGTTCTGAAAATGTGAAAAAAAATTAAGTATCATTCTCTAACAGAATTGATATGCTGCATCAAGGCATATAGGAATTCCTGCTCAACAGAATTTACGCTACGGTTGTAGAGAGAAATAATAACTTGAGCATTAGTAGGCAGAGATGAAGGAGTATTGTTTCCACTCAGATTCATCCAGAAAACCATGTTTCTTCTGTTTCCATTAGGTTTTCAGATGCACTGTACACAGTGATTGATAAAAAAATTTCTCAGCTAAGGTACAGCATTCATGACTGAAACTCATACCAAAACTCCCAAAGATTTCAGTGTTATCTATTCTTCCTATCTGACAAAGAAACTTTTTCTATGCTCTTAGCAATACCATTTTCAGTTTTAAGGATAATATTATTATGAATCTACTGAAAGTACAAGTTTCTTGCACTGCAAAATAGGAAAAGTTTGCCTGAGATATGATAGGCAAATGACAAGACATCTAAGAATTTAGATCAATGTTTCAAAATATTTCTGACAAGTGTTTAGGAGCTTATTGCATAATTCTTTGTCATTTTATTTTAAAAAAACTAATTTCAAGCTACATGTATTTTTATTTCAAAGCTTTAGAATATAAAAACTTGATGAATATTTAGTCAATAATTTAAATTATAAAAATTCCAAAATGAAAAATATTTTCCTGTATCTTTAAGAATGTATTTTGTAACCCAGTTTAGGGATGACTTATTTTTAATCACTCCATTAATGTGAGGTGGGAAAGCTAAATTAGGTAGATGGCTACATCTAGCCCATGTTCAGTGATGAAAACAATCATTTAATTTTGATTTTTCTTGATTTTGTATGTATTTCAAATAAAAGTTTTAAAAGGCTATACTGAACAGTAATACATTTTGAAACAACTATTCCCTCAACAGTAAATAATCAAGGCAAAATACAATTCCTTCTTCCAAATGCCTGCGGATTTTGAACTACAGAGAAATATTAAGAACCATGATAGCTGCACTCCATTTCTGCCAGTTACTTGGTTTTTTAAAAAAATTACTTAACAAGTAATTTTCATTTTTCCTTTGCAGGACTCTGTTTAATCATCCACACCATAAGTATAATATACATGTGGAAAGTATATGCTTCAGTTAGTGTTATAAATTTAATGAATACTTCTAGAATATTCTGGGATCCTAAGAAGGAGGGCCTCATGTAAGTATAGAATACGAGTAGATGTCTTGCTTTCTTCTGCAAACAACAATGCTTAATTGCTCTTCTAAATATGCATCTCCAAGGGAACGCAAGACACATTTGAGGAACACGAGGGAGACCTTCTATTGTGGAATGCTCTAACAGCCTCTATGCAAAGGGGTAATAATGGCTGAATTCACTTGAGAGAGGAGGGCAAAGTAATACAGAAAAAATGAGAAAACCTGTCACCTCTCAGGTTGCTTGTCTTCAAAATGCTGTCCGTCTCAAGGCAGCAGCAGCAAACAGCATCCACACTCACACATATGCACATATACACAGTATCTCTTAAACTCATTTTTTTATGCTGTAGTCTTTCTGAGGGACCTAGACACACAGTGGTATTTTAGATATCAAATCCACATAATTGTGGCTGAGTCAAATCCACAGTGCTGGCACTTCAGTCAGTCTAGAGGATTTACACCCATCACCAGAGGCATCACTATAAATCACAGCTGTGTATTCCAAGCGATGGGAATCATAAAAGTGGTTCACAATACAAGTTTACCCCACACATACCTCATTCCCTCCTCAGCCACAAACGCTAAAAGGTTTTCTTACCTGGCATATTTTACTCCTTGCAACATCACTGACAAACACTGCTTCTGGGATTCCTTCAGAAAGTTTTCCTTTGTTCTGCTGTGCAGGGGAAGGTTTTGCATCCCTGTAAAGCTGAGATGTTAACCCCATGCCATCAGTCCCCCTCCATCTAATAAGCTGGTTACAGCAGTTTTTCTACCCACTACACATCATCATTAAAGGCAATATTAGAAGGTTCACTAGGGTTGGAGATAGCATTGGAAAAAAGACATGCTTCCCTGATACTCCACAGTGCGCCTGGTGCCTTTCTGTGCTGCTCTGAGATAACCCGGTACTCCTAACTGATAGCC
>JANZLP010000011.1:19511916-19522852 GCA_026930925.1 Chelictinia riocourii
CCTCCCTGCCACTGCGGGTGGTTTCTAGCTTGCTGGCCGTGCACCTGCAAGCAGAGCCCAGTTAAAACCAGTGTCCCGGGGGGGGCACCCATCACTTCTCTTGGATCACCCACGTTCTTACACGGCTCCTCCAGAGCTGCTTGTGTGCCATTCGGCGAGGCTGTCTTTGGAAAATAATTGCCAGCAGCTGGCTAACAGACAGAAGGAATAGAGACTGAGTTTTCCTTCCCTTTGGTGCATGTGAGTTTTAGTCTCTCTCTTCAGCTACAGAGTTTCATAAACCTTGAAGTAATTTACTTACCTGGCTACTCTTAAAGGTCAGCCTTCAGATTTGACTGAAATTGCAAACGTAATCAAACCCTTTACTGGCAGATGGCCAGCATAAAGACAGACAGAAGGACTGTCTTTGTTTTGTTTGGCATTGAGGCTAGCAGAGGTTAAGGTAGGAAGAGACAGAGGTGAGCAGCTTCTGAATGTCACCTAATTGTTTGTGTGAATGTGCCAAATATAACCTAATGTGGGAAATAAGGCAGAGACAGTGAAAATGGACAAGAGCACAGAGCTGAACTGAACTCAATATATAATTTATGTTAACACTGGATAACAGGATGATTTGCAGAAGTTAGCTAGGCTATATCCTTCTCTAGCTCTAGATCCAGCAAAAGTTGGCTCCTGGAGAAGGGTGGATGTTCAGGGTAGGGGGTAGATACAGATCTCCAGACAGGTTACAAGCTGCAGTAGCTATATTTTTATATGAAGCTGTCTTCTTACACGATAGATTTAGGAAAGTTAAGAGGGTCACTAGCATGTAGTAAGGAAAAACTGCAGCAGTGAAACCTGTTCATCCTTGGAGTCTTCCTCCAACAAAGTATAAAGAATGTCAGAAATGGGAAAGAAGCTGAGGACCTCCTGATTGCCAGCCCTATGCATGTTCCCCTGATTGTAGTAGATTATTTCTTTTATGTTCAGGGACACATTAAATCATGTATTGTGCTATGTTTTAACACAGCTCTTGGATTCACATTTTTTCATTGCATTTTGGAAGTAAATATTGTGACAATCAGTTGTTTCTGTCAGTATTGCACATTTGCATGTGGAATGAACAGATGTATATGTCACAGATGATTGAATGGATAACTGTCCTGGAGGATTCTAATAAGAGTTGAGGAACAGAGTAGCAGAAAAGGCATTGAAGGTGGCTGAGACGAAAGATGCAACCTCTGCTTTTTGCTTTGCGTATCCATGTAGCTTGTACCAGCTACTTGCAGTATATTTAGGGCATGTCATATGTACCTGCTCTCCACTAGGTCTGCCTTGGGTTATTTTTCTTTCTTTAGAGATTCACTTTTTATCTCTCTAGTAGACTGGAGACAGTGGTAGGATAGTGAAGTTGCTATGCTAGAGAGCAAAAACACTGTCCTCAGCTTTGGTCGAGACTTTTGAAAAGAACTGTCTCCTCTAAAGTGGCCTAACTGTGATTATCTACTGGGTTGCTAAGGCTAAGAAGTAATCACATTTTAGTGTGAAACCTGTGGTTGAGGTGGATTTTCAACACTCTTCCTTTCTTGTCAAACCATTCGGAGGCAATAGAGTCTTCTCTGTCCTGTTTGTCTAATTCAGGAGGGAGACATGCATATCAGTATTTTGGAAATAATGGGGGATAGAAGAAGTCCTTCTAACCTTTTTGGCTTCTTTTGCACCATTGGTGCAGTTGCAGTAGAAATGACTTGGCCTTGTGCTACTAACTTCTCAAGTTCTTCAGAGAGATGAACACCAGAGTGATGAGAAGTTCTCGGCCACCAGCAGCAAGCTACAGGCAGCCAAATGCCTGCAGCTGCTCAGCTGCTGCTCCACCTGTCAGCCTCTTTGTGGATGGAGTAAAAGTTGTCAGTTCAGCATGAAAAGAAAAAGAAAAGGCAGAGCTGGCAGTATACTAAAATGATTGCTTTTGAACACTGATGAGCTGTGCTGGAATCACTTTTTTGTTTCTGATGAGACACAGAGGTTCCCTGTTTGCCTTTTCTCATTCCCCTTGACTGAAAACCAAGGCTTCATTAAGATAGAAGATCCACTGATTCTTTGTAGGCCTGAGAAGAGATTTCTGATTAATTTTGTATGTTGCTGCATCAATTCAGTCTGTCTTTAGTTTGCCTGGATACTTAAGTGATACCAGGTTTGTCATTACAGTCTGAACAAATCCCAGGAAAAAGCAATCAAAGTAAAAGCTTAAGAATAGTAGGAGGAGAGAGAAAGGAAAATGTCTCTTTTTCATGCAGATGTTAGTATACTGACAGTAACAGTTTTGTAATCTTCTGTGAAACCATTGCCATCTGGCATTTATTATTTTCTTTACAATCCCTGATCATTGTAACATAAGGATATCTATGTTGTGGACAGCTGTGTAGTGAAGAGATGTGCAACATAAGCCTGTTAGGATACTTGAAGAATTGTGTCTGTATAAAGCTCTCCAGATCAAATTATCACTTATGGAGATCTGTGCTGCCAGGGTTAGACTTCTTTCAGTAAGTTGTCTCTTTCTTGCAATTCACTAAACTTTGGATTTCAACTTTTTTAAAAGCCTTCATTTCTCTGGGAAAAAGCTTAAATAGAAATGCTGCAGAACATCATAGGAAAACAGAAAAAGAGAAAAACCTTACATTTCTAAGCCAGGCCTGTAGGGTTTATTGAGATCAAATTCACGAGTTTCCTAGCTAAAGTTGATAATATTGAGCATAAAACTGGGCAAGCTCAGAGCTGATCCTATAGGTATGCAATATGTGTAAATAAGATGCTGAGAAACACAATAATGAGTGTGCTGTAGTTGAAGTTACCCAGTAGGTAGAGTTTGTATGTGCATATAGTATGTAGTAGTATGTATATTGTGTGGTTGTGTTAAAGCTCTAGTGTACTGAGGCTTTAAGAGCACAGATGTACAACATGCTGTTGCCTTCTGCCAAGCAGATGTTAGTGATGTACTAGTATATGTGGTAACAAATACAGGATTCTTTGTCACTTAATCAAAACACAAGGTCTATGAGAAGGAATGATGAAGAGAAGGAATCTAGGAATTAATTAATCCCGTCTTAATGTGACAGGATGGCATAACTGAAATGAGAAATACTGTGTCTGCTCTGGAAAACTGTGAAATTCTGTGTTACTGAGTTGTGGAAGACAGAATAAACTAAAATTATTACACAGGTTTCAATCCTATCGTTCCTACCAAGGAAGGGTAGCATCAAGTGAGCATTATATTTGCATCAAATTGGCCCTTGCAACTACTGACTATACAGAAACGATTCTACAAGGGCAATAATGATGTTAGTTGCCAAGTTCTTTTTCTCAAATAACTTACATGAAAATAGATAAAAAAGCAGAGAAATGTGGTTGTCATCCACTATGATAACACCATATACTACCAAACAGCATGCTACTTTTAAACAATGCTATAGGGTTCCTATTAGCCCGCTTAGCTTAAAAAGCCAATACACTTTTAAAAGATAGAATCAGTGTAGAGAGAAACAATGAAAATAAATGATACAGTTCATAATATTCACTGTGGTGGGAGAGTTGACAAAAAACAATTTCTCTGGATTAACACCCAGTAATGAAGCATGTGCTATAGGAGTGCCTGAATCAAATATGGACATTGATATGCATGAAATTATTCAAAATGGCTCAACATCCTATGAATAAATATGATGTAGTAGAGGGTACTGGAAGTTGTGCAAGTGTTATGAACAGCTTAGTGTTGCTGTTCAAAACTGTAAAAGACATTTGGAAAAGTAACTAGTAAGCATATTCCTGTTTAGCCCTACTGCATATTGATTCACCTTTAAATCATAGACACTGGAGCAAAGACAAATATTTCCTTTTTTTTTTTTTATGCATAGTATTGGTTTTATCCTGTGGGAATAAATAAAACACATGGTGACTGAAATAAAACCAAAGGCAGATCTGTATATGAAAAACATGATTTTTTTTTCAGGGTGTTCATTAGGTACACACCTTCCCATGAGATGTATCCCCTTCCCCCCACCCCCTCAAGTCTCCATATCATATTTCAGTGCTTGTAAGAAATTTCTCTGAAATTGCAGTCAGCTATTCCTGTAAAAACTGTACCGGGAAGAAAGCTTTTGGTACAGTTCAAAGTAAAATGCTATTATTGCTCAATGTCTCTTTCTAAATAAATTATATTGGCTGGATACATGTTCTTTTGTACCTGATGCTTTGTGTGAGTCACAACAAAAGTCCTTTAGCTCTCCAAAATTGTGACCATTTGAAGCACCAGCGTAAAATCAATTGCAAGTGCTTCACAGCTTCTCCCTGGACCCCATTAGGATAGCGATATGTTTCGAGTTCTGGCTTTCGGAGCTGGATTCCATTTCTCATTGCCTCCTTGAATTTTGCTTTGGTTTTATACATCTCTTTTCAAGCAGTTTACTTTTTCTGCCCTTTATTTTCTGGGTCTGACAGTCTCTTCTGAAGCTTTCAACCAAACAACTGAACTTCTTATCATTGCCCCCAGAACCCCAGCTCACCAGTTTGGGTTTGGCACTGTAGATCACTAACCTCAGCCAATGTTACCAGTGCTGATATTATGTCTATCCACAGTCATTCAATGGCCTTCATGTTTTCCTGCTGGCCTCCACACTTGTCAGTGGTCACGACACATTCCTTGAAAATGTTTTCTATGTAGATTTAAGTTCCTGATTACTTCAAACAAAACATAGCATGTTTTCTCCCTACAGCTTGTATGTCTGGACTTCTAACAAAACCTGATTCTAGGAAAAGAAGGGATTACTTTGCTGTGTTACTCTGTCCTGGAGGCTTCATTTCAGGTTACTTGAGGAAAAAGGTTCACTGTATAAATCCTGAGCTCTCTGAACAAAATTTTCATGAGGTTGGGTTGTTCTCTGTCTAGGGTGTCTGTAAGGTGCATTTTCAAAGCAGATCCTGATGTCAGTATAAAATTGCAGCCTTACATCTCTACCTGGAAAAATGACTTTGAAAAAAAGGCGACTTCAAGACATGATGACACATCTGTCCCTCAGACAGTCGTCTATCAGCTGACATAAAAGCAACCATTAACACTGCTCTTAAAATTGATTTCAGAGCAGAGTTGCAAAATCACAGTGGCAATATAATTAATGTTATGGAAATAGTTGAAAAAATGTCTGTGAATCTTTTGATTGCTTCTGAAATAGAACAGTGTGGCATCATAACTAATCTGTTGTAGTTGATACACAGCCTTAATGCAACAGCTGTACAGGTGAAAATAATTTTAGTAACAACAGAGGGAAGAAAAATAGGGATGAGCTTTCTAGAGGTAAGTAACACTAAACTTCACTAGTAAAGCTGCAGCTTTTGCCTTGCTGCAGGAAACATGTCATAAAGCATGACATAAATTATGGCATAATCCACGAATTACACTCTGTCTATATATAAACACATACTATAAACTATAGTGTGTAGACCTATTAGAGAACTTTTTCTGGAGCTAAAATTGATCCATTCTCCACTTCATTTTGTGGAGTATAGTATTCTGCTGATGTCCAAGAATAGGAAAGATGTTTTGAAATCATGGAAGGAATCAATAGGAGTTAGGTAGTTATCTACAACAATGCCAGAATTTTCCCCTAGATTACCTTGTTTATGTTTGCTTTGTAGTGCAAATAGAGAAAACAAAAAATATCCAGATGCAATTTTTTCTAAGTGTCACTTTGTAATAGTACTTGCTGAAGTCCTAAATCTCTAATCATTATTGAGTATGACTTCTTGTGAACAAAAGATTTTAAGCTTCTGCCTTAAAAAGGGACGGAAAGATGTACCTGTGAAAACTGATCAGTGCGTAAAAAGGAAACATTATAATTAGCTCTGGTGGTATTCTAGACACTAAGTGATCTAGTCCCATTATCTTTAATCATGTCTACTCAGTCTTGTACTTTTATGCCATTTTGCACGGGATTTTTTTGGTAATGGATTATATCATTACTTTGGTACATGGAACAAAAGCAATCAAAATTTTTCTTTAGCTTTTGAAGGTTATGCTTTCCCCCTTGCTAAGCATTTCCACAAGGAAAATGAACAAAAACTTAGACTTAGTGGAGGTGAAATCTGAACTCTCCCAGGACATAAAATATGCTGGACTTTCAGGAAACACTATAATGCATTGTTGGAACGCCCTGCGAACATTGTGGGAATGACTACCCTGTGGAGGACATGGCATGTTTGGCTTCAATCAGTAGACTGCAAGACTGCATGTGAGGCAAAATCTGAGTTGCTCCGCCCCTGCCCTCGTCAATTTGTTTCTATTTACATGTGATCATATAAACAGAAGTTAACAAAAATTTTTGGCCTCATCTTCAGACCAACCAAGAGATTCAAAATGGGGCTGTTAGAGGAATAGATTGGTTAGAGAATTGGGAGTAAAGATCTTTCTTCAGTTCCCACCCCCTGGAACACATTTTCCAACTGATGCTGAGCAGAAGCCCAAGGGGAGCAGAAGGAGAGTTTTTATGATGCCGAGCAGGACTGTTGGCCAATGTCATGAGCCAAGCCCACAGCTTGCTGTGACTAAAAGACCCTTCAAACCTTCCTCACCCTGGCCACAGCTCCCAGCCACTTGCCTCATGTTGATCCTTGGCACCGTCTCACCCCACAGTGAGCTGTTGCAGGGAGCAACATAGGAAAATAATTATTGTCCTTCCTGCTAGCATAGGAAGGGTCCCGGCAGGGCCAGGGAAGTGCGGGTGCCTGCCAAGGGAGGCTGGGGGACAGATGACAGGGGAGAGTTGGTGGGACCAGCTTGCTCACGAATGAGCAGGTGGGCTGGCATAGCTATGTCTTCTGACAGCACCTGGAGACGTAGAAGAAGCGTGATGGAATTAAGACAATGGAACTTATTTTTCTACAGCCACTATGGAATAAATCCAGATCTTGTCCCTTGTAAATCCTGTGACTTCCATCATAAAACCTTTGTAAGAGCTCAGCTTGTTCATCTGGAAGAGCTCTGCTTGACTTTGGAGTATTTAAGCGACTTTTATTTTAAGGAAACTAGATCAGAGAACTGTCTTCTATACCTCCCCCTGTCCCTGATCTCAGGAGGTAGTTTTTCATTTCAAGAGCCTTTCAGTGTTTCAAATAAACACACACTTAACAGCAAATTAAGGCAACCTTAGCGAGTCCTTAAGGGCTGAGGAAAGGCAGTTCCCATTTCAAAATCATGGCTGAGCTAGATTTTAATTAAAGCTCTATGAACCTTTCCAGAATCAGTTCAAACTGAGCTCATGAACATTTATGAATCAGAACTAATATGAATGTTTTTGCAGATAGTGAAATCACAACTAGATCTGGATGCTAGGTCGTCATATTATTCCTTAGTGAAATCTTGATGCGAAAGGGAATTTGCAGGGTCAGCAGGTTTCTCAACAGTGTCAAAGTGATCTATGTAATTTTTATTTGACAGAGATGGAATCAACTTGAGGCCAGAATAGAGCATGTGTGAGTGAAAATGGTATTTTTTCTCTTTTTATTGATGCTGAAATTCAGAATCCCTTGTCATCAAAAGCTTGTGAATTTGATGATTAAATAGGAGCTCAAGTCCTTTGTGGAAAAAAGTTTTAATGGAAAAGGAGAAGGATACAGGCTGAGCACTAACTCAGAGTGGTCTAGAAAAATGTAACGGCTAGAGAGATTTCTCTCACACAGTATTTAGCAAACTTTTGAGAGCCTGAACTTCAAACCTGTTGAAGATGAATCAAGGAAAGGCTTTGAAGTAAGAAGGGTATTATGAAATCTGTTCTGAGATCACTACCTGAAACCATCTGAATGATGTTGTAACATCTCTTTCTCACTCATCTGTGAACTCTTTGAGTTCCCTCTCTTCTTTATGGGAAAGAAGCTGAATTTATAGCCAAACCTGATTTTAAGGAGCTTGTGAAATATTACAACACTAAAATTCATAGCATGCTGACAAGGAACTGTGATAGATCTCACCCTGTAGAAGAAAAAGAGAAGTTGAGATATTAACAAAGGAAACATGTCAAATTCCATTAGACAACTTTGAGCAAAGCCAGAGAAAATCTGTGTGTGAGGTCAGAATTTTGATATGGATACTGAGAGCTGGATGCAGAGAGCTTCAGAGCTCAGGGTGCTGCCTATTGCAGATCTCACTCTTAGGCTCCATGCTATCCCCATGAAACACAGAGTGACTGATAGTCTAGGGATATGGGTTTTTTGCTGGATGGATAGACACTAGAAAAAATAATTATTGAAGTACCTTGTTTTTTCTTTCCCCTACCTCCCCTCTTCCCCCTGAAACAGCCCCAGGAAATGCTTTTCTCTGCATCTGAGCCATTTTTGCATAGTTGTACAGAGAATAATGTCAAGAAGCTGTTGCAAGCATCCCTGCCCAACCCGAATATTTTCTTAACTTTTACACACTTGCCAAGTAGTTTCCATTCTGATTTCCAGCCCTATGTCCTCTAAGAAACCTCTCAGCTTGGACTTTAGTCTCAACTTAACATACTTTATCTTTTTGTTTCATATTGACCTTCCAAGATGCATTCATAGCAAGTGATAGGAGACTATTTGGCTCTTTCTCAAAAAGTGTTCATTGAGGAGTATAAATGATCATAAATGTTTACTTATGGCAAAACAGAAAACTGTGGGAAACAGATTTGCTCACAGAAACCTGCTGTAACTTCATTATTCTATTTCATTTGTTCAATTATTTTGGCAAATACTTTAGAAAGATGTGAGTAATGATCACCACATTCTACTAATTGGTGAAAAACAATTAAATACCACAAGAAATTGGTGAAAAACACTTAAATACCTTAAGACCTTTAAAATGCAAAGGTACTTCATTGTCTTAGCACCTATCAGAAACCTTTTGCAGGCAACAAAAAAGCTTATCTTTTCCTTTCTCACTATGCTCCTTTCCAGTTTTAGTAATCTAATTCCCCTTCTGAAATATATTGATAAGTTTGCGTCTCATCAGTGAGTGTCCTTGCCCTCCTGATGAACAGCACTGTCCTTGATCATTCACTGTCTTTGTGATAGAAGATGCTTCTCTTGCATGATACTTTTCATATTTGTATCTCTGAATGTATACCTGTTGGCCATATAGGTTTCCAGTTATTTGTAACTATTGTTAGGTTTTTAAGGTGTATTATAGATACTATATGTAAAGTATTTGCTTCCTACTAATTAGACAGCTGAATAGCCAGATACACAAAGAGTCATTTTCAGCAGGAAACCTTAAGGAGCTCACGGAGTTTTCTGCAGATTGTTCACTACTGAACAGTAGTTTGATTCCTTCTCTGTAAAAGTGGTATTTTTTCTTATCACTTTGAAACACCTGGATCTAAACTATTATGAAGCAAGTAAGGTTCATAAATGCATCCCAACCCACAGTATATCAGTTTTCAGAAAACAGTTTTAACTTTTGGCTAAATGGTTGAAATTTGACATGAAGGGAGGAAAGAAGGAAAACATGGCAGTTTGTATTAGAAATTTCTTTTCAGGGGGAAAACAGGTCTTTTTCTAAGTGTTTTTTCTAGTTTTTTATCTGCTTCTGACTTGATTAGCAATTCTACTTCCCTGAGAAACAAGAAGAAAGGGGAAAAAATGTGTCTTTCCACAGCATTTTTTTCTCTGGTGTTTTAGAGTAACACAGCTGCACCTAGTCCTTTCATAAAGCTAGATGTAAGGCTACAGTACACTGGAATCAAGAGAGGTACCATAAAGGGCTGTTTTCTTGTTTTTAACTGACATTCATCTTCCCTCAAATTCTACTTATCTATTTTTTTTTCAATCACTGTCAACACCAACACTTAAGTTGTTGTGTCTTGATCCTATATGCCTGTTAGCACATGCCTTATTTCCTGTGAGATGCTGAATGAAACCTCAGTATCTGTGAAAGATCCTTGACATAAAGTCCTTTGGGTTTTTTTGTGGGTTGCTGTTTGATTTTTTGTTCTCTTTAGTTTTGTTTTTTTCTTAAAGTGCATGGAGAAACAGATAGAGTGTAGCAAGGAAGGATAATCAAATCATCTCCCTACTGATGGTTCTTTAATTCTGAACAAGTGAAATCTTTGTGAAAGCTATATCCAATAAATTTCTGGTTTTCTAATCAGGTCATGATTCTGATGATATGAAGGCTTCCAGATTTTGTTTGCATTCTTTGCTTTAGGATGAAGCCAAGTAAGGTATGCAGCAATTTGACAAGTGACTTTTTTTTTTTTCCCTGATTCTCATGCCACCTTAATCAATAAACCTCAACGACTGAAATTCCTTCAAGAGTTTCAGATGACTGTATCCAAAAAGTTTCTTTCCTTTCTTTTTTGGTTGTCACACCACCTCTACACAGCAGTCGCTTTGCAGCTTAGAGAAGGAAGCAGAAGAGCTACCAGAATAGGTATGCACATAAACAGGGTATATTTTCTCTTCCCCCTGCTAAATGCTTGGATTTTGCCCTTCGAACCCTGAAAGCACGTGTATACATCATATTAACCAAAAGAGGTCAGTAATCGTCTAGCTTTTTCATGCATGACAGCATTGAGGAGAATATAATCTGAGCCTCTGGCCCTAGTAATTTCTGATCTGCTCACTTCTAGTCCCAGAGGAAGCATCGGTGCGTATGTGGATTAGTAATGTGGTGGAGTAGCCTGTGATTCAGATGAGCCCCGGCAGCTTTTCCGTAGCGGATTTGGGGCCCTTTGCTGTGGCACTTTCTGATACTTCACAAGTCCGGTCCATTCCTCCCGCTTCCTCAGGGCTGAGTCCCAGAAGCAGGGCTCTTTGAAATGTTTGAGCACCACTACAAAGAAGAAGCAGAGTCCTTAGGGCATTTTTATTTTTTTTTTAAGTCAGTAGGGTAGATTCCTTGTTGATCACCAAGGTAGCCATCGGATATTGGCCTGGGCTGCTGGGG
>JANZLP010000011.1:20033264-20045490 GCA_026930925.1 Chelictinia riocourii
GGGAATTCTCTTGAGTTGAAAAAACTGAGTTTCCGTGCCCTCAGTGCTAGGAAATACACGGATAAGCTGTGCCCAGGGAAAAGAATCGTACTGTTGTCAACTAGTCGTAGCTGTGTCTGAAGACCAGGGTTACCCGAATTCATCAAAGTGCATTGCAGGCCCGGGTACCTGTTTGTCTCGGTCTCCCTAAGTGAAAAAAGACAAAAGCACATTGAAAAAGTCATTAAACTGTCATGGCTGGGAAAATTACAGAAGGGGAGGGGCGGGGAGAGTTCTTGCAGGGTACAAAAAAGCCGTAGTGCTTAAGTTCCAGTTTCTGGTCAAACTCCAGACTCGTCGCACTGAAAGGCTTAAACACCAAGGCTTTTTGAAACTGTGTTCACCTTTGCTCTTTGAAGTTGAAAGGGTTTTACTGGGTCCTTTGTAGATGCTTAAAGTTTATAAAAAATTATATGGAGAGGATGGGAATTTTGAGTAAAGACGTCATGAGAAAGACCCGTGAAGTACATTGGGTTTGCTATTGTCAAGTTACAGACTACAATATTTAGAGGACCAATGCATTTTATGGGAACATCAAGCACTTCCAGAAATAGAGCAGAAAAGCTGAAAAATCGGGGGATACAATTGATTTTTAATTTAACCTTTGCTACATTTTAAGTAGATGAATTGAAGAAATGTTTACAAGTAGTCTGAAGTCCAAGCTCTGTAGTGTAAAGTAAATAAGCTTATTTCTTTTATTACTTCAGTTCCCAAAATTGTAAGACATACTTGGTAGAGAAATCAGCAGATAAACTATTTTCTTAAGGAGACTTAGAGTGAGATCAATAGATAAATACTTGGAATGGAGAGGATATAATTATAGTACTAGTAATGAAAAATCCATTGGTACTCAAGTGTTCTTCTTTGTATTTTATGTACTCCTGCATGTTTGCAGGGAAGAGGGAGAATTCTTGGCAAACCATTGGTAGCAGTTCCCCTTGGAGATCGTAAGGGACACTTTTTATGTTCTGGACAGTCGGGATTGGATAAGAAAACAGGAAAACAGAGAGAACACCCACACAGAAATAAGTCTCTGTACTTACAACCAATGTTAAATGTGCTCAAAATAAAATTACTTTTGCAATTTAAAGTTCAAACTAGACTATTAGAGAAGATATAGTAGCCAAGGTTCTACTGAAACTGCAAACTGTATGGTTTTGTAGGTAGATTTCGAACAGCACAAATTTCAGCAGTTGATACAGGGTAGTGGAAGTAGAGTGCATGAATTTTTCATTGATTTTACTTTTGCTTTTCCTCTGCAAAAATATATAAAATACTGTGATTTGGGGTTCAGAAGACCACACACAATGATCCTTCTCAAAATGATCTTTTTCTTTTTTTTTTCAAGAATGGTTCCACACAGTTCAATTATGTGTTAAGACCTTTGAAATAAGCAATAATAAAATAAGTAGTTGGCACAGAAATAGCCTGAGAAATCTTAGAATAGTCTTTGGCTAAGTTTTGGTGTATTATTTAACAGAAAACACTAATGTGACTGATTTAAGTCACTGAATTGTCAAACTGATAAACTGGGGATGAAACTTCCCTTCCTTTTTCTTTCCTTGGAAATTCCAAGTTACTTTATTCCCACTAATTTTGAGCAATTCCCTCTGACAGAACTGGAATACACCAGTTAATAATGCTGGAAAGAAAATCCTTTCCCCTATGTTCTGCCATACACTTGCTGTTCTGGCTGTTCCAAATTATAAATAAAGCAGAGCCTTTGCAGAACTTCCTTAGTCTTCAGAAGCTATTCTATATCCCTTTCTCTGTTAAACTACGTTACAAGCTGTGTTTACACTGCCTGTGCTCACCTCTTACAGATGTCCAAATTGCACACATGAATTGTATCTTACTCTAACTTTTGACACATTATACAATTTTGTCAGTAATGCATTTTCCCCATCAACTTCTGAAAAATTGGGTAGGGACTGTATGTATCAGTGCTAAAAAAATACTCAAAACTACATCTTATAACTCTTCTATTGCTTGGTTTTTCTGTATAGATCACTAATCAAAAGTGTAAATTCATCTATTGTGTAGTTGAATTCTTCATGACGCATTCTTCACAACCAGTTTGGCTGAAAAGTTCCTGTGTCTTTTACTGTAGCATTTCATCCCAGATCTTTTAAATTTTTTTTAACCTCTCCACTGCTGGAGGAAAACATCTCCTTAAGTATTATGTTGCTTATGTTTTCAAGTATGTTGTTTAGGAGACTGCAGGTGTTTCAAGATAAAACTGCCAGAATTATTCCAAGACCTGACAGATTTGCTAACAAACAGTTTTTCTGATAAATATCCTACCACTCCTCTATACCTTTGATATGAACCACATATGGCGTCAATCCTGTTTGCCTGAATTAACTCCAATTTTCTAGTGACCAAGGTCAGGCGAGTAAAGAGAAAAACTCAGCTGTTCTTAGCTAGCACATATGTTCCAGTGTTGTTGGTAATTTACTTACTATAATAAAAAAGTACTGAATGCTAAATCCAAATCCCACTGCAGAATACCTCAGTGGTGGCTTATGCCAATCTATAATTTGTAAATACTGTACATGGGCTATATTGTAAAGAAATACTTGAAATTACTGGCTATTTTGGATGTTCAGTGTTTTGTTAAGTCTGGTAATAGAACTGATGGGCGAATTTATTGGGGGGAAACCCCCCACAAATCTGTCTGTGCCACTAGACTGATTTTGATGACTATCATTACAGGCAATAACTAATGCTAATTCTGCTGCTTGACAGGTGCCAAAAGAAAAAAAAAAAAGTGACAAAGGAACTTCTGTTAAGTTTGTGGAATCTGTGAAGATAATGAAACGATATTTATTCCTAACAGTTTTGGACAACAAATTAGCAAATAATAGTGGGATTTCTATCCCTTCTCTTCATTCAAAGAGGTCTTGAATGCTATGAGTTTGATTTCTAATGCTGCCTGATGAGTTTCTTTCAAATCACAACACCAACAGAGTGTTTTGGGCATAGTGCTTATTAATTTTGCTTTGAACATTGCACAAGCATTTTCCATGGCAGTGTAGATGCTGTGAGAAAACAATTGTTAAAATCATGGCATTGTGACAAATTCTTACTCTATTAGAGGTAAATATTTAAAGTAGTATTTGTGAACTTTGTGCTCACTTCCAATGATGAAACTATGCACTCACTGCTTTTGGAAAAGGAGATTGCTTCCAGATACAGTGGAAATGAAGTGTGGAGTTTTGGGCTGCAGTTTGTATCTGAGAACAGGCAGAGTAAGCAGACATGGATTTATCTTTATGGAACATGCAGAATATAGGATCTGCTTTTAAAAACAGATTAAATTTCCTTAATGTCTTATTCCTACTTATAAAGGAAGAAACCTATAGAAGTGTGAGAAATATCACACTTGTCATCTTCCACAATATTTTATAAAAAGAACCATGTTACACAATGTTAGTTATAATTCAGTAGAGGACTATAGATCATTCTGGTATAAAAGGTAAGGAAGTTTTCTGAAATCCATTAGTGATTTTGGAGTTGTAAAATCCTTACTTATTTCCAGGTCAAAGCTGATAGTGAAAACTTATTTCAATAGCATTAGGGTGTGGAGTTTTTTAGACATAAATTACTTTAAATATTTAAAGTTAATTCAAAATCTTTGGTTTTTAAAACAAAAAGCCAGCACAATCAGGGCAAGAGTAAAAATGTCTTTCTCTGAGCACTGCATTTTTCATTCCTTGTAGCTCTATTCTTGGCAGAAACACCTTTCCTACATTTTTTTATTTGTGCTCTATGGACCATGAAAGCTGCCATTATGGAGAAGAGAACGCTATATGCATTGGTTTTATTGGTTTTATGCTGACACAACAAAATCTAAATCAGCTAGTTCACTTATTGTTTTCAGGCCTCAGCACTTCTGAAAAAATAAGGGGAAAAAAAAGGGGCGTGGGAAGAAGAAAAGAAATGACCTGCGGTCAGAGAGTCAGAGTCAATGAGACTAGTCTGATAAAAAGGAGAGTGTCTTTTTCATTTTTCTTTAATAACTGAGAAAAAGTCAGTCTTACATTTCTAGGAGATAATAAAGAAAATATAGTACTACAAAGTTCATTTTTATAACAGTTGCTAATCTGGTCAGAAAATCAGATGATCAGAAGTTCACTTGAATTAACACAGTCTGTGTTGGGTGATGGAGAACAGCTAAGCTGATGTAGATCTGGTTTGCTGGCCAGCTCAGGTGGAAGATTGTATATTTTCACTATACTTAAGATGCTAGTGATTAGCACTGTGTTCTGTAAAAGCTATGCCTTAGCCTATAGCAATGATTCAAAACTGCACTACACATAATGTGAATGCAGAGTTTCGAATGTCTGTGGCATCATATTATATTATGGAGGCATCAGGTGCAGATATGTAGTTAAGACCAAATTCCATTTTACTCATAATGTGCTCAACTACATCAAAGTCAGTAAATATGCTGCTTCTGCTGCCTCAAAAAACAACACTTACTTTTGGAGTAGAGAATTAGCCAAGGCTTACCAGAAACTGGAAATTATTTCAGTCATTAAAACAAATATAAATGGACTCTTTACAACAAAATATCTGGAAACAGAACATGTAGTGATACTGCATCAAGCTAAAAAAATTAGTAAGATCTGATATCTTCCATTCTGATTCCTGTAGCTGATTCTGATATTTATCATTATTTGCATATATTACTGTTTAGGTCAGAAGTCCCATTAATGGGGCATTGTTGACCACTTCAGAAACATTGAGTAGTTTGGAGAAAACAGTACCTATTCCAGAGTTCAGATTCATATTAAGAACTGGGAGAGGTGGATCAGTGTACATAAATATAAATTACAGAAACAAGAAGGTACAAAAAATGCACAAGGGAACAAACACACCATCGGTCATTGATAGAAATTTGATCAGTAGCAATCAGCCTTTACAAATTTCCATTCGGTGATAGTTCAGGAAAGCAAGCAGGCTATTTATGTTTATTTACAATTTATCCAATTTATTTTCATTTATACAAGTGTTCACATGCTTTCAGATAGCCTTATCTTTGAATTTCCCAAGCATGTATTTATAATGCTTGAGGACAATTACAAAATTCCTAAAACATTCTTTACCTTAGGCTGTTGGTTTGTTCTCTCAGCTTTAAGCTTGTCATACTATGATTTGAACTGTATTCAATTAATTAACTTTGTTTATCTCTCTATTAATATTACTAATCCTCTGTGGCCTAAAATACTGGAGACATGTCCCAAACATGTTAGAATAGCTATGAGCCGTAAGAGGATCATCTATAATGTTTGCTTCACCTAAATCTGACATCTAGGCTTCTTATGTTTAGAAGTCTTGAGGTATGTTAGTGCTTTTGCCATTATTAAGAACATCAGAAATGCATTTTCTAGCTTATTTCACAGCTATGTAGATTTAGGGCATGTGTCAAAACAAAACATCAAACTTGCAAAAATGAATAAGGAATGAATAAAATGAATGTATTATATGAACAGTTCAGCTTGGATTTCCATACTGGTGTTGAGAATTTCCAGGGGGTCATGTATGAAACAATTGGGATGAGTCCACCTGAGTTTCAAAGGACTGAAGGGTGAAAAAAACAGGAAAACACATTTCCCTGGCAAATAATGGACTTGCCTTTGGTTTGATGTATAAACTATGGTTCACAATGGTTTTTTGGTTTGTTTAGTGTGTTCGGTTGTGTTTTTTTTCCCCAAAAAGGAAATTATATGTTTTCTTTTCTTGAAATTGCTCAATGTCAAAATTTGAAGGGTCTCCAGAACACGTATTACTGTATGTAACTTCATACTGATAAAGAATCGTAGAAATCAAGGAAAATTCAGAGTTGGAAGGGGCCTCTCAAGATCCCTTCCTCTTGTTGGAGATCTGCTTTCCTAATTGGAAGCAAGGCCTTAGATTAGCTTATCTGGGGGCATGTTTAGCTGTCTCAAATATTTCCAGTGAGCTGATTGCACTAATTCTCTGGGCTACTTTGTCCTTAAAAAAATCCATGAATCAAGCAACTTTAAGAAGCACGGCCTGCGTCCTCTAAGAATGCAGTGCTTAGGGAAACAAAAGTCACGTAGCTGTTATAGGTAGTTTCATAAATGGAAAATAGCGTAGTAGGATTGGAAGTCTGTGTCGCTTTTTTTGACATAAACATTATCATGGTGTAATTCTTATGTGTTGGGGACTGCTTTCATAAAATATATAACTGTGCTACTTACTTTTTTTGTTTGGTTTTTTCTCAAAATTTAATCTTAATTACCTTTAATCTTTCCTTTACTACTACAGCCTCCTCTGAGTTTAAATATTTCATGCATGAAAGAAAAGCTGACGCATTGCCTGTGACACCTAAATGCTTTTAGAAGCAAGGAAAGAAGTTGGATGCTCTCATTAAAATAAAAATTTCCATTAATGTATCTGTAATTTTTCCTTTGTAGACAAATGTCTGAATTTGCCTGGCACATTTTTGCTGTGCATTTATCCAGTCTTGTCTTGTATCATGAGTCTGCTTCCCTGTCCTTTGATCCTTGTTTATTCTGGCATTCATTCAACATCCTGATATTTTTATAACCTTGTGGTCTGGAGTCTCATTGCTCAGATATTTGTCTTTCCTAGCCAGTCTTTCAGGATAGAGCAGTAATTAACACATTACTCATGATGATTCCTTCTCTTTCCAGCCTCACATTTGTACATAACATTAGACTGAAGTAGAGCCTTTGCCTTGCTTCCTTTTGTGATCCCTGACATGCAGTTATCTTCCAGTGATCTTTAATTTATGAACACTATGCCACTGACAGTATCCTCTGAATGTCTTTGTGAGAGCTACCTTTTTATGCACCAGGTAGAGGAGTTTCTTGATTTGCTTGACCTTTTCATTTCCATCTTTCCTGTTAGTTAGTCCTCTTTTTAATTCCAGTGAAATTCAAATGTTGCAAAGCATAGGCAGCTTTCTTACTACTCTGCATTGTCTTCAGCAATACTGAGGGAACACAAATATGATAAATCATGTCACTGCAAGTTATCTTATACAGACATCATTTCTGGTTGATTTCCAGTTAGATTGGCTTTCCAGACAGTGATTTCCAGTTAGATGAAACAATATGGTGAACTAACCCAGATAAAATAATGCACTGCATTGATGGAGTATATAAGTTGATTAACCAGATTGATTTGCACACAGTGAAAGAAGATGGGAGCATGATGTAAACTGCAGCATCTGCTTCTATCAGTATGAATGACACAGTCATAACCACACGAACCAATATGTACACATTGGAGTGTCATTCTCTTTAGTTCTATGTCAGATGGGCTCCTGATGCTTTTGATTGTTCAGGCTTCTTGATTTTAGTCATGTGAGTCTGCTGAGTAGTTTGCCAAACACAGAGGAAAAATGTTTGTGGTTGTATTTTCCTGAATCAAATGTTGTTTGTTTTTTGGGTTTTGTTGGGGTTTTTAAATTTTATTTTCAGCTAAAACATTCTGTTGTGCATAAAACAAATCCCATAAACTGCACTACACACTTTTTTTGGTAAGAATTTCTAAACACTGGTTAGAATTAGGGGTCACAAGTAGATGGGCTGTTTTTCCTTGGCATCATTTCAGTTCTGACTTCTAGCTTGTAAGGTTGGAAGAAAGCAGTGCAAGGACATTGTAGTGTTCTGCCTATATGAGGAAACAGAGATTACTGTGCACTTTCTGTCACCCTTGTTAGCTTCACAGTGGTGATCCACATGCACTCATATTCTAGGTTTTGTGTTATCTTCTACAGTCTCACTAATCATGTGTAGACTTTTTCACTTTTTATTGTTTTAATTATTCCAGTAAGTGAGCTGTCCTGTGCCGGAGCTTTCTCTGATTTTGTTGGTGACCTTTGTTCTTTCCTTTTCAGTAGTAGCTGTGGCTTCATCCCAGCTGATTAAATCAGTCATTGTAATATGAGCACTCTGTCCTTTGGAGGATATTGTATTTTTTTGCATGGTCTAATGCTTCAGTAGAGAGCAACCATTCCCATTGCTAACATGTTTTCATCCTGGAATTTATTTATTGTTTTCAACAGAAATATAGAAATGCATATGTATTACAGTTCATTCTTTCTTTATTTTCTATAGCTCATTTGGCTTTTTCTTTTTTTTTTTTTTTTAGCTCAACATGCATCAGCAATGTGTATCTAACAGTTTACTAAAATTGTTTTCTCTGCCAATTTTTTATATTGCTCAATTTATTTATAGTGGCTAAAATGTTTGTTTTGTGTACTGGGTTAAAGATTGTATGTCAAAAGAATTAAATACAGGTTCTTGTTAAAATTATGCAAATATTGAAAACATTAATTTTCCATCCTTTCTATATTACATACTAATTTAGATTCCTACAGAGCTGATGTGAATTGCTTAAAGTATGTTATGCTACAGTGCAGTATTAAATGCTTGCAAGAATTACTTGATTTTCAAAACAAACCCTATAAGGAGAGACCATATCTGTTTGATCTTCTCTATTCAATGCTTTCACATTATATTCTGAAGAAAAATTATTTCCCCTTTCATAGTTACTAAAATTTTTTGCAATCAGCTACAGACTATGTTTAGTACAGTAACAGCATGTTCATGTGGAGTCCTAAAAGTCTTCAGTTTTGTTAGCATTGACACTAGAGTTTGTTCACATGCTTGATTTGCTGGGTCCCCAGGCAGAGTGAAATAACTCTTGGAGTGTATCTCAGCAGGTGGACAAAGTCATCTTTTTTCTAAATAAACATTCTTTTTATTCCACATACACTGCTAATTCTCCTCTTGGGCAGAGTTTATTGCTGCCAATCAGCTGAACTTCAGACAGGTTTGTAGTATCAATTTTTGTTTAGTACCTACACCAGAGCTGATGGCAGAGTTATGTTTAAGGCTGACATTAAAAGATGAAACACTCCTTAAAAAGTCTGATTATACTAGTTCTCATGCTGTATATCTACATTTTATTTACTAGGCAAGATTTGACACTACTGAAAATTTTCTGATACATCTTGAGTTTGAAATATTATTAAACAGATGAGGCAAATGCAATATAAAATGTTCAATATGTCTAATACCTTCAATTTATCCACTGGTTATGATCTCTTAAGCACTGTGTTTTTCAAAGACAAGGACAGTTAATGTATTTTTTAAAGAAGCTAATGTGAGCAAAAGGAAGCAACTCCTCTAAAGTTGCACAGCATCACTTTGTCCCACACTACTGTCTCTCTCTTCCTATCACAACAGTTTTTTGCATTCTGGGAATATTAAAGTAGAAAACATATTCATTTTTAGGACTTCTAGTAGTCAATTTCTGAATGGCAAGCTAATGTTCGTCTGACCAGAGTGTGATACTATCTCTTACCTAAAATCTTTCTCCAAGAATTTTTGCTTGTACCATGGATAAAATGCTTTCTGCCCTCTCCCCCACAACTATTTTCTCCATATACTGCCATCTGTAAGGGCTCTGATTACTTCAGGTTGCCACACTGTGCATTAGTTTTTCAGAATTGCTCAGGAGTAGCCGAGTGATTGAAATAAAAGTGAAAATTTCCAGTGTGTCAGAATCCACAGATTCTCTTATAACACTCAGAAACATTGTTGATGAACTTGGCTACAGTGAAATACCTAATAGTTTTCCACTGACTTCAGATACTTGTAGGCCTTTGTCCTACATAAAAACATATAAACAGTAAAAAACAGATAAACAACAGATACAGCACATTTTCTTGAGAATCTGTCTAGCTGTTTTGTTTTACATAGACAAGATGAGGGGTACAGATGAGATGAAAGGTACAGGCACCCTTAGAAGAATGCCTTAGTAAAACCTGACACATGGTAAAATACAATAAGAGAACAATGTGCAAACTGAGCATTTGCTTTCACTCTTATATTATTCTTATTCATGTCACATACGATATTTGTCTTTCAGAAATCCAAGATCTCCACTTATGACAAGATGTGGGCCTTCATGAGTAGCAGGAGGCAGTCAGTACTTGTCAAAAGTAATGAAGAAGGTATCCAGCGTGTGCTTACCTCTGATTATGCATTTTTAATGGAGTCAACAACCATTGAGTTTGTCACACAACGGAACTGTAACTTAACACAGATTGGAGGCCTGATAGACTCAAAAGGTTATGGCGTTGGAACTCCCATGGTCAAGTCAGCCCTGTAAGTGCACCTTTGCCTTTCCTTCCGTATTCTCCTATATAAAGGAGCCCTATATAAAGGGTTTCCCTACAGCGTTTACCTTAAATCCTGTTTTTAAGACCTCAGCCAGGAGGGTTCCCTGAGCAGCTCTTTCAGCTTGAAAACTGAGTGGGGGGGTGGCATGCAAAATGTGTGGATGACTTACTGTTCTTCAGCTGAGCCTGAAAGAAACCTGATCGACCGCACTGGAAACTAGCAATAGTGGTGTCAGCGGTGCGACCTCTCAAAATAAGCTTTACCCCTGCTCGCTCCCTGAATCCAGTCAGATGCCACCGACTCTTCGAAGCCTGTCCGCTGTGGTGGCATGCAGCTGGAATGCAGCTGGAATGCAGTGCGATTGGTGCGAGACTCCCAGGTTGGGAGTGTAACAGATTCCTGCACCGGGAAATGAAGTTCAGCCTCAGTTAGTAGTAGTAACTGAGATCTGTGAAAGCTAGTAGGTTTGGCACGGGATTTTTTTTCTTATCACTGGTTTCTCGGCATTTCCAGTGTTTGCTCTTCCACCCACCTGTTGTACCTCCCTTCACAGAAAACTTGGCTCCTATTTCTGCTACCTGGGTGTGCAGCAAACGTAGCTGCATCATTATCTTCAGACCCCTCAGCTGTAGCTTTTAACCTCCTCCATATCTGCATTATAACGACCCTATTAAATAAAAAGCGTATCCATATTATAAATAGAAAACCCCTACCATTCTTCTTCTTTAATAAGATTTATTCCCATCGCTGGGCTTTTACGGCAGCGCTAATCACACCTCGCTTTCCTGGTGTCTCCTTGCTCAACTGGAAGCTCCAGTACTCCTGCAGTGTCCAAGGAAAAAAATAAAACTTATTGGAACAGAGAGTAATCTAAAGGAAGCAGGCTCCACTGGTGAAGCTGAGTTGCTGAAGTTGTCTGTAGGTGATGCTGATGTCTGTGATGGTTGTTTTCATGTAACTGAGCATACAGTATTCTGATGGAGTTGTCCTTGCTTTGACCCGTGCCCTTTGTGCTTCATCTCCCTGCAGGCGTTAGTGATGAAGAGGACCAGAAGCCAGTACGTCTTCCTCTCAAGGTCCCTGTGGAGTTGCAGCCACGAAATAATCATGCATGGGCTCGAGTGCAGAGTCTTGCCCAGAATCCCCGGCTTAGGTAATGAAGAACTGATTGTGGTGCTCAGAATAGAATAGGACAATACATGAGCAGCATTCTAGCATCTTCCTGACTCTTCAGGGTCCTGTTTGCCAACTGGGCAGTTCATCTTTGGCAGTGCAGTTTGCCTAAATGTACTTATTCTGAAGGCTTTGTCCAACCAGAGTACATGATTGTTGTAAACATGAGATACCAGACTTGAAAATTAGATTACCATTGTTCTTTATATCTTGTAATTCGAGTAGTGAGAGGAGCCACTAGAGTTGGAGATTAATATACTTCGTGCCCCTTACACCTAGTTGTCAGAGCAGGGTGCAAGTAAAATGAAGATACGCAGCACTAGTTTTACTACAATTTGTACTGAATGTACCATGAGATAGAGGCACAGGGGAGGGAAGTAGAACTGGTCAGAGGCGCCTGCACCAGGACTCTGAACACGTCAACTGCAACGCAGTGATCCTCGCAGAAAGGAAGGTATTTGTAGCTTAATCGCCTCCCTGCAAAATGTAGTTGGTGCTGTTGTTTCAGTGTTGTCAGTGGCTGTTCGTCCTAGTACTTACGTCTAGTCCAAAACTCAGGGCAGAAAACAGGAGGCCTCTGCGATTTCGATTGTTCTTTCAAAGAGTATATTTCAGTATAACGACTAAAGATCATGCCAAGAGGATAATGAAGATTTTTACCATTAGGCTTATTTTGCAAAATGTTTTAGGAGCAGAAAGTAAATGTTTGCAGGGGGTTTTGTGCTCCTTTTTCTCTTTCTTCATGTGGTAGCTTTGTGCCTTGCCTGCGCTTTTTCACTTTAGCTAAATCTTGCTATCTTTTCCTATCTTCTTCTTCCAGCTGG
>JANZLP010000011.1:20192846-20203811 GCA_026930925.1 Chelictinia riocourii
AGCTTTAATCTGTTTAAATACGATTTGATCATAGAGCTTAATTTCTCATAACATGGAGACATATGAATCCTAAAGAAAAATGTTGAAAGACTAAAGTACATTTGACTGTAGAAATAACAGATGTGTGACAGAATCAGCAGCTGTGCATTCCCAATCTAAACCAACTCACTTATACTAAGGAAGATGCTTCCTGGAGTATTAAATTAAGGTAGAAACGTCATGACTGGGTTATGTGGGACTTAAACGTACATAGAATGATCACTGTAAAACATGATGTGCACAGGCATAGAGAGTAGCAAACATACCTTCTATCAGTACTGATCATAAAATAGAAATCAACTACCACCACTCTGAGCTGCATTCAGGAACATTAATGTGCAGCTGGGATGTACTAATAAGCTTCATCTGCCAGCTCCAGCTGTGGGCAGAGCTGACATGACTACCTGCGCTTGACATAGGTAGATAGGCCCAAATTTCCCTTAGTGTGAAGTCCTATTCTAGGGGCTCATTGCAGTAAATGGAAAGGAATGCACTGTAAAGCCTACTAATGGCTTTTGAATGGGGTCCTTCCGTATCAGTATTTGCAACATTTTAAGTATTGTCTCATAAGTATAGGGATATTGATTTTTATTTTATTTTTAACAAGAAAAGTGCTGCATGCATTTTTCTGTGGGCTAGCAAATACTGTTCTTTCAGAAGACTAGTTTGTGTAAAAAATCCAAGCACGATAAAGCAGAAACTAAGAGAATTCAAGCTTATCTCAAAACAGTTTTTTAAAAATTATTATTACCTTAATTACTGTGGTTAGAACTGTAGCAGCCAACAGGGCCCAAAGCAAGACTAAGATCCTGGTGCAGTTATATGCTTAGATAATTGTTCCACAATATGACTTGGAATGAAAGAGGCAGACAAGCCTCAGGAAGGACTATAATGAAATGGAGTGAGTTCTCAGTAAGTATGTTAGGTGTTTCCAATGCATGTGTGGCCTCTCTGTGCTTACTGGTCTTTCTGAAGAGACAGATGATCTGCACAGTCAGAATAAGTATGTATTCTACTTGCCTTCTCATTCCTTACTTCTCCCTTTCTCTCATCTGCTTCACTGTTTGCCTTACAACTCTTTCATCACTGAGCTCCCCGAATATCAAATAATAGCTAAATCTTCAGCTAATATAAATATGCTCCTTTGTCTCCAGTGGAACAATGCTAATTTCCACCAGCTGAAAATGTGGTTCTCCTTTTTGTCACCTAATTTATTTTATAACCCTGTTTCATATTTGCAAAGAATTCCTCAACTAATATTTTTTTATTATGGAGAACAAAACATCTACAGTGAGGCCATCATTTTGCTGTGGTTCTTTTACAATAGTTATAAGGTAATAGTGAGAACCATGGTGATGTCACGCTGGAACACACATTGCACTGAGCATAGATCTGTTGGTGCATTTTTGTAGGAGGGGAGGGACTGTTTGTTTGGTTTTTCTTTTCTGGAGTTCTCCTGTTTTGGTAAAACAAAGTGAGAAGAAAGGAGAATTTTTAGAACATTCACGGGTTTTTTAATAAAAATTTGGCTAATACAGTCATAAAATACTGTTTTATCATGACACACAATGAGAGAACCAAGGTGTTTGTCTGAATATATTGCTTAATTTCAAGAAAATATGCATTTAAGCATTACCTGGTTTTGGAAGGAAGATGGATACCTTTTTGTTATCAAAAGGTGTGTATGAATTATGGGTATTTATGTGGTATCACACTCTTTGTCAGAATTTTGGCTAATAGGTCAATCTTTTAATGACATAGCTGGTGAAAAAGTAAGAAAAAAATTATATTTTAAAGGCTTTTCATCCTGTACTTTTAAATATATATATAAATATGTATACTACCACTCATGCAAATCATAGTATTCAGGGAGTTCCAACTGATTTTTTTCTCCCAGTTTGTTCCAAGCCATGATGTTCTGTGCTTTTTTAAAAAAATCAGATTCCGATTTATATACAACAGCATAGTGTTTGCAGGATTTACCTAGGAAGTAGAAGACCCCAGGCCCATTCACTCTTCTGCAAAAGTGTTCAAGTCCCATATCTTCCATATTCCAAAACACCTGGACAAAGAGGAGGAAAATCTCTATCCCTGCCTTGAGTTCATTCCGTGGTTAATAAGACTAGAAGAAGAAAGTCGTACACTTTCTATAGTACACTTTCTGATAGAGTCATGGCTTTCAGACATTGTCATTAGGACAGTTTTACCTATACTACTTATATTAGAAAAGAATGTTTGAAAATAATTATTTCATAGGAAGGGTTACACATTTTCTTTGAAAAAAAGATTTCAGGAGAATTTAACTTTACAAAAGAAAAAAGAACATGGGCATATTCAGGCACCTTTCTGGACTCTGGATTGGGCAAATGATGCCACAGTGCCTAATATTTTGGGGTCTGTGTCCATTTTGCAGATCAAACCATAAGCCATCAGACTAAATTTTCTACTGTTGCTGAGAGGATGTAAGACGATAATTTATTTTCTCCTCTGAAGCAAAACCAGTTTTCTACCATGTCTGAACTGCTAATGAAGATATGAGGCCATTTGTAGAGGTCAGTGTAATGAAAAGAAATTACTTGTTTTAAACACCTTGTTCCATTTCATGGCGGACTTCCAGCGTGATCAGTGACCCTGGCATTTGGCAGGTTAGGAAACGTTAAGGACAGACAGGAGTTATTTATGTATTACCTGGTGCATTTGAGGTAGAAGTCTGATGCTTTGTAGACTAGGGAAATTGAGAGAATCACTAATCAACCTTACTTAGGATAGGTAAGGAGAAAGTATGTGTCACATCAAGCTGTCAGCAAGTCCATACAATCTCACTGACTGTCTCCACATGATAAAGAGAATTTACTTCATATTATGCTCACATTTCTTCAGTGTATGCAGACTGATCAGCTTGCAAACCTAATGCACTCTGAACAGAGGAAAAGTAGTCTCTTCCGGTGATAATGAGCAATCATTCCCCTCTAAACTGAAGTTTTTAAAAAGTTCTTTTTGGCTGATTAGCAAGCTCAGACACAATTTAGAAATGTTTAATCATCAGTGTTCCCTTGGTTTAGCGTGAGCTGTCTTCTTATTTTATAGTTCACTGAAATCTAAATCAGCTTAGAAGATAAAGGTTTCAGGTGTGAAAATACTCAATAAAGTACAGCAGTTTCTTTTGTTTTCTTTCTAAAGTTTGATATTGATACAGGATATTTTTTCCTTCTATTTAGCCAGCCACTAATATAATGAAATAATGATGAGGATATGATTTTTTTTTCCTGTGAACTAGCTATGTTTTCAGTGTAGAATTGAATTTATAAATTGTTCTGTTCTCTGAAAACTTAATTTCTGTGTTTGGACATAAGCCTTTTTATCTTTTTCTTTTTTTTTCTCCCATCTCTAAATGAAATGACTTATAAAATCCAGATATTATTTGATGGCTTTCTTTGTAACCTATCAAACTTGCTGTATGATCTACTGTAACTACTTTCTTTTGTGCAATGTGAGACCATGCTGAAATACTAAGTGATTTTATGAAGAATATTAGTCTGCTCCTAGTCATGGTCACAACCAGTAAAATCTACTATTTCTCCCTTGAAGAAACTCCACTTCAAAGACAGTGAATTTATTGGGAAAATAAAGGGTTTTTTTAAATGGAATATGAGAACAAAACCAATATTTTTGCAATGGGCATTGTTTAAAAGTGCCTTTTAAAGCAATAACTACGTTTTGTGTCTTTCTTCTGTCTCTAATTTTCTTGTCCCTACCATCTTTAGGCATAGGAAATTAATTACCTTGAAAATTCCTGTGCAGGTTACACCTGAAGAAAATACATAGCATGTTTTTAAAGTTGTCACTGAATTTGCCTGGGACAAGGCTAAGGTCTAGCTTAGTGGGTTCGGCCTTGCACTGTGCATAGTAGCCACTGGGAAGCAAGTATTTGCTTCAGTAGTACTCAACCCCATGCAGTTGGCTATGACTCCAGAGACCTAGTGCAAAGGTTAGATCCCATTGTTTTCCAGGAAATCTTCATGTCAGCCAGACTTTTTTCAAAAAAAAGGAAATAGCCAGCTTTTATTCCAATTATTCTGTGGACTTTTTCTAATCTGGGAGAGGACCGAGGACCAGGTAGTTTTCAGAATCAGTAACAAAGCTTCCTTGTGCATGTTACCATTTGCTGTCTCCAGCTTTTAATATTCCAGGAGGGATAAAACAAACAATAAACATTTTTGTTTATCCTATCAAGGGCAAAAATTTCTGTGATCTCATAAAATGGATGCAGAGCTGCTGATGGGGAAAATTGACACCGAGGAAAATATTCAGGGCATGTGAAAATCTTGTAGAGTAGGGAAGGGTTAGGATTTCCCACAGAAAGGTTTGGGGCATAACAGTATGGAACCTTGCACTTTTCCATGAGTGAATATCCTCTTGAGGCTTTTTGGAAAGGCTTAGTAGATGTATGAAAAAAAATCTTTATTCAAACTGAAGGTAGGCCAGAAGATTTGAACCAAGGAGGGGGGACTATTAAGTCCCAGTATTACTTATTGACCCCTTTCTAAAGCTGCTGGTCAAAGTGAGAAAAAGTGCTTTAAAAGATGTAGAAAAAAAAATCCCTTACAAAAACATTTCTTCTGTTCCTGAAGAATATGTTTGGCTGTGACACAGGTGCTGACTCTCATTCCTTGGCTAAAAACTGTACCTCCGCATTCATCAGCTCCCTTAGGGGTTCTCTTAGATGATGGCTAGAGACAAGTGGGAGGAAACCTGAAGGTCCCTGACAGAGATTATCCTGTTAGTATTAGGGACTGTGTTTCTGTTCATGATGCATTCTATGCAGCAATTTTTATTGCCTAACAATGCATCCACTACTAGTATTTGGAGGATTTACATTTATATCCCAAAGCCTTCAGCTGAAATGCAAGACAGCTTTTGACTCGAAGCTGCCTGTTCGCACTGGCAGTATATAAAATGCGGAATAATCATGCAGACTAGTTATCACCTTTCACGGTACTGTTAAAATGATGAAGAAACTTTAGGACAGCAATACTTCTGGTCATTAATTAAAACAAATTCTACTTTACAATTTACAGGATACAAAATTATCTGATAAGGAGCTAGTCCTCTCCCCTTTTCTTCATCTCTTAGCACAGATCAGATTTCTTTAGTGCTTTCAACAGCCACCATAAATTTAAAGACACAAAATATATTTGCAGTTTGTTTGGTTCTATTCTTCATATATTCAGGCTGGAAACAGTAAAAACTGCCTATCAGCTGTTGTATTAATGTTAGGCATATTAATAAAGTTTAGTCAGCTATGAAATCTTTTATTGTCTGCTGTTATATTGACTGTGTACACATAAATGATCAGAACTGAATTTTTCCCAGCAGTTTTTTACAAGAATAGGTCAGCAAAATAAGGACTAATAATCTTTTGAGCCTTTTAATACAATATATGCTGGGTTTGCTAGGAAGAAAAAGAAGCATACTCCTCACCAGTGAGCTATATCCCTTTAAAAAGCACCAGTAACCTTGAATATTTGTCCAGCTTTTTCTTTAGCCTGAGAACAAATAGTAACTCTAAACTTCTAACCTTCCCTTTAAAAATGAAATAAAACACAAAGTGTTTGGAGTGTTGCTTTTTATTAGGTCTAATTAGTTCTAAGCTAATTAGCAGGCTTGTCAAATATATGGCCTAGAGCTGTAAAATTTCAACATTGCATCCACTTGTTTATTCAGCAAAATTTGTTAAACTAAGCTGTTCTTTAACAATATTTGTCACTGAATACATAATACTCTTTCAAAGACAGTTTTCTAAATCTTTCCTTGCTTTCATATGGAAGCTTCTTAGAATTAATTTTTAAGCTAACAGAGTTTAGTCTGAAAAAGCTGAATTAATATAGTCATTACCACATATACTCAACTGGCAAAGAAATATTAAAACTTTGTTATTTTTACATTTAGAATTAAGAACTGCTGTACCAAATTATACCAGTGGTCAATCTGTTCTAGAGAAAGGTGCTATGTAGTGAAACATTTTCAGATAAACTTTTGATGGATAAAATGCCTTATAAATCTTCAGGAATTAGGGACTGCCTAATGAGATGATGTTTTGTCTTTTTGACTTACTTTCTTCATTGTTGTAATACTGCATGACTGTGTTGTTCTTTTTCATTAATCAATCTCTTTTTTTATTTTTCTGTGAGGTAACTTTTGGTATCATGTTAAATTTATTTGGGTTACAGATTATGCCTCTGATCTTTATTTGTGAGACAAGCAATACAGTCTTGTACATGTAGGTTAATAATTATGGTCACAGTTGTTTACATTAGAAAGAAAGATTCCCTTTTTTATTTTAATCTAATATGAAGACAAATTCAGAATTATATAAAATAGACAAGTGACTTAATTACAGTTGTTAAAGAGACTGAGACTTTTGCTATCATTGCATTAATGTTATTCACATATTCATGGTACATTAGCAACACTCGTTATCTTACAAATCTACTATAAATTCTGATGCATATTTACAGTTTGAAGTTTTTTAATCACATAATAAAAATGTTTCCTAATAATGCTTGACATAAATATATTAACATCTGTTTGTATTAGCTACACCAAAACAATGAAAGGCAGGTGCAAGATCTCTATGAAACACAAAAAATGTGTAGGCAGATAGCATAGCATCCATTCAATGTTTCTGTTTAAGCAAAGCAAATACTGCTTTTGATAAAAATATCATAAAGCCTTTAAATCATTGATCCAAAACATTTTTAGTAATTCTGTCTCAGAGACTTTTTTACTTACAGGACAACTGTGTCTCAGTGAAGCTGAAAGGTAGTTCTAAGTCACACAGGACATTGGTGGCAGAGCTGGAAATAGAATTTAGATTCCTTAGGCATGAGGAATCATTTTCCTTAGGTACAAGCCAAATTTTATTCAATGGTATGGATATTTTTTCCTATATCATTACTTTATATACATAATACAAAGGAACAAAGAAATCATCAGCTGTCAATGCAAAAGTGTATCTGTGTTTAGTGTTTGGGTCAGTGTCACTTCTTCTGTTGGAACAGTAATTCTATTTGGCTATTAGCTTCCATTCTAATTAATCCAGTGGCAAGTCACTTCTGTTTTGTAAGGCAAACTTCTGAAAAGAATGCAACCCTAAAATAAAATGGTATAGTGTGCCCTGGGAGGGAATCTGAATCAGTAATTCTGGTTTAATTGACGCTTAGTGTACCTGGATTTTATCTATGGCGCTACTGCTGCCTGTTACTTTCAGTGTGCCACTTCAGCTTTTTATGCTGTATTTAACCCACATTTAAAATAATACTAGTAATGAATACCCTCTTTAACTAAGTGTTTTGAACTCTTAGGAAGGAAAACTGCTAACAATTATTATTGGCATGCTAATGAATTTATGATAGGGCTACCACAGACGCAAATTAATTAAAAATCTGATTCTGCAAGGACCCCAAATGTAGCATAAGATCCCAAGTAGGTAGCATACAAGACATTCAATCACCTCAAGTAAAAGGAGAAATATGAAAGTATTATGATATTCAAGAATGAGTTTAATTTGGTCTCAGCTGATTATACCTTTATACAGTATTTCAACACTCTATTTCTTCAATCCTGCATCTTTTTTGTTAATTCCATTTTCATTAAAAATGCAACAAGACCAACAGCAAAATTGTTAGCCTGGCTTTAAAAAACAACCAGTAGAAATGAAGAGTAAGTAATAAGAAAGAAGTATTTCTGTGTCTTGTAGCAGAACAGGGAATTTGTAATTTGTAAGTCCATGTATTAGAAAGTGACAAGATTATCACTTTGTAGGATTCTGTTACTGTTGTTGAACTGGTGTGGTAATGTGCTTTTAATTATACTGACTGCTACTGCATTCTTCGTATTATGTACCATAATCTGATTTATATCTACTTCTTTTTAAAAATAGGTTCTATTTCCTATATTTTATTTGCATTAGTTAAAAGAATGTTTTTATTTTACTTTTTTCTTAGTCTCATCCATTTGTACTGACTACAACACTTTCCTGAGATATCAAAGTCTTAATGTTCAGTCACATCTGAAATGGAGTCAATAAACTCTTCTTAGGAATACTATTCCCTAACATTCATAACTAATCTAGCATTTATTTATTCTCTGTTTTTTGTCCTGAGTTATACATGTGTTTGCTATATTCCTCTTTCCAATGATTTGTCATTATTTGACTGCTTGGAATGAACTATAGTACCTTTGTCATTTAGACTTTGAAAGATCAAAATTTGCTCTTTCTCTATGTATAATCTAATTACATTTTCATAAAATGATTTAGAGTTACTTCTCTCTGTCATCCATGTCTAACAAGCTCCACTCTGCCCTTTGTTTCTTCATTTTCTTTCATTTTACAGACCAAGTATCCACATGTTGTTTTTTCTGTAGGTCCTCTAGAATGTGCACATATTCTTGTCATTTTGCAATTATTCAGCCAAGAGAAGACTCAGTAATAAAATACTCATCCGTGTAGTTCAGCTAGATGTAACATTACATATTAATAGTTTTCCATGTAAGGTGCAACGTGATCAGTCACTGTCTAGTCACTTAAATAGTACATACTAAGTAGTACATACATACAGTAAAATACACAATATTAAAAACTGTCATACTTAAAGATTCTTAAAGATTTAGATTTACATTCAAAGTGCATAACCACATACATATTTAAAATACATGCCATATGATACTGATGTTTTCAATTTACAAGGAAAAGAATATTTAATTTTCTCTCTAACAACACAGGGACTGTAGTCTGTGCTCTGATAGCATAACTGTCTTCACTTTTTCACTATTAATGAAGGTTCCAAAATTCTGCTCATGTCACTGTTCTCTGCTGCCTTCAAATCTTGACCTCCATGAAAAGTTTTGGCCCACTACCAGAAAAAGCATTCTTTTTCTATTATGGGCAATGACATTTCACTTTGTGTAAGAACAAGGGTAAACAGTTATCATGCATTTGGGAAAGATAGCCACATATTTGAGGGTCAGACCATCTCATATTGCTTGTACTGCATTGCCTTTGATCCAGTGAAGCCTATGGAAACCAGCACAGGTTTTTTAGCTCCTGCTTTACCTTTCATTTCCTCTCCATTTCTCAGCGCCAATCAATCAGCACACCCAGGGGACAGGGACCACAGCTTTGTAGATGGGCCCTAGCTCCTAGACTGCTTGATGGTTGTCTCAGCCTTCCTCAGTGCTGGCATGGCTGATTGTAAGCAAACGTGGTGCTCTTTTTCTGCGGTCTAGAGTGCCCAATATTAAAGGGAAACCATGTAATTATTCTAGGCTTCAGAACTGAAGAGCTGGTTCTTAATCAAAGCTCCTGATTGTTTTTCTAAATATAGCCATGTAGATGTAGCCTTTCTAGTTTTGCTTTGTAAGGCTAATAGAAAAGGAACTGCTTCAGAAGGTATATAAAACAGGAACAGGATAATTCTTGTTTGGCTCTCAGGGTTTGCCTAGAGAGACAAGTGTTGTATTACAGTCCTTTCAGTCTCACTGCTTATATGCTTTAATCAAAATAACTGGATTAAAAGTACTGACTCATGAATGCAGAGAGCAGAACACAACTGTCCTGACTGCTCAGCTATAAGGTTTCTTTTCTCTTTTCCTCCTCCCCCCTGACATTGCCATCTAGTAGGTCTGTTTGAACAGAAAGAGGGTACTTGAGTCCTCTCTTTGCTTACACATTCTCCTGGGACGTGTGATATATGGCTTTATAGCCTGGGCATATAGCATAGATCTTATGATTCCCACTTTCTGAATGACTGTGGCATGTGATAACATCACCAGTTTTGACTGATGAGACAGAAAAAAGAAAGTACCCACTGAAAAGAAAGTGCATAATTGTGGAGAGCAATCCTGCCACAATGGGCTGAACCTTTCTGAACTCCTCCTTGTGGATATCAAAGGACCATAAGCATGAGCCAGGCTTTCGGGTGGTTAATCATTATTGGGTGTCAAGAAATATGTTACTGCAGACATTAGGCAGACGTCTGTTTTAATCTTAAGCAATAACTGAACAGTGTTTTTTTGAATTACACTTTTGGACAAAGCATTTACATTCTATCCAAATTCTTTTGGGTGCCAAAGACCAGAAGCAGAAGAATACACGTACCTGAGCATTGACCCACACATCTAATCTCAGTGTAAGACAACATTATCATTCAAATCTGTGTGCTTAGCACCTCCTGTTAGCTAAATGCATTACCATCCTTGTAGAACCTCACCATACTTTTTGTAGTACCATTCAGAGATGTTTCATTCTTATAGTACACTCTATAGAGAACCTGAATACCTAGTTCTATGGCTAGTATTCTTCTATTGGGCCCAAATAGCTGTTATGATATTTTTTACAGGGATATATCATAGGGTTACTTTTTTTCGTTGGCATGATGCTGCATTGTTGGGTCTGGTCTGAGGTTCCAAATATTTTTTGAAACTAAGCTCTGGAAACATGACTTATAAGAATGAGTGAAGAATTTGGTTGACTATGTCAATTAGGAAAGCCCAGGCTCATGACAGAACATGTATTTAGGAAGAGTATTAAAAGTACCTTTTAAGCCTGTGGATATTTCCGGTTAAATACCTTGCAGTAATTTCACTTTGGTGAAACGTTACAGGCACAGAAGTATGGGAATGTTTGTGATACATCTGTCAGAAATAAATGCCTAAAGCCTATATTTGAGTATGACAGCAATTTCTTTTCCATAATGTTATTTGATTTTCTTAGAACATTTACTTTTGTCCAAACCTTGCTTTTTCTACTCTGCAAAGTGACATCTCCTTGATTTATTTTATTATCACATTTTCAAGAGCTATCAAGCAGTTCAATGATTACATTAATTTTTCATAACCCCACTTTCACTTTCAGACGTATTGCTA
>JANZLP010000011.1:20969965-20981980 GCA_026930925.1 Chelictinia riocourii
GTATTGCTCCCCTTAAAGCTGACTCTTCTCAAGCAGCTAGAAAACAGATATTAATTGCCGCTAGCCTCTTCTGGAAATCCCAGCCTGAATGACTCTAACTTCCATTCATTCCACAGGACATTAAGAGTCTTCTGCATCCAATAGCTATATGTGTGATCTCAATTCCTTAGTCTACAGGTTTCTTTTTTTCGGTACTTGTTTGCATTTTACTGCACTTGTTTTTCTTAATTAATTCAATTAATTCAGATTGCATGTTAGCATAATTTGACAAAGTTGGTAAATTATGATTTAGAAGTCTTTAATTGTTCAGAATAGTCACTTCAACAGAAAAGGGAAAACAATGTAATGAGAAAAATAATATAGTATTTGTAAGAGGATAATTTAATTTTCTTTTCTGGGATGACTAGTCGCAGTTCCTCTTCATCTATAAGGAAAGTTCACTATTACTAATGCTCTTTGCAAATGATATCCTGAAATTTAATATTGTAATATGTAATCCCTACAGCTGTGCATGTACATCAGCTAATATTTTAAGGTAATGACCATTAAGATCAAAGTCAATTAACCGCAATTCATTGTTTGAATATCGATCAAGCACGTTTTATTTATCATTAGTGTTAACAGAATGATGTATTAGTCAATTAAGATAGCATCGACTGAGAATCTTAATTAGATATTTAATTCTTTAGCCAGACTTAAGACAAACTTAACCATTGGTTTCAGTTCCTTCCCCTTGTCTAGAATATCTGATTTTATTTCAAGGAAGGATAACCACTTACGCATCAGTATGAACTGCCTTTTTTCAACTCACACTGATTTTCTCTGTGTTTTCATTTATCTCCTGGTATTTAGTATTTCCATCAAAGATTTTCTAAACCTTGCATACACGGTTTCTCAAGCTGAATAAGCCCATTGCCATAAGCTATCGCCTAATCGTAGAAGAGTCTTTCCCAAAGCAGTCAGGAAATCATTCCCAAGACAGCCGGTCGCTGGCTGCTGTAAGAGAAAGAAGACTTTGACTAAACCACAAACTTACAATCCCCGAGTATTTGTGCAGAGGCTATCGGACTGTTTGCAAAATGAGCTGAAACCCTCTCAGTGCCTTGTTCCTAACCCAGCTTCTTGTTCATTTAGTCTGCAGCCTTAGTTCCCAACTCCATCATCCCTTGCCACCTTTGCTCAAATAGCCATCCCTGTTTACCCTCCACATCCCTGTTCTGACACTTTTGCCACCGACTGAAGTAATGCTTTCCTTCCCGGTGGGGTGATAAAAGACAGCAGATTCCGGCTTTGTACTATTACATAGGAATTAAAGAGAGAAAAAAACAAAGAGAAGAGACATCATCAGAAGTTGAACTCTAAATGCAATGTTTTCTATTAGACAGTGAAAAAATGAAAGAAGAAAATATCCTTTTTCAATTAGATTGAAGCACAAAAATGTGCTACTTTGATTTTCTGTAATATAACAAAAGCCTCAGAAATGACACAAAATAGTTCAACATTGTTTATATTCAATATTTAATCAATATGAAATATAACTTGTTTTCAGCATCTGCTTCTGAGAGCTTTAATATTTGGAGGTTTCATTGCAAAATGGAACAAAATACTTCTGTCATCTCATGAAACCAAAGTTTCATACTGCTGCGTCTAGGAATACTCATAGCTGAAAAGAAATTAAGGACTCATTCCAAATGGAGAACAACACTGCATTTGAATTTAAGTCCGTTTTATATAAGAGTTTAATAACCAGTGCCAGTTAATAAAAAGTGGATCAGATTAAGGACTGAGAAATAGGTATTGAGTACATAGATAAACTCTTTTATTTAATGCAGTTAACCGCTGCTGGAATTTACAGAGTTGTGAGGTCAGAATCAGGATACAAGTAGCTAGGTTAACTGTACCTCATTTAGCATTTTTTTCCCCCTAAATTTCAGGGGTAAAGGCTTCATCTTCATATGGTTTCTTGTTAAATAGTCTGTTACTTGAATACAGATTTTTTGACTAGTGAAACATGAAAGAAGAAAACTAAAGATTTCTTTTGACAGGTAACTTTTTCCTAAATAATTTTTCTAAAGTTTTTAATGAGGTGCTGGTTTCACTTTAAAAGTTTTTGCTTTTCTGAACTGAATAAGAAAACTCCTGTGTAGCTTCCAGGGGAGATGGACTGGAAGTACGAGTGTTACAATATTGTTACTGATCTCCTTGTACTAAAGATAATCCTATTGTAAAGGTTTGGCAGGGGAAAATCATGTTATTCTTGCCTCGTTTCCTGTACTTTTCCCTAAGCATACACTAATTGACACTGTCAGACACGGGATACTCAGTTGGGTGAAACTTTGATTTAATGCAGTATGGCAGTTCTTTCATTCTCATGGAAGTAAATTGTGTTATGAAGTATCAGGAGTAAGAAATAGCGAGGCACTGAAGAGCATACAAAAAGTATAAAAAGAGGTCTGGAGTCTCTTAAAAGATCACAAACTTAGGTAATGAAAATTAAGGTGTGTAACCATTTCAACCACCTGCCATCCAGAAAATGCTGACAAGAGATTTTTGATTTCAAATATTGCTTTAGAAGTCTGCTAGAAGCTGATTTTGTGACCTTTTTGAGTTCTCAATAGTACAGATCTTTGAAAAGAATCCGTGGGCCTCTCTGAGCACCCACTGAAAACTCTGTGAAACCCCTGAAATTCTCTGTATCTTTTGGCATGTTTAAAAACTGTACACATGCAAATAGAAACACTGTTTTAAGCTTTCAGTTCTTTCTTCATGTGTCTTCTATTCCTATTTGCAATAAATAAAGCTTATTAGAATGAAATAATAAGAAAGAAAAATGTTCTTCATGAAGAACTTTTTTCCTGAAAATGTCTACAAAGTAGTGAATCTTAATCTGACTGTCCTTAGTCCCTCCAGCACCAAGCTGCAGCTTGTGTGTGGCAAGCTAGGTACATTAATATGGAAGCTGACATTGAGTGATAAGCTGTGTGCTAAAAATTGAATTAGAAAAAAAATTTGCTTTCACGGTGGTTGTGCAAAAAATGGAGGAGCAGCAGCAATCATGAGCAGCCGTGCCAGCAGGTCAGCCCTTCCATGAGCATCCCAAGGTAACATCCCGTTCCCAGACCTCACCGCCAGCCCTAGTGTTTGGTGTTAATGAGACCCGAGCTCTTCTTTAGGGTTAAGCACAGGCTGAAGTGCTGTGTTGAGCAGGGACGTGCCGCAGGGAAGCTCAGATCTTGCAGCGTTGTATCACAGGCACCATTGCACTTTGTGTGGACGCACACAGGCTCCTGTTTCTTGTGCCTCTGTTGCATGTCAGGGCTGAGAAAACCGATCCCATGACAAGGACGCTCTCTGAACCTTCAGAAACCCAAAGGAAGTGTGGCAAGTCTTATCTGTAGAGACAGATATGGGTTTAAAATTAAACTGCAACATAGAATTCTGCCGAAAGCTGTCACCATGGTTCTACAGAGAAGGACCTGCCTCCTTGTGGGCAATAAATCAAACATGAGCCAGTTCTGTGCCTCTGCAGGTAAGAAGGCACAGCACCCTGGGGGACATTAGGCAGAGAGCATTGCCAGCACATTGAGGAAGGTGATCCTTCCCCTCTGCTCAGCCCTGGTGAGACACATCTGGAGTGCTGGTTCAGGTTCTGGGCTCACCAGTACAAGAGACACATACATACTGGAGCAAGTCCAGTGAAGGTGCATGAAGATGATCAAGGGACTGGAACATCAACATACAAGGATAGACATCTGGGATCATTTTCCTTGAAGACATGAAGGTCCAGGAGGAACTGATCACTGTGTATAAATACTTGGTAAGGGGAGTACAGAAGATAGAGCCAGACTTTTCTCAGTGGTACCCAGTGAGAATACAAGGGGCAAAGGACACAAACTGAAATACAGGAATTCTCATTTAAACATAAGAAAAATCTTTTTACTGTGAGGGTAGGAAACACTAGAACAGGTTACACAGAAAGGTTGTGGTGTTTCTATCTTTGGAGATACTCAAAACTCAGTTAACATGGCCCTTAGCAACCTGCTGTAGCTGAACATGCTTTGAGCAAGGGGCTAAGACTACATCATCTCCAGAAGTTTCTTCCAACATTAACTTTTTTGTGCTTCTTTCATTCTGTGATTTTCTGCTTTGTTTAATTATTGCTATAGATGTAGCTGTAGAGAACTAGAATCCTGGACACACCATGTCATACATCTGCCATACAGCCAAGATGAAGGCACATTTGCAAAGTATCAAATACAGAACCAGAATTACAAGTAATATAATTAGTGATGCATTTGCAACTGTTAAGTTATGATTACTTCCTTGTACATAGAGAAAATGACAATGATTTTATATTGCTCCTCTTAAAGGTCTTCAATAAAAGGAATAACCCAGGTGTGTCAAGTCTGGCAGCTGTAGAAATGGAAACTTCACTCATGGTGCTGTGAGTCAGAGTGGGTCTATATACGGCTGCATATACAGATTAGCAGCACCCTACTTGAGTTAAGAAGCCTAGTGTCTTTTTAGGACATCTAATGTTGGGCAAACAACCATATTTGGGCACACCTCACACACACTGGAGCTGGCTCAGGCTAGCTACCTCAGAATATGTTTTGTTCCTCTTTTGTAAATCCACTTACCATGCTGTAAAACCAAGACATATGCTTCCAGTGCTAAGCTGAACCTTTAGGCAAGTATTTAAAAGACTTGTTAAGAAAAATCATTTAATTTCACTATATTTCTCCAGTGATGAGAATGTTCTACATCAGGTAATACTCCAGAAGATAATAATAGAGGACAGGAATGAAGGACAGATCTGAACATTACTAAGCTTTGAAGGATCTTCAAAGATGAGAATAAATTTTTATGGAGTCTATGAGGAAAAGCTCTCAGTGTGAACTGAGCAATAAAGAAATATGAGTTAAAGTTTGTCCAAACAGGATTCTATAGAAAAAAATCCCAGAGAGCGTGATCATCTTTAGACTGCACAGTAGTAGACCTTCAAAAGTAAAGAAAAAAGGAACAGTGTTTATATTATATAATCTTTTTTTTCTTTTTTTTCCTTGAAATTAGATGTGTTTATTGAAGAAATACTTTTATAATGTATAAAATAGTAAGAACCCCATGTGACTCGAGTTTGCACCTGGCCTCCTTCAATTACTGGGAAATATATTGTCTTACCCCCTTGAATGCTATAAAGAAGTAGTTTAGTGGCAGAATAATATACCACAAATAAATATGGCATTGTGAGGGCCTAAATTTTCATATTTTATAGTACTGTTAATCTAAGTGCTGTGCTTCACTGTACCTTACGTTTTCCTCATTTTCAATCACCTCTTGCTAAACTACTCACAGAACTCCTACTGAGATTCCATTCATTTCATTAGAAATGCCATATATAAAGTGGCATGGAATCTGTCCAAAAATTAATAAGCCTAAACCAGACATAGTCTGTTCCATATCTATTCTATACTTTGTGGGGCTTTGCTAGTTCATGCAACAGTACTATTACTGTGCCTCTCAAGACAGAAAAGTCAAAGACATCTGGAAGTATTCCCCTCATTGTTACAGTTAAACATATAATCTCAAGGGTAGATTTGTATGAGAAGGCTTGGGGAAGGAAGTAAAATTACCACAAAGGTCTAAAATGGGGATTATTCATTAACTTGTGTTTTCTGTGCAAATTAGGAGAAAAACAGCTATCAGTTAAACGCTTCTGACCTGAAAGAAGTAACTACAGAAAAAGCAATCACAATACAAATTAACAATATGTATTGTTTGAGAAATAAATAGAAATGCCTTTGTTCTATTTTTTAACTTCCTAACCTACTTTTTCATGTAAAACACAACATTGTAAGAGCTGTAGCAATAAGCTTTACAATCTCCTCAGTTTTTATGACAACAATGCAAAGTAAATTCTAAATATTTTTCCTTTGCCCTTAAAATAATGCTTGTATTAATGTAAGCATTTGCACAGCATTATATGTGAAGTTTATATATTTCTCAATGTATTTTGTTATCAGCAGTGTGCCTAATCATAAGGACACATCATAAAAAGGAGGGGATTTTTAATGTTATATTATGAAGTCACCCAAAAGCCAGTGCTATGGACTGGTTTTCTTTTTGCTAGGTGCCCAATAAGTGTGCAGTCCACATATAAAAAAATCCTTGATTTCAGGTGATGATAAAAGGGGTTTTTCTACTCTACCATTACTGGTTTTGAAACTCCAAAATTTATTACATTCTGCTTTGGGATGAAAGTGTGTGTTAAGTGGTGTAGGAGACTGTGGCCACCTCCTCCAGCTGATCCAGCCCAGTACCTCTCCAGCCTGGCTTCTGCAGCCCAGCCCAGTGCCCCAGGAGCCCATGGTCTATGCCTAGGCTGAGGGACATGGCTGGGGCTTTCCTGGTTGCAGGTTCAACCAGTAGCAAAGCTGAGCACCTGTCCCAGAGATACACACACAGACACACACAGGGTTATACAGACACTTACAAGACATTGATATGGCCAGTCCCACAGATTGCCACAAAGTGGCACCATGTACAGGACTCACATAAAACATAATATGGACAGCCAAGTGCCCTTCCTCCTCTTCAGCTGGTAGAGACAGAAGTTCACTAGTGAATGCACATACAAGACACCCTCCAGGTTCACAAGTGCACATTCACAGATCCCTCAAGCACCAGCATGGCCCCACTGTCTATTTGGCACCCCTGCCTGGATCCTGGGCCCCCTTACCCATTTCATGGGTCCCCTACTTGCTGGCTGGTCCAGCTTGATGGTGTCTAGCAAACACACAGCACTCACACATTCTTCTTTGTGCACTCCACATTCACAAGTCCCTCTGGGCATACCATCAAAGAACCCCTGCCTGCCTACTACTGTTATTATTATTAACATACTGGATCCTTGGAACTGAGATAAATCCAGGCACTAGAAAATTTTTTTTGTCAATGTGAATGTTTGTGTTGTGTTTGCCACAGGATATTGTCAAAAGGAAGAGTAAGTAGGATGCCTTCTCATTTCTGCAGTGCATTTAAAATAGTTTTTTTCACAAGGTTCAAAACACTGCTCATTTTACAGTAAAAAACAACAAAAAAAGTGCTATTGGAAGGGAAGAAGCAGAAAGAATAACTGAATTCAGCCAGTTTTAAACCTCAATGGAATCCTGCACATTTAAACAGCTCCCTGTTTACTGGATGATCTGTGATGATGCAAATAAATGCAACTGCAGACCAAGATTTTATTAACCGCAGCTTATGCAACTGCAGATATAACCCCTATAGTAACTGCTCACAAAGCCCTCTGCACAGCTGTCAGGAGTTATAAACACGGCCATAAACTGAGAGCTAGTGGCGCGGCAGGATCTTGATAGCAAAGCTGTTGTCAGTCAGCTGTGATTCCTTCCTAACTGTAGCTCTTGTGTGCTGGAGAGTCCAGGTGCTGCTTGCTGTAGCTCCTGGGTGCTCCTGGAGAGCCCTCAGGAGAATGAGGGTGCTCCCTGCAGAAAAACATGCTTTAATATATTGGGAAAGGCAATGTTTGAATGGCATATTCTTTCCATGATCCTCCCAGTGCATCACACACACAATCTGTAAGATATACAAATGGTTCAAATAGTGAGCTCAGGCTCACAGTGGAAAGTCCGACTCCCTAGGCTCTTATTCAGCAATTAATTGGAAGCAACAACCTTATTTGTATTCTTTTTCACCCAAAATCTTTAAATCCAAAGTTTCCCTAAAACTGTTCTCTAGTTTTTGAAAATCATGTGTGATGCAGAATGAAATTCTCCAGTTTGTCACAATATGAGACAAACTGACTGGCATTAATGTTCCCTTTGACCTTTATGATAACATGTTGCACAGAAACACTTCTGCCCTGGAGGAAAAAGCAAGACTACCAGCAGGTCTTTCCCATCTAAAATGATGTGAATCAGTAGAGCATGTATAGTATTCCCAGAAAGTATTGGCAGCAGAAGATGGGGCTTCTGGGAATTGAACTACTTAGAGCACAGGGCTCCAGGTTTTCTGATATTGTAAGGCCATTCCATGAAGTTGAATGTGGAATTCCTTCAAATCATATAAATCTGGACAGATTTAAAAAGATATAAAAAAACCATATACAGTTGAAGGGAAAATTGTCTTTGCTGGCACAGAACCTGTGGGCAATGATATCTTCTAAGGAGAAATGACCTAGAAAATCAAAATCCCCCAAATCATCACCCAGTGCCACTGTTTCAGGAAAAAGAATAATTTAGCCCAGCTCATCTCAACTACAAGCACTCAGTATACCAGCTTCTTTGAAAAAGGAATAATGCTTGCTGCGTAATGACAGCTTAGGCTATACACGACAGCGCTCCATATAACCATATCTACTTCTTTTAGGATCTTGCACAAGGTCCAGGACCTTGAACTTTCTGCCATGGACAAGCCTAAACAAGCCACAGCAGAGTTAGTCAGGGCACTGAGACACTGAAATCTCAGCATGGGTGAAACTTAAACATATTTGTCCGCAGGATTGTTTCAATGCATGCCCTCAGAAACAGGGTATGCATTGGCTATACTGCGTATATTCAAGGCTTTATGTTTAGTCAGCTACTATATAAATGATTTGTTGTGAGGAATCACATATTCGACTACTGTGTCTCATCACCATAAGCTAGTGCTCCATCCAAACTTCCTGGCTGTACTTCTGACTTCATACTGCTTAGTTTAATCCTGTTTCTCTTCAGTTCTCAATATACTCCTGTCACTGCATGGCATCCATGTTCTATCCTCCTAAACCTTCTCTTTGCAAACTAAACAGGCTTAATTTCTTGTGCTCTACCCCATAGCTACAATTTCTGCTAAGCCCTGTGTTCTCATCATGTGCCACTCCAGCCTCCCTTTCTGGGCTTGTAGAGAATGCCGCCACATCCTTCTTGGAGACCTTGATGTGTGTACAGGTTGGGCATCTTCTGCTGCAGGTGTCTGGCCCCTGGCAGCAGTTCCTGAGGCCAGGAGCTCATTTCTGCTTGTTCTTTCTTTTGCTGGGACCCATAGAAATGCTTCTAGTCAGAATAAGGATGCTGACTTATGCTACATGTAGTATCTGCCCTTTTCTGCAGGCAGTCACATTCCCCAGGGCAGAGGACTCTCCGTGTCTGTTTAGCCTTGTTGTTCCCCTCTTGTCAGAACTGACTGGATTGCTGAGGTGGGGAGCACTTGGTAGGACTGGGACCAAAACCTGTCAGTGTGGGTCCTGTCTCCTGGCAGGGAGACAGCCCAGTGCAAACCAGTGTTCTGGAGACCACTTGCGGTGGTGTTTAACATAGGCTATAACGTGTGGTTATTTTACAAGACATGATACCAAACTATTTCAGTATGGAGTAGGTCAAAAGACACCCAGAGAAGAGAAGTCAGGGGTGCTCCAAGGGAATGAAGACGCATGGGGTCTCTGCCAAGCATCCTAATGAAGGAGAGTTTGTGGTTTCTGCAGATGCCATAAAATGTAAATATACTTTCTTTAAGTGTAGCCATCTTTGCTAGCTTACTCAGGTTGTTAGGGTCTGTGCAAGGGGTTCACTGGTGTTCATTTCACAGCTTTCCCTGTTAACCTTCCATGTTTTGATTTGCTTCCCACTCTTACAGATTCTCTTTTTGGGAGCTTTCTACTGAGGCTGGAGGGATGGGGAATGCCAGGGATGGGGAGCAGGGAAGCTGGATCCAGCAGGGTGAGGAAGCCGGTCTGTGCAGTCAGGTCTGGGAGGGCAGTGGGGTTGTTAGAGGTTTGCCGTGCAAAAATCCAGGTTGCCCACCGATGGAATAAATGGCTCATATTTAACTCGAGTGGACCTTTTTGTGTCTGTCTGTCGGTGTTTGCGGTGGTGTCTCCTTATGCCAAAATTTTTGGGAAAAATGTGACTTGGATGTGCTCTAATAACGTACCGAGAGGACGGTATTTGTGTGTGTTTGTATGGGCCGATAGTTGGCAAAGAATAACCAAGAGCATATGATGCAGTAATAATTCAAGTAATTTATTGCACAGGTTTAGAATGATTGTTTGCACTTTTCCAGATCGTGTAGATACTTTAACCTGGATTGCATAACCCAACAATGCAAATAATCAGCCTAATGTTATGGTGCAAGGAAAATTAATGGCAAGCCTTGTTCGACTTGAGCCCCGACACGGCCGTGGGGGTACGCTGCCTTTTATCCACAAGTTCCCTGTTAATTTATGCACTGGGAGCTGTTAAAAACTGCCGAATTTTGGGGGGTGGGGGGGGAGGATGGCTGAAGTGTTGTGCAGAGTCCTTTTACGGCAGAGCCTGTCTGTGCTACGGAGCTGGCTTTGTAAAGCATGGTTTTCCAAGGCTTGTTCACACAAGGTAAGAGCCAGAAAATAGGAACTTTTTCCCCACCGAACCCCCCAGCGAACCATGGACGCTGGGATGCCCGGGAAGGTGCGAAGCATTCCTCATTCCCGTGCTGAGAATGGGTGGACAAGCCCTGTGAGCTCCCAGACTGCCGGCGTTCATCCCCTTTGGCTCTGGAAAAGTGAATAAAAATCCCACCAGCGAGGCAGGGAGCCAACACGCGTCTCCCACCCGCCCTGGGGACCGGAGCCCACCCCACTCCGGCACAGCCCAGGGAACAATCCGGAGGAGACTGCTTGTGTCGGGCTGTTCCGGAGGACTTTTCAATGAAAGGTGGAGAGAAGCGATTTTCATTGCACGGGCAGGGCTCCAAAGTGGGCTTTTTTAGTTTTCTTTTTAATGAGCAGCAGAAGGCCGGAGGGGGAGGAGGAGGAGGAATAGGAATAAGGTGTGCGGACACAGGCACTGCTTCCCCGAGTGCCGGCTCCCGTGTGCGTGGCGGAAGCCAGACGGGGCTCGAGGTGCCCATTTCTTCGTCAGAAATTTCTTAATGTTTTGACAGAGAAATGGATTTGTGAGTATGGGAGAAAACAAAACCCGAATTCCATCTTGATGCGTTACATGTTTCATGCGAGGCATGTGTTGCCTGCCTTGTTTTATAGTATCTGGCATCGGGGAGACAGGCTGAAAGATTTATGAGCTCAAGTTAATAGTAAAGCAGCATATCACAGGCTCTGTATTAATGTTCTCCTGCGCTGAAGTAGCTGGCTCTTTCTGGGGGAATTTATGCGAGGATCGCTCGCTCTGTCGTCGCCGTAATGGTATTATGGGGTGGCCCGTTAGTCACCGTGGGGGGAAGCAAAAAAAAAAAAAAAAAAAAAGGATGCTGTTTCCCTCTCGGCAGGCAAATGGAAGGGAGAGGGGAAACGATGATTCCAGCAGCCGCATCTGTGTATTAGCTGCACCTGCTGTGGATATTGGGAAACGGGGAGAGCAAATGTCAGAGGCACAAAGAACAGGGAAGGAAATGAAGGAGGAAAGAACGGAGGAAGATAAGGCCGTCTGTCTGCCAGCGGCCAGGCTTGTGCAAGGCACCCTGCCGCCCCGCAGCTGCTCGGGGAAGGCGAGTGATGGGAATTTCTCTTGAATCCTGTGCCGGGATTTATCTGCCCCGACGTGCGCTGCCCTTAGCCCAGGCAGTGGGGCAGGGTTTGGGCTGAAACAGGGGAAAAGTGGCCTGGGCAATGGGGGTGCAGTAGAAATTTCATGAATTCCTGTGGATGGTGAATTTATGGGGTCGTCAGGAGGTGAGGGGACCCCCACCCTGCCCCAGTGCTGATTTGGGAGGTGGTGAGGAGGGAAAGTCCGTTCTGGTGTTTCTGCAGGGAAGGAAGCTGCCTGCAGGTTCTCCTGGTCTGGAGGACCACAGGGGAGAGGTCTTGACTCCTAAAGACACCGGAAAATAGAACAGAATATTCCCTCTGTGCAGCAGAAAGCACCACGGGGGACGGAGGTTGCAATCGTAATATTCTTGGTCTTCTCCAGAGGCCGAGAGAGCGGGTTAATGGTAAGATGAGAGCTCATGAAATGCCCTGGGAGCGTGCCTCGCCACAGCCTCCAGTGCAGAGGACATAGCTGCTTCCTGTGTCCCGGCCCCAAG
>JANZLP010000011.1:21528235-21539078 GCA_026930925.1 Chelictinia riocourii
AATTCTTAAGTCAGTTGTGCAGTGCTAACTTACTCTTACATCATTGAACCTGTGGTTTACTAATATTATTGGAGTTATAAATTATTTTGATTGGAGAATAAATTTCATTGACTTTCATGCCTGTTTAATTTGATTGTGTGAGCCTCCACAACAAGGAGTTATAAGGTAAAGGTGAAGATTTTCTAGGCTGGGAAAACGTATTTACAGTTGGGGTAGATGAGCAAACATTCTCCATCTCAGTCTTTTGCTATTTAGGAAACCCTGAGACAAACAACAGAAGAAAAAAACTCAGTCTTTTAAGCATTGTACTTACTTGGGCATAAGTAGCTCCACATTCTCATGTCCACCTGTGTGATCTGAACTTACAGAAGGATTTTAAGAAGTCTGAATAACGGTTAACATTGCATTCACATGAGGCGCAGGAACTGAAAATGCCCGTGCTTGCTCTGGCCCTAGGGCTGATTTGCTTGGTTGGTTATAAGTCCTTGCCTCTGGGACAGCGATAGTAGTGCCTGCAGCACGAATGGGTGATTTTTCCATATAGCAACACAAGGTCTGCAAGAATAAGAAGAACCAGGAACTGCTAGCCAGCAGCAGGGTCTGCTGCTAAGTGAATAAGAAGTTAGGAATAAAGAAATGTCTCCTCAAAGGAAACCCAATATCACATGCTCTTGAGACCACTGAGAGAGCAGTGTTAACTTAGGTCAGTCTGGGAAGGGGAAGTGGACAAGGGCCTCTGACTACAGAAAAAGAGGCCTGTAGTTATCCTTTCTGTGGAAAGCTGATGGGCTTTCTGTCAAGGGGGCAATATGATCTGCCTGCAACACTGAAGGCAGCCTGTGGATGGGCAAAGCACATCAAAATTAGTCCATACATGCCCACTCTTGCCTTTAAAGCTGGGTGGCTACTAAGCTATGAAACAGAGTAAGGAAAGGGATAATAAGGAGCTACAGCTAAACAGGCACCTTAATAGATCCAGGAAAGGTGCTACCCACCCTCAAAACTACCAGAAAAGCATTAGTAAACTGTGTCCTGGAAAGAAAATGAAAGCAGGGCTGAGCCAACCTCTAGACGTAAGCACTGCATGAATGTGAATAACAGCAGGACACAGGAGGCATTTTCTACATGTAGCAGGAGAATACAGTGTTAAAAGATAACTGTCAGATACCTAGATTTCATTCTGTTTAGCACAACAAGAAAAAGAAAAGAAAAAAAACCCAAAACATTTAGCAGTGGGACTGAAAGTTGCAAAAATCATTAATCTTGGCAATATGAAGGGGAATCCACATAAGACAGCTCAAGGCAGAGGAAATTAAGAGATTTACTGACATGTTTGAGGGCATGGGACATCTGCTAAAACAATGAACTGTATCACTGAATGCAGTGTCAGTGGTGCGTGCAGAGCAATGTGCATCAGTAGCATTACAGCCAAAGTGGGAGAACAGCTCTAGCATACAGCATAATTAAATGTAATTGGAAAGGTGGAGGAATCCTCAGCTTGATTGCTGTAAGTAATAAAAAAAACAAACACATGCTGGGCCAGTCTGAATGTTCAGAGGCCCTTGGGGCCCACACATAGCTAAAACAGGGAAAATTTTACCACAACCACCCTCCCAGATATAACTTGCAAAGATTGCACAAAGACGGGGTTCAGTGCATAGAAACAGGTACATTCTACTCTCATCTGCTGGGGGAAGCAGAGAGGTTGCTACTTCCATTGCTGCATTAGGAGGCAAGCACTTCTATACATTAGAAGCACTTCTTATCTTAGAAAAGGCAATGAGATTAGGAGAGGGGAAGTGATCTGATTTAATCCTCAAAGGAGAAAACTTGCAAGGATTTAAAGCATCAGCCTCCACAAAAAAACTGAACCACACTGCGACTGTGGACTCCCTCTTAGTATTTACACAATGATTAAGAGAAATGTCAGCACTTCCATGAGGTCTGAGGGTTAGAAGAGAGCAACTGGCAGTAAACGAGGTGGACAAGAGCTTCTGGAATACAAAGGATGACAATCACACTCAAATTACTCAAATGAATTAAAAGTCAAAAAAAGTGAAAATCCTGTAGCAGCTGTCCTTTCATGCAGCAAGATGATGGCATACAAAAAAGAAGGGACAGATGTTCACTCACACCTATTATCTGCCAACAGAAATGGGAAATAGGAAGGGAAGCACAGTGTGTAGATATCATTAATTTCTTTTTAATACAGCCAGAGAGGCTTGGATGTCAGGCACACAACATGCCCATTAGAGATGTGTGGATTAAAAAAAAAAATATATATCAGGCTCTGCATGTCGGATATGAACAAGTCCAAAAGAGGTTTAAAATAAAAAACAGGGGATTCCAGAGAATATTTCCTCCAGACATTTGGAAGAAAGTCTGTGAAGGATGCTAAGATGAGGCACTGTACAAAAGGCAAACAAATGCACAGGAATTTTCCAGAAAGACTTCATGAGTAACATAAATTCTCCCAGACTGTTTTATTTATGTAAAGTATCAGAAAAAAACAGCAAGAAAGCAATGATAGTTCATGATGCACCTAATAGAGGCTTGGCAGCACTTGGTGCCTGATTTATATGAACATAGGCAGAACCACTACCTGCTGATACTTGATTATTACAGTCATTTTGTCAAAGTAACTCAACTTAGAAACACATTATACAGCTCTGCAATGAGTCAGACCACAGTAATATTTACCAGGCATAGTATTTACAGCAAGCTAATTTGGAATAATGGCTTGCAATACATAACCAAGGAAGTCAGAAAATTTGCAAAGGACAGTATTTCATACAACAAGCAGTTTGTATTAGCTGCAGTCCAATGGAATGGCTGAAAACACACATTTGAGTAACTGAGTAGACACTACTTGAGACAAATGAAGAGGGATTGAAATCCATACTTCAATTTAGTACACTACCCAAATCAGGTTGTAGGGGTTTATCAGCACTGATGCTAAAAGTGCAAGAAGCACCCTATCTAAGAAAAAGCGTAACACCCAGAGTGCAAATCACTGAACACAACAGAACATGGTGGAGAAAAGATAACGGAAATTTCATTGTGAAATGTCAGGCTGCTAAAACCTTTCACAAGCTACTTCAGTGTCATAATATCACATCCAGGCAGTAAGGTGCAGTAACAGGAGAATAAGACTATTTCAGGTTCTTCTGTAATACAGAATATTGTTTTATATATATATATATACACTTATATATATATATATAACATAGAATACTACCTCATCTGCAATAAATAGCAGCTCTTACTCAGATGCACCCCACAAAGAATCTACCAAACCTACCAACCTGGCTGATCAGTAAGAAGCTGTCACTCTTGCTAATGCACCTGTGCCATTTCCTCAGGTTCCCACTTGTAGCTGATGGGTCTTCTGTTACTTGACCAGATCTGCTTTGCAAAGTCTGCTGATATCCCCAGGCAAATGCTGCACCCTCACATATAACTATGGGATTAATAGAAACTTAAATATAAAATAACACAGGAGTGAATATTAAGAGCATTAAGTACATTAAGATTCAAGCATTCAGTAGTTAGAGAATATCAAGAGAATGTTAATCATGCATGCTTCATTCTGTCCTGACAGGCATAAGAACCATGAAAAATTGAAGTGTTTCTTTTATTCCACCTAAAAATGGCAAAACCAGGGCTGCAGAAAGGCATTGGACCCAGAGGTGCTGTACAAACCATCCAGTTGCAAGGCACATCCCACTCTCAAGGGTTTAGAGTTTAAAGTTACCAAACAAACAAGAACAGAAGGTAAAACAATGGCAGAACAAACTTACCTGGGCTCATGTACCATGTCAGTGTTCAAAATGGGACCAACACTCATCCTCCTGAACCCCAGTTCAGAGTTTTCTTATGATGCAACATCTGAAGAATAAAGTCAACCATTGGCCAATAACTTGAGCACACCACAGGATGCCATGACACCATCAGTGTGGTTCTGACTTTGATTGCAAGAACACCAGTGTATTCATAGATAATGAATCTTTCCTCCCAAGGGCACAAGTCGTGTAGACTCGGTGGTAAAGCAAACTAGACCTGCTGGGAGTAAACAGGCCTTGGGCTCATAGCTATGTAACAGAAATTCAAATAGTATTCAAATCTTTAAAATAATGAGGAATTAGTTTTCTAACATCCAAATAATCGAAAGAAGCAGACTAGAGGATGCTGCCTATCCCCGAACAGTTATAAGCAATGACATATTTCCAGTAATACCCTAACAGCAGCTTGAATATGTAATAGATTAAAAGTACACTGAAAGAGATGATTACCACACAGTCCATTATGGGCTCCCTAAAGTAACATTTTCTGAAATATTAATATTTAATTATGGAGGTGGCAGCAGGCTGCAGGGTTTCCCTTCTTTCTTTTCAATGTGTTCTCCTTATCTGTCACTAAAATATTAATGAGAAATCATGTACCTGTGTAAACTCTAATAGCACTAATATGGCAAAGCAGAATAGAAAAAGGAAAAAAAATAGGCCTCAAGCTGTTCGTGGGGTCTCTGGTAATTGGAAGAGTAAATGGCTATATGATTCAAGAAAATACCTTCCCTGGAGAAGGAGACTGGTTGTCCTGCCTTTATACAGCTAACCAACACTAAACAGGCTTTCCTTTGCATATTATTGGTGCCAGCCCAATGAGGCAGAAAATTGCATCGTGTCATTTAATTTCCCAATCTTTGTTTTCATTGTATTAATCTTTTGGCTTTGCGTCACTTTATTATTTGAAGGCTCAGCAAGAAGCAAACCAAATGGAAATTCAGCTTACTTTCATGTCTAGCTGAATGTTTACTGCAGTTTTGGAAAGTTTAATTCTGCGTAATCTCACCCATGAATAATAATCATCGGGTTTTGTATGCAGACATATTAGTGGTTATTAAAGACTGCCTTAAAAATTATTGGGATTGTGCCCAAAAGTCAGTCACCAAAACATGATTAACAAATAGGTTACAGGAAGAGAGCAGATATAGGGTTTTTTTAGCAGAACCGTGTGCTCTGTTGTTATAGAAGGAAGTAAAAAAGTTGGCAAACTTCCTGAACTTGGCTATTGATTTTGAAGTTTACAATTCCCAAACTGGAAATTCAGCTACAGAGGATGTTGAGACAGAGTGGTTATCTTGGAAAAAGCACAGGAAATAAATATAGAGGTTTCACTTAGATGGAAGGGGAGGAAAAAAAGAAAAAAAAAAACCCCACCTATTCCTTCCTTGTGCTCAGAGTTAGCTGGCTTACCAAGGGTTGTGTTGTGCTGGGTACTGCTCAGACAGCAGGGCCCTACCGAGATCTTCCATTCAGAAGTAGGAACAGATTAGCATCGCACAGAGAAATGCCTTGCCTCCACCTCATCCACCATGCCAGGGCAAAGTGAGGAAGAGATCCTAAGTCCAGGCCTCCAGTTCACTCTCTTCCCCCCCAGAAGCATGCTGACTCCTTGTAGAAGGTCTGAAGGCTCACTTAATCACTCCTGGGTGCCTTATGTACATTACTCTTGTTTTCATTTATTGAACTATCGTGAATACACACCGCAAATTTATACAACGCTGCTATATTTCATGCTGTGGTTATATGATTCCCACTTCATCCAGATAGGATTCATAAGCCATATCTGATTAATAAAGCTATTTTTAAAATGAAATGTCTTTTTCATGATTCTGTCACTGTTGTCAAAAAAAGTGGATTTTTCTTTCAATCAGAATCTCTGGTAACCACGATGAAGAGCTTAAAGCTTCCCCTTCTCAGATCTCCAAGGCCACATCCTTCTTACCCATAAAAGTTTAGGGTTTTGCCTATTATCTTTGAATTTTCAAACTGTGGGAAGTTTCCACACTTGCATGCACCTTAGTCACATGAAAAGAACATAGAGCAAATATTGCTGTCACTCTCTGAAGACCAAAATTATGAAAACCTAACCAAAATGAAGCTTGTTTTTAAAAAAAAAAGAGGAGAGGGTATCTTTTAAACATTCATGATCCAGGAGAAAAAGGAAGAGCACCATCAGCTAGACTCTGCACTTCAGTGCAGTTCTCTGCATCTTAGTAAGAGGCAGAAAACCTCTGACCTGCTACTAACTGATGGTGAATGGAAGGACCCCAAAGAAACCACTGACATGAGACCCAAGTTTCATTACAGAAGTTTAGCCAACATATTTCATCCCTGTCATGGTGAGTAGCCCTACCCAGTCACTTTTTCTCTGTTGCCCAAAAAGCTATACTAGTGGAACACTTTGGGAAGCTTGTAATTAAAAGACTCCAAACTTGCTCTGCTGCTGGCACTTGATCTACTTGTGTCCCCTGAATGCACAAATCACATAGGGGTGCAATTGCTTCTTGCTACTGGAGCAGGCTTGGTTTCTACAATTGCATGTTTCTACAATTAAGAATATGTCGAAGTACTTGCTTATCATCAGGAAGTAGATAAGATGTTTGTAATGCCTCTTGTGAGATGGTCATCATTCACAGAGATGCATTTTGGAGTTTAAAATTAGATTCTTAAGCTTTAGATTTTGAACTAGACTTTTGAAAAGTTTAGGAAAACTTTGCTTGTCACCCATGTTCCAAATGGACCAGAAATTATTGGACTGAAGCATAAAATATGTCAGGAAATTCTGTATCTATAGTATTCTAGATGCATAATCAGATAGTCATACTGTTCCCTGTAGCTCCTGAATTTCACAGGAATAGATGAGCAGCAACTCAGAGCTCCATTAGTTTTACTGAAATCGTAGAAATACCATCCTCTTTCATATGAGTTAATCTAGCCTCAAGCAAACTCAGAGCATTCAGGGCTGCTTCAGTTTGCACACTGAAATAATCATTCTTCTCCCATTGCAGACTCCCTGTGAGCTCATTTAAAACAGACCAGAAGTACCCAAAATAGTTTCATAGACCTCAAAACTCCCTGACAAATTCAGATACTCCATAGATTAAGTTCAATGAAGTTTTCAAAGTTCAAAGAACCAAGAATTGGATTTAATACCATATATCTAGAATAAAACAAGTTCCAGTAACAAAAGGAATTGAAATTTTTTACGTTCTGACTTAAATTGTCAAGAAACTCGACTTGTTTCACCAAACTGTAATTGAGGCAATAGATGGACAACTGTCAAATACCGTGATATGGTATAGATTTAAAGGGTCTTCTTACATAAAGACTGATGCGTCTCTGAAAGTTAATTATTAGTATTTTGTGCAAACTGTCATGGAGTTTTCATAGCCAGGACCTGTCATGAATATATTGTTGATACTTAATTACAGAACTGAGAGGAGAGGAAACATGTATCACGACAACCAAATTATAAATGACAGTTACAAGTCCCGATGTTGGTAATTTATGGGGTTTTTCTACATTTGATACCATTTTTTAGTGGACTTTATGCTTTCTGTAAGAATATTTTTCTGGTTTAACTTGTTTTTTTCCAAACACTTGCTTTTCCTCTTTACTGTAATTTAATGCAGAAAGGATAAACCTTTTCTTCTGGAAATCTTGGCTGCAGAAGTAGCATGGGTATTTTGGGCCTGCCTTACTCAAGGAGGAGAAATAATGTACACCTTCCCCTTTTCTTCCCACTCTATGTCAGAAGACCCCGGGATGAATCCATCAGTCTTCAAAGACCTCTCTCCTACCCTGCTCATAAAACATGAGGAAATTACCTCTTTTCAAGTCCTTCCTCTGTTCTGCCCTGTTGACAAACCTGCTGGCAAGGAAGAATTTTAAATACCAGCACCAGAGAATGCATTATGGTTCTCCAACCTGGGCACCAAATGAGGACGAGGCAGATGGGCCCGAGCCTTGCCAGCAGCCAAGGAGAGCAGGCACATGTCTAGGGCAGCAGCACAAGCATGTCTGGAGGATGAAAGAAGGGCGTGGGATAACCCTGGTGCAAAAGGTTTTCTGCTATGGCTCAGCATAGATACTAAGGAGGAAAGTGAAAAATATAAAGTGTTAGCCTTCCCCAGAGTCTTTCCCAAAGACTTCACTTGACAGTTAATTTATATCTTCATGAAGATCTGTATGTGTGTAGACACATTAATCAATAGCTTAAGGCAACCATGAATACACAACTACAACTAGAATAATAATGAAGTAAACAGAATTATAACATTAAGGAAGTTGTGGACATTTTCAGTAAAAGAATAAAAGGACTGTGCAAAATGTTAAATAAGCTAAATACAGTCACAGACACTGACATGTTGTACAATAGATTAACCTCCATGAGAAATTACACGTACTGGAATAGCTTAATAAGCAGGTTTATTATAAGGGAAAAAAAAACTAAAAGAAAAATTGTTGGCAAAAAAACTCTTAAGAAGTAACATTATGCTAATTGCATAATTGCATAATTTTCATTATGCCAATTGTATAATCCAGGTTGCATAATTTTCATTATGCCAATTGCATAATCCAGGTTGCATAATTTTCATTATGCCAATTGCATAATCCAGGTTGCATTAAGTGAAAAAATGAAAGCAGACTTGGTCAGCCCAGTATTCTAGGCATCTTTCTGATGGGAGTGAGGAGGAGAGATACTGAAGTTACGGCTACAGGCAAGTGCTATTTTATTACTCCATATGGGACTAGTTAAAGTGGGAGAAAGTATTTGAGACCATGGCAGAGAGTATAGATGAATGTGTGAAACAGTACAAAGAAGAAGAAAGACAAGACTCTGCCACAGTCTTCTAACAGAAAACCATTTGAGTAGAGCATCAGATCAAACACTGCAATCACATAGACATGTCCATGATAAAGTGGTATGAATTACTAACACTTTGTGATACCCTTCACAGGCAATCTTAGCTTGTAGAGTCACTCCTACAGACTTCAGAAAGATAAAAATCACCAGCTGTTTCTTGGTTCCATTTGCTCAGACACCTAACTGAATGTTATGTAAAATTCTGTGTTTTACAAACAATGAGTTGTGCTGGTTTTCCACTCCTGCACAAACTCCCAGGAACTTCTGGAACATGTAATAGCATGAGGATCTCTATATAATGGCCTAGTTTGTAATATATTTACATGTTCTTTTGCAAGCACAGTTTAGCTTGCTCTGAATTAGCAGAAAAGTCCAACACTGGAATAAGTCCTGTTGACAGTCCAAGTGATTTCGCCCAAGTTCAACTGATATGAAACCTTGTCAACCATGGCTATGTCTCTACTAGAAATGCAATATTGCCAAGACACAAGCCCAGAGCAGAGGAGCCGATGTGTACAATCCTCCATATTGTACGACCACTAGCACACTCACTGGTATGGTTTTGGCTTGTAACAACTAGAGTTCTCCAGACAATTCCCCGGCTCAGCCCAAAGGTTAGCATGGGCTAGGAACCATTCTTAATAGGCAGCTTAGGTGCTGCCTCCTTCTTCTGCTGGGTGAGATATTCTGCATTTAGCAACACAAGATGTGACATCCCACTGGACTGGAGGCTGGAGAATGATCCTTGATTGGGACTAATACATCTAAACCACCGCTTTCAAGTCCCTTACCTTTAACTACTTACATCTATAGTTGGCTCAAGCTCTCAAGTTGCTGTAATTAGCAAACATTCCTTATTCTTCTCCTGCATTTCATTTGGGGAAGTCAAACCATTCTTAATCATAGAATCATTTAGGTTGGAAAAGACCTTCAAGATCATTGAGTTCAACCATCATCCATGCCCACTAGACCATGTCTTGGAGTGCCTTGTCTATGCGCTTTTTGAATACCTCCAGGGATGATGACTCAACCACTTCTCTGGGCAGCCTATTCTAATGTCTGACAACACTCTCAGTAAAGAAATTTTTCCTAATAACCCCCCAAAAAACCAGTTATAATCTAATATATAAGCTATTTACATGAATTATCAAGGAACGGCCTGATTCTGCAGATACAATGGTAACAGAGTATCCTGCAGAAAAGTACCTTTGCTGCCAACTAACTTGAGTACCATTTGGTGGAAATGCATCTCCCTATGCTAAGAATGCATTTAGTTATTAGTCTGTGGAGAAAACCTCTGTTCTCTGAGCCAAAGGAAGGCATCTTTTAGGTTCATTAGGAGCTATGCCTGGGAATCATTAATTGCTTCTCCAGGAACGGCACTCTAGAGGGGCACTTGTAAATGCACAAAAAAATTTTTTACTATGAGAACCCAAAACATGAAGTCTGTGCTGTGGTTTAGTTTTTCTTCCTGTACAGGTATTACCAAGCAGCAAAGATCAGTTTGGTGCTGAAAGCCAATTAACCCTGTGATTTGGAAATAGGGATTACAGGAACCATTTTCACATGACTTAGGGCAGGAATCTGTCAAATTGCCCTCTGCAAGAGATGAATGGAAATAAAATGTATTGTCCTATTCCTGCTAATGTCATAGGGCAATGATGATTTGTCTGAATATCTGCCTCATGGAGTATCAAAGATATTGAAAACTTTCTGTGGCATTCACGTTTGCTCAGTTGTTCAATAGTTTGTCATGGACTGTTAACTTTTCCAAAGGCACACATACATAACAACAGTAATATGTGTTTGTATTCTAATGGTGCAGGGGGATGTGACAGTCCCAGCTGTGCTAGGTGGTCTAAAACCAAGGAAAAGGAATCAGCACTAAAGATATTTGCAATCTACTATCTTTTCTCTGCTTCAGGTGAAAAATACTGCAGTAAGATCTATGCAGTTTCCTGCTGACAGCTACATAAGTGAACTCCTGTACCTCTGCTTGGAGCACACACTGTAGCTGCTCTCTGTTCCTATTAAGTGTCAAGCTGTTTCCTTACAAGTGTTTCTTTCCCTGTGGTGCTGGAGCATCGTGCCCATGCTCCCGATCACAAGGAGGGAGCCAAGGCATTGCCAG
>JANZLP010000011.1:21576883-21587470 GCA_026930925.1 Chelictinia riocourii
AGAACATGTGAAATTAAAAAAAAAAAAAAAAAAATCACAGATTACATAACAGTTAATGAACAACAGGATTTACAGTAAAACCCTCAGATAAAGATAAAATCCCAGTTTACATAAAGAAAACAGAAATACATAATTCTTGACAAATACCTTGTATTGCTCAATACACTGTCCTGCAATTAATCTCCCTTGCAGAGGCACACAAGGAAATAAGCTATAAAGCCAGGGAACCAAGCACTGTGCAGCAAAGTAAAGTACTTCTGCTAACTGAAGGATCCAAGATAACTGGGATTTAATGCTAAAACCCCCTACAGCCTCAAACATCTAACCTATCTAAACAGTCTAAGCTTCCTAGAGCATGCCAGAGATGAACAGCATCTCTCCACTGACTGAAGCAATAGTCTAACCAGCTTTCACTGGATTGACCTGCTGGAAGAGTCTGCTCTTTCCACTAACTAAAAGTGCTATTCTCCTTAAGCTGCAGTCAGAAACACCACATAAGAATTTAAACCAACATTTACGCATATGTGTGCACAAACAGAACTGAAAGGGAAATAAAGCTAGTAAGTCTATGTATAAAGCTTAGCCCAAAGGAAAATTAGTGGCACCACTGAATCAGATGGTCCACAGGTTTCTCTCTCACACCCCCAGAGAGGTTACATATGTTTTAGATTAAAATAAGTAAGTAAAATCTGATAAAACAGCACTAAGTAAGCAGCCTAGACAGATCACAGCTGGTCAACTCCGGCTACACATGCATTAGTACTTAGTGTAAGAAAACATGAACGGATCAGTAGCAAACAGTTTGTGCTGAGGATATGAACCTTAAAATTTAGGTGATTAGGAGGTTCACTATACGCATACTCATTTACTACCCCTCCAGATGACCCCGGTCTTGGAGACATAATTAGATGTTCATCCATTAGCATTTGGTACATTTTTGGATCTTGTTTTTCTGTTTAGTTTCACCTGGAGAGAATCCAGTTTGCATGACAAGCAAGGATGACCAAATTAAAACACCACCAAACAAAACCAAAAATCACCCCTAGCCTGAACCAAAACAATAACGTTGACCTACTCTAGAGCCCCTAAAAAGCAGTTATGCAAATGCATCATCTACCCCAACATGTGCAGCTATTTATGAAAAACACATGCTCATGAGCCACTGCTGTGTATTTTTATATTTTGAGTGATATACTCTAATTTTCTATAAATGTTGACATGAGATTCTAATTATTATAGTCTTGCCAGTTGATCTCAATAAGCTCAACTTCCTTCCTTGTGCCTTTGCTTATCTCCATCCACACACTTTGACAATACCTTCTCAAATGCTGCTTCCATGACAATTTAAATTATAGTAAGATGAATAAAATCGGGCAGAGGGGTGTGGAAATAAACAACACACAAAGACACACAAACTTGTCACATTCAGATTCTGATAAAAATATTAAAATTTAATAATACCTTTTGAACATACAATTATGTCAAGGAAAGAGTAAAGGCATTCAAACAAATGGATAGAGATCTTAAATAATATTTACAAAGTCTAAACTGCAAATTGACTATAAAGTCACAAATACTTCAAATATTTAGTAGAATATAGTGTAAATTTTAATATAAATATTAACCTCATCTGTTTTTTCCAGTCTAATCTTTACATATTATATATATTAAAATACTAAGAAGTTATAAAATTTTATTTGTTACTATGCAAAGAAATGGAAAATACATCATCAGATCTGTCTTACTGTACAATATCCAAGTTGAACTTTCTATAGCATTCTCTCTAAAAATAAACAGCACTTTCACATGCAACAAGGCATAAAGCACAAGTCTGTCCATTAGCAGTATGCCATCTGAGTGCTAAGTAAACTAAAATGCAAGTGTCATTCAACCTTACAGTTGAAAATCAGAAGTAAACTGTGGAAAGAGATTCTGACAAACTTTCTGATTCAGACTGAAATAATAACGAAAAGCATGTAAACTGATTTCCATACAGATCTGTAATTTTAAAAAGTGAAAATACAGCATGCTGAGAAGTTTGTCATGATGGTATCAAAGTTACTTTGACAACATGTAATGGAGGAAAAGCTGTACAAATTCTGAAGCCCAGCCCTGCCAATGGGCTGCAGTATCTAAGCTGCTTTTCTATTGACAGTTTTCAAAATTATTTCTGCCACTCAGAATTGCACATCAGTAGTCAGATGAGGTTTCTAGACTTTATTATGCCATTGTATAACCATAGCTTCCACAGTGCAATGCCACAAGAAGCCTGTCCTTAAGGATTTCTTTACTTGGGTATTCAGGTAACTTGAGCATGTTGATACTGAAAAGAAAAGAACAAAGCCACATCACAGTTCAGCAAGAAACCCAACAGTAAAGTTTTCCAACTGAAAACCCTGAAGATGATACATTCATGAAAGAAAAAACTGTGCTGCATTACAACATCATTGAGCATTCAAATATAGAGCAGGAAATTAAGGGTTTTTTCACTTCAGTAAATCATAAAACAGTAATTTAACTTGAATATTCCCTTACTGATCCCACTGCCTTTAGTTAAGCAAAATGAAGCAGTAAACAATGACAAACATAATGTAACATCATCTGGGTTAAAACCCATCACTTTCATGTTGGACAGTGAACACAAACTGTCTAAATTTTGGGGGGCCTTTTAGTGAAACTATTTAAAATAACTGTATGTTTGACTGCGACTGACATGATAAAGCCCTTTATTTAAGATATTTCAACACTAGTTAGCATACCATGTGCTTGATGTTGGTAGAAGATTTGCAGTATATGGCACAGCAGCAATTGTAAAATTTTGCAATCCACTTCCACCCATTATATGGGCAAAGCCACCATGAGGCACCCTGGAACTGACAAAATTCACAGAAATCAGACCATTACAAGAATGTTATAAGCCAAAAAAGATGACCTTTACACTGCAAGTATCTCTTACTGCTACATGTGACCATTTACTAATACTTTTATCAAGCTTCTCCCTTTCTCACCCATATCAAAATTCTCACTGCCTAAATGCTTTTAATTACAATATTGAATAATGCATTTGTCCATTTACATTAGGCATCAAATTGTTTGAATTATATTTAAGAGAATTCTGTTCACATTTCTACAACCACTTTTTATAACAGAATGTTATCTCAGTTTAGGCAAACATCTATGGTTATTTATATTTACAGTTTAAGAAATAAAGCATCATAAAAGTTTATTCTCTGATTACTATCGATGGGACAACTAACCAGTGTCCTTGACATCTCTTTTCATTTACTACTCCAGACCACATATTTCAGTTAACTAATAAAACAGTTACATCAGTCACACTATTACCCAGTGACAATATATAGCAAAACTAGCACACACTGGAAAAAATCGCTAGCATCTTCAGAAATGCATTCTCACTTAATCATATTACTCATTAATATTATCATATTGTTTTTCCTTTTACCAATATATTATTCAAGGATTACTCAACATGCAAATGGACAATAGCCCTGGAGTCTTCAGAGTCCCTCCCTATAATTTTAAACAGAGACAAATAGAATAAAAATTCAGATATTTTTATAACGTCAACTTAAGTTGGTATGCATTACGAGGTAACATGTCAGCACAGCCCTCACACACGAAAAAAAAAAAACCCAAAACCAAACCAAAACAAATCATAAAACTATAATGAAAGGATAAGGACCAAAAAGAAGTTGAGTGTGAGCCAGCAATGCATCATTGCATCAAAGAAGGCCAGCAGCCTCTTGGGCTGCATCGGGAAGAACATCACCAGCAAGTCGAGGGAGATGATCCTTTCCCTGTACTCTGTGAGAAACATCTGGAGTCCAGCTCCAGACGACCCACTACAGGAGGGACAGGGACAAACTACAACAAGTTGAGCAAAGGACCACTAAAATGGTAAGGGATTGGAGCACCCGACACAGGACAGCAAGCTGGGACTATTCAGCCTGAAGATGACAAGGCTCAGGGGAATCTGATCAATGTACAGAAATACCTGAACGGAGGAATAAATAAGATGGAGTACAAGTCTCAAGATGAAGCACCCAGTGGTGCCTAATGACAGGACTGGAGGCAATGGGCACAAACTGAAATCCAGGAAATCCCATTTAAATATGGGAAACACTTTTTTACTGTGAGGTGGTCAAACACTGGAACAAGTTGCACAGAGAAGCTGAGGGGTCAGCACCCCTGGAGACAATCAAAACCTGACTGGACAAGACCTTGAGCTCTAGCTGACCAGCTCTAGCTGATCCTGCTCTGAGCAGAGGGTTGGACTAGACAGTCTCCAGGTCTCTTCCAACCTCAGCTATTCTGTGATTTTGTAGCTAGCAAAGAATGAATCTGATAAACAAAAACCTTCCATAAAATATACAACAGCTGTTAGAATTTTGGATTACAGCTACTTACATTAAAAACAATGCTCTCATATTCACAAAATCAAAGTAACTCAAAAAAACAGGAGCAAGGATGGAAAAGAAGAATGAAATAATGTTTCCACTCACAGTAGAACTCCTTGGCAGAAATGCGGAATAGTAAGGGGTTGCTACTGCCAAATGTTAAGGAGCTAGAACAGAGCTCATAGTAATACTTTTTGAACATACTTTTAAGAGTCAGATATAGTATCCAACACATAAATCTGTATCACCTAGCTTAACAACAACAACATTGGGCATATAGTTCTAGCACTGGTATATAAGGCAACCCCTATGGAGGGAAGTGCTGATTATTTGCAGCATGCTATTTCTGACATACAAGCAGAATTGAGCTCACAGCCACAGTTCAGAAAAGTTGTAAAGATTTTACAGCAGTACTCTTTTATACCATGGTTTTGGCTCGCATTTGTAATACAGTGCTGCCTCCCCTGCAGTGAATTTTTTTTTCTCCCTCCAGTGAACCAAGAAAATTCCACGTTCAAATCAGCAATAGAACAGACCTAACTGTTGAAAATTTCTCATTTGGTCCACTATTAGGTAAATTTTTTTTACAATCTAACCTATTAAAATGTTTTGCATACAATAAGCCAAAATCATATAGTATGATCAGGGCTTTGAACATTTAAAAGTAACAGATCGCTGCCAACATATGCCTCCAAGAATGAGTTTTCTTTCCAAGCAAAACACTGCCAATATAGTAAAGAAAGCCTTCCAAGTATGTGCAAGTAAGATCACAAGATCCCTCTCCTACTGCATGTGCAAATAGCCTCTAGCAAGAGAAAAAATACAATTTCATAGCTTTGGAAACTTCAACACTATTAAAATATTTAAGTTTACATCTGAATCCTAAGTTTTCTATCTATCTTTCCACTTACAGATTTTGCATAAAACTACTTGAAATGAAAAGTGTAGAACAGATACTTTAAGCCTTCCCTTATGTTTCATTTTACCTTAAAAAGTAGTCATGTATATCTATCATGTTTTTGAAATATGCTGAATTTCTCTTAAAACAGCATATAGCTTATGAAAACAGAAACTACAGTCCCCTAAGAAGTTAAACAGCAATGCTGATACCTGCAGAATACCAATAAAGTAGAATTTATCATGATAAGCCATCAACACTTCCCTCTAACTTAACTGAAAACCTGATAGAAAATTTCCAATGGATAATTAACAATAATTTAGCCAAATATGATTATAAATACCAAACAGATCAAAGGGGGGGGAGGGGGGAAATAGAGAAAAAAGTAGTAAAATGTGGAAGACTTCACTACATTGAAGAGAAAAAGAGGTAAGAAGGGGGGAAGACGACAAAAAGCAAAAGTTTAAGGAATTTAGAGATGTCAGAGAAACACTGAAGACAAATATAATTGTTTTATTTAGTTTGCTAAATTAATTTCATACTCTTGATCGGAAAGAAAGAATAGTACTATTTCACACCCTATCCCCACCACCCCAAAAAATAAAAAAATCAAAGTGACTATGCAGAAGAGATTAAAAAGAAATGGAAAAAACAATGAAAATTTTGAATGCAGTCTGCCAACCAGTACACACAGAAACAATTTCTTCACTAAGGAAATGTGACACCCAAAAAAAAAAAAATCAGTTTGAAATCAGGTATACTTCTAGCGTAAAATTTCACCTAAGATACTGGCCTCTACTAGACTAACTGCTGTTTCAGCTCACAGAAAACTCAGCACCTAAATCCTCCATGCCCAGAACCTAGGACTGTCCTGGGGATTTATTTGCAAAAATGCCAGCTCTATACCACTATTAGAGGTAACTTTCAAAGGTTAAATTTTTGTGGAAAAATATACCTATTACATTTCAATTACTGAAGAAAAAACACAATGGGTACCTACTAGCCGATACAGAAAAAAACTAAGCAATTTGTTTTTAAATTCCAGCCCAGAGTTCTTAAAAGACATACCAAAAATTTCTTTCCTACTAACAAGAAATGGGTAAGAACAAGTCAGTATGTGATTTGTGACCAAAATAAATGGTGCTCAAGCATGTATTAGTCAGACAACGTAATTGTTTCTTGATAGAAAGCATCCCTTAGAATCCAGTAGGTAATCCCAAATGCCATAAAAATAGTGAATGCCACTTCAGTATCACTTGGAACGTTTTAAGAAGCATTTGAAACATGACCTTACATCTTAAAGATCCTTATTTGCCATCTAGATTTAGAAATGGACTAGTCCACTAAAAAGAAAGACCAGCAGCTAGTGTGCAACAGATGTGCAGTTAGAACTGCAGGAATCATTTCTGCAGAGGACAAAAAAGATCAATGTGCACAGAACCAGCTTCTTAAATTGTCTGTGATCCCTAAAAACAATGAAATTAATAATAAATCAAGTAAAACTAATACAATTTGAAGACCATGCCATTTGATGATACATCCCTGACTCTGAAATTCCTTGGTATAAAAGACAAGGTTTGATGATCTTAATTTGTATTTTACCATTGCCTACCCACAAAACTTATAAACAAAAGGTCAACTACTCTACTAATCCTAGAATATGAAGGGAATATCGAATAGGATCATTCAGCTTGTATGAATCAGTGAATCTTTTTTCCTGCATCAGGAGTTAGTTCTGGTATGTTTTCCATATGGAGTGCAGCTGTGCTTCTGTCCTCTTGTAGAAGCCTGCAACTGCAATGAAAACAATGCGTTGTTTGGAATTACAGCATAAGCAGAATGCTATTGTAGGTAGGATGACATTGTTTCCTGAATGGTGGTTGCATAGGCTTCAGAAATATAATTGACAGAGAATGAGATAAAACCATGACCTATAGTGAGCACAAGTAAGTAGCAATTGATTGATTGTTGTAAGCAGCATAAATGCTGGTTTCGTGTATCCAAAGAGAAATCTTTGCTACCTTCCTGGTTGTGGTGATGTATGCTTTACATCCTTACACTTGGTCTTAGAGTTCTACTCTGGAAAATGGTGTGGCCCAGTGATCACAGCTGAGGATATTAAAAGCCCAGATTTCATTTTCTTCTTAGTCTCATGAATTTGATCACACATTTCCCACCTTCTAGACTATTAGACTGGGAGCGTTCTAGCAATGCTCTGCTACCCATGTTGGGGAGGTACTGCTGAGCTAAAGGAACTATCAGTCCAAGTCAGGCTTCAGCACTGAGCCACACAATGTTGACAAAACTGAGATACTTCTGGATGTGAAGGCTAGAAATATAGCTGCATAAAGGGCTTGAAAGGTAAAAACAGAGCAGTGCACTTTTTTAATGTACACCAAATACATTTTTAGTGTACACAAGAGTTGGACAATAGATTTGAAACTTGTGATTTGGACTTGTGTATCTAAATTATTCTGTGAACTGGGAATTTGCTAAGTATTCTCTTGATTAATATTTTTAGTGAAATGATTAACATCTGTTCTAATTTTAAGTAATACTAACTTTCTCTTTCAATCAGGATCCAGCAGAGAAGAAATAACAGAACACTGGGACTGGCTAGAACACAATGTTATGAAGACTTTATCAGTATTTGATTCCAATGAAGATATTACGAGCTTTGTCCAGGGAAAGATAAGAGTAAGTAACAGGCACATGACATAATTGGGAAAGGCTAAGTATTTTTTTTCCTCTAAATGTACATGAATAATGTGTCCTCTTTAGAATATCAAATGACAGCATTGTAATGCTACATAATTCTGATTGAGTAGTATGTGGCTGTTAACTTCAACACACTCTGTTGCTCCTGTTTATCTGCCCCACAGGTAAGTAAGTTTGTTTGACATAAACTCTTCTTGGTAAATGATACATCAGATGCCTTTAGATAGATAGTGGTCTAAAACTGTTGATAAATTATTTCAGAATTATTTTAATATTGCCTGGGAAGCATATGGTATATTTATTTGAAGGCGCAACAGTTTAGTTTATGTATGTTAAATATTTAGCCCAGAAATTCTCTTGATTAAGTGAGGAAAAATAGATCTATTCCAGAAGAGGAGACCTGGGAATGTGTGTCTTGCGTAAGTTGTGTGGGAAACTTGGTGGATGACTCTGAAATAGCACATTTGATTTGTGACCTGTGTTTTGATCCTCAGACTATTCTTCCTGTTCTAAAACTTACTGTCCTGTTAGGAGAATGCTATGCTATATATATGCAGGTGCATATATGACGCCCACCCACATAGATGCATATGTAAAGTAACTGGTTCTTTTGTTTTAGGGTTTGATTGCTGAAGAGGGAAAAGGTTCTTTTGTAAAAGAAGAAGATCCTGAGAAGTTTCGTGAAGGTCTTATGAAGTTTGAAAAGTGTTTTGGATTACCAGAGCAGGAGAAGTTGGTTACCTATTACTCATGCAGTTACTGGAAGGGCAGAGTGCCCTGTCAAGGATGGCTTTATCTTAGTACCAACTTCCTTAGCTTTTACTCATTTTTGCTGGGAGCAGAAAGTAAGTAAGCCTCGATACTAAGCCTCGTCCCTTCACATTTTACTGTTTATCTTTAGGATTTGGAGGAACTATTCCTATGTCCTAAGGGAGCTGTTTTGCCATGTGAGCAGATGACAACACAGAATAGAAGAAACTGCAAACATAAAATATTTTATGGAAATGAATTCATTTGTGTAACTTACTGCATAATGTCTGTTAGTTTTCTTCCTCTATATAAGCTTCAGAGAGAAGGCAGACCTGTTGCAGTTGACTCTAACTAAAAGGTGTCTGTCATCTTTAGTTCATGCTGCATATTAATTCAGCCTGTGAGGATTACAGTTATTTCTTCACAGACACACCTAGTATTTCACATGGGTGCACTATGCATTGGTGATAATTGCATGTCTTTTTTTTTCCTGTGTAACATTAGTTTGAAATGCCCAAATTCCTCTGAGAGTGTGAGCTGTATTTATGTGAAAACTAGAAAGCATGAAGAAAGTAGGATCCTTTCTAAGCTAATTTTCATTTGTATTGGGAAATGTCATAGCTAATGGGCACAGTTCCTCTAAATGCTAATACATGATTGATTTAGTTTAAGAAGCCCTTTTGGTAGACTGTTTAAAGTGGGGTGGCTTATATGATGTTTGTTTGCACTTTGCAGTTTCACATGAGAGTGAAGAAAAGGTGATGTAAGCTTGTATGTTCATACATGGTGTGTCTTTAATGGTTTTCTTTCTTTAAAATTCTTTCTAATGGAATTCTTTTATAGGAATTGGGAAGAGAGTGGTTTTTGTGCTTTTGTGAGGTTTTTAGCCCTTTCAAAGTATGTTATCATTTAACAGTATTGCTTGATTATATTTTATTAGTGCTGTTGACTACTACTATTCTTTTTTTAATATGAGGGTAGCAGCTAAAAAGAAGTTACTCACATCTGCATATATTTGTATTTTCAGTAAAACTTACTATCTCCTGGGATGAAATATCAAAACTTGAGAAGACTTCCAATGTGATTCTGACAGAGAGCATTCATGTATGCTCCCGTGGGGAAGATCAATATTTTTCCATGTTTTTGCACATTAGCGAAACGTTCCTTCTCATGGAGCAGCTGGCAAACTATGCTGTTAGGAGACTTTTTGACAAGGAGACATTTGAAAATGACCTAGTCCTTCATGACCCCCTGCAGATCACCAAGAGGTAATGTATTACTTAGAGTCCATCTGCTCTTGGCCTGATACTTTTTTAGGCAAAGGGGAAGAGAATCCTTGTCTCAAGGAGATACATGAATGTCAGCAAAGCTGGTGTTCTCTTAAACAAGTATCTCAATAGAATTTGGGATCAAAGCAGTGTGTGGCATTGTACTTTATTGTTACTTTGCAGTATCAGAAGTCTATATGAAGGCAGGAGGTGATCAAAACTTCAGAGCTGGTCTTCACCTATAGGGTTTATAGTGGTTTGAATTTTTAAAAGGCATTCTAGCAGCATTTAGGATCAGAAAATCAAAGAAAATCCTCATCAAAGAGACCTGATGAGGAAGGATAAGGTGGAGAATAAATCATTTAATAAACATATATAAATAATAACTACATGGCTTTTTTGCCACTGGAGATGGATTATAAAATCAGTAAGTTACAGATGGATGCATGGCTTTCCTTATTTACCACAGTATCTTAGGCAGTGGGAAAGAAGTGTATGTAAGTCACCTCATGATTAGGGTCCATCCTTCTCAAGG
>JANZLP010000011.1:22182836-22193816 GCA_026930925.1 Chelictinia riocourii
AAGTTCATTTTTACATACAAGATCACTGAACTAGCAGTGATTGAATAGGTAATACCAGAAAGTGCATGACAGCTTTGGTAAGATGTAAGTAACATTGTGTTTCCTGTAGTTTGCTGAAGTGATAATGATGATTTAAGGGTGTCTTACCTTAAATGTTTACTGTCCTTATGGGTGTAAAATAAAACCGCAAGTCAGCCTTGTTTAATTTAATGTAATATTAGTTTCTCTTTAAAGAATCAGTACACTAAAGTATTTTTAAAAGACAGCTATTTTAGCATAACAGTAATGAGAATATTGTAGAAATTTAGCAGCGATACTACAGGGTATGATTTTAGAAGGCTGTGTGTGGTAATTAATTAGCATTTGCTCTAATAAAATCCCACCACCCTATTCACTGATTTCACAATGTTTTCTTCAGAGTGAAACGTTACTATATTCAGTTCCTCCTGCACTTGTCTTGTCAAAGTACAAGCCAATAATCTACGTTCTGTCAACTTGTATCACTTTTAAACATTTCTTGTCATACAGGCAATTAGACACTGCATTTTTTAGTATTGCTCTTCAGCCATTGGGACAATTTCTTGTTGTGGCTCGGACCATCCATCTGCCCTAAAGATGGACAGCGGGGACCCCACTTTTAAGAATTTTAGGAGCTCAGGGCTTATGCTTTAAAGCAGATTTTGCAAGTTTCTTGGCAGCTTGGGGCCCATCTTCTGCAAGATGGTACCGGTGTAGAGTTGCAGGCTCACTCTGTGCCCAAGTGTTTCAGATGGGGCAGCTCTCAGGTGCTCCTTGTTTGGTGTGCAGGTGGGTTTCAAACTCACTGCAATACACCCCTGCCTGCTCACGTTGGGTGCCTGAGTGTTTGAATCACACCTCAAGTAGCCTCTTGACTCCAGCCTTGTGGGTCTCAGTTCCTCATGGGTAGGTTCCTCATAGCCTGCAGCAGTGGAAGTTGTGAAAAAAATTACAAGGGACAGTAATTCTATCCTTAGAGTAAGCCATCTGTGGAAGAGCTGTGGGACAGCTTGATAGTGAGCAGAGGAAAAGCCACTGGTACATCCAGGACTCTTGTTAACTTACTAATACAATGTAATAATGTGTTCACTCATTTTAAATGACTGCACAGCCCAGAATTGCAGATTTCATTCCACGTCACTGTCTGGTTCTAGAAGTTAGGTGGTATTTGCACATTAATTGCTTTTTGTGTCCTTCCTATTGATACCAAGTATTTGGTATCTATTTGTATGCCATGACAGAGTCCAAATAGCAAATATAAGGAGAATGCAAAAAAGACATGCTGTTTGTTTGTCCAAAAGTAGGCAGCTCTGCCTGGTGAGAGTTTCTCTCTTGTTTCAAATAAATTAAATGAGCTTGAGAGCTATCTGTGCTGCCACCAAGTTGCTAATCCTCACCTGAGATGTCAAGAGATGGTTCATCTTTTAAAACTTATTTTTATGTTCATGATATCCAAAGAGGAGTTGCCAGCTAATTTTGGTGGAAAGTTTTGCACTGCTTTTAGGAATATGGAGCTAAGTCTTTTAATCCTGGTCTGGCCTTCATAAACTTGGAGAAAGAAAAAACACACATGACAAGAATAAGCATTATACAAACCCCATTTTAGTTTATTCCAGTATTTCCCAAACATCAGGCACTCCCTCTGTAGAAAATACGAAGGACCAGAAGCATAGGAATAGGTGGAGGTAGGGGGAAAGATGCAGGAGGCTTCAGACATACATACATGAAGACATGTCAGTTTGATTGTAATATAGCAAGAATATGACTGATTTCATGTGAAGGGGAAACTGGGGCTGAATTTAAGCAAGCTGCTCTTGTTCAGGGCTCCAGCTTTGGAACCATCCAATTACAGCAGGCTCAGGCTTGTTTCTGAATGCTTTTCTACCTTTTACTGCTCAATAAAACACTTTGGAGATGTGAACAGCCTATGATGTAGATGTAGATATGCTTTCTTGAGTCAGCAGATAGCATAAAACAATCATTCCAGAGCTGCAGCTCTTTTCGTCCATGTCCAGGAGGTATTTACTCCAAGTTTTACTGTTCCGAGATGCTGCTGACACAACCTTCTCTGGGAACACTGTGCAGGGCAGAGCAAGAAAGGCAATACAATGGCCATCCTTCCTAAGCAAGTGGAGCCTTACCTGCTACTGGCAAGGCAAAGGGTGCTGCCAGACTAACATTCTTGAGAGGAAAGACAACTATGCTGAAGCTTCTGGGGAAGGAGGAGTATCCTACACCATGCCTTACATTTCTCAAAAAAAAGCCTGGCCACTATCACACAATCTTGCTGGAGTCCTGGTGTGCTGGTCTGTGGATTGCCAAACACATCTCTCTGGGAAAGAGAACAACAAACAAACATTTGTGAAATTGTAATCGGAAACGTAAGCTCATCCTTGCTGTGCCACTTGTGTAAGACCTCCAGTGTGCATCATGTTTTGCCCCAGCACAAGGGTCTGCCTGTCTTGAGCAGACCACAGGGTCAGGGCATACTTATGACAATAGTATTGGGCAGATTAACGTCCCACATTTTCTCCAGCACCTCTGTTCACAGCATAACAATTTCAAAGCAGCATGCACGTAAATAAACATCAGAGCCAATCTGAGCTGAGCAAACCTCCAGCCAGAAACACCACGCTTTGTTGGAGGGAGCCACTTAGGCTGTCTTGCTAATGATATGAAAACAAACATAATATTGTGAGGCTTAATATAGGTGAACACTTGCTTTTACTCTCCTGAGCTTGGCTGTGTCTCATGTGAAAAAAGGGACACCTAATGGATTATTTCTAATTATATTTCCTTCTTTTTTTTTTCTCCCTCACTCCAGTTTTACACTCCTCACACCTGCAAATCAATATCAAAACATTGGCATGTTGTGATTTCTCTTACTCTGCTTTTTCTGACTTCTTAGCACACAAACTGTTTGGTGCAGGGACTGTATCTTCCGAAGTACCTTGTGACAACAAATGTTCTGGCTTCTGAGGGAGTTCATGGTCCCAGTGGACTGAGGCAAGGGATGAAAATGGAAGGACTCTCCATTGAAGGGTGGCATAAGCAGCATACCAATGCTTAAAGCTACAATCGCTGGAGCTGTAAATTGAAGGGAGAAAGGAGACAGGCTTATCAGTATGATCTCATAGCCTGTGGAGGGGTAATACATAGATCCAAAGGTTGTACACACACATGTGGCTGACCTCTAAAGCTATGCCAGCAAGCAAAGGAGCTGCTGAATCTTCCTGTGCTGTAAAAGCTCTGCTACATAGAGCTCCACTTGTACATCAGGCCCTGGGGGATATGGGGGCCAGGCCTCTCACATGAATAGAAATCCAGTGATGTTGCTATTAAGACATTCATCTACAACTTTTGAGCTTCACGGTGGTTATAAGCTTGTGGTGTTGGTAGGGAGCAAAGGCAGATAGTAACAAGGGATTTCTCAGGATAATTGGGTTTTGCATTAAGAGGAGGATTCACTGCATCCAACTTGAGATGTCTGAAGTGCAGTGAGTTCTCCTCAGACAATGAAGTGGAAATAGATATTTCTAGGGCATGGTTAATCTTGTCCTCACGTAGATATCTAAAATAGGTCAGATGAATCATCTCCTGTGAGTATTTTCTTCCATTGACTATAAAAGGAGCCTGGCCTCAGATGTAGACCTCTATATTACAAATGCCTACAGTGAGGTGTAAGGAGTTCTTCAGAGAGATATTCACTCCAGACTTATGCGCAGAAGCAGCCTCTAAGCTTGTACTTCAATATTTTATGCATAGAAAAGTGTACAGGAAGTGTAAATATGTCCTCAGGGTTGAACAATGGATATTAATAAATTTTGATTGCACTTTCTGGGTGAGCAAACATCTAGAAAATCAGCAGGTAACAGCTAAGGCCAAAATTTTAGTGCTAGTATGTAGTTCATAGTGACTCTCAAGACATACGTTTAATGCTGATGAAGTTTATTTAAATATTTATTTATTACAAACAATGTTGATGAAGTTCAGAATTTGTCTTCTTGGTGAAGTAAATTCCAGTTTTCTCTCACATTTTTGTAAGGAGTTTGCACACAGAGAAGTTTCACACAGAGAAGGTGGGTGGTGTGGAGCTCCTTTTGTCCACAGCTCTGGGGAGCTTCCAGCTGCCTGTAGGGTCATGACACAGTACAGACTTGGGCCATGTGTGTTTCCTTATCCTTAGGTCAATGTCCCTGCAGAAAGCTGCTACACTTTCCAGCTGAGTGGCAGAGGAAGCAGAGGAGTGTGTTATGACTTGGTCCGGGGCTCTGGCTGTCAAAGACAGGAGAACCAATAATGGGAGCACTCTCGTCTGTAGCCACGGGGCAACCTCTGCCTCCCTGCCCAGGGGTCCCCCAGCCTCACACCAAGGCTGTCCATCCCACATCTCCCTTACACCCAGGAGACACCTGTCCTGGGCCAACCATGCCACCAACCCCAATGTGACAGGTGGCACCGCCAGCACTCTGCCCACTGCCTCACTAGGGCCGGTACCAGTAGTTCATGTGGGCGCCAGCCCTCAGCTACCCACAGAAAAGGGTGGGGAGCTCCCTTTGCCCACAGTCATGGGGAGCTTCTAGCTCCCTGCAGAAATGCAATGGGGCACAGGCTGAGGCTATCTTTTCTCTCCTGTAGAGCACTGACAGTACTCCAGCTGAGTGGCAGAGGAGGTCACAGGAGCATGCGATGATCTGCTAATGTCCCTGTCTGAGCATCCAGCTGTAACAGACAGGAGAAGCAACAAAGGAGGAGCAACCACCTCCCATCACCATGGGCAGCCCCTGCTTCCCTGCCCTCTCCTCTCTGCCCTTGCTCACTTGGCTACTTGTCTGCCAGCCTGGCCTGGTGTAGCCCTTTTTATACCCATCCAGGGTTGGTCGTGTCACCAGCCACCAATGTTCCATCTACTGTGACACAGCCACAACATCACCAGGACTAGTGACAGGAGCTGGTGGCTGCCTGCTGTGACATGACCATGACATCATCAGGACTAGTGCAGCACTGTGATATGGCTATTCCACCACTCCAGTGAGAAGAAACAAACAAACAAGCAAAACCCCAACAACTGATAATGCTGAAAAAGGAAATTAAGCAGCAATTTAAAGAACAGCAGCTTGGCAAAGGTTAAAAAAGAATTAAAAGCAGCAGGTCCTACCCACTGCCCAATTTTAAAGATTTGTGTGGTACTTGCTGCTGATATTTGTAGGCTTGAAAGCTAAACTCTGGAAGAAAAATGCTTGTCAAATTGACTGAAGGTAATATTTCACACCTTTGGAATTAAAGGCATGTCCAGTACCAAACCCTCCACCCAGGAGTGGCCGACAGTGCTGAGGAATAGCAGTGAACTGCAAGACTTGTGTCTTTCTTTCCCTGAAAGAGTAGAAGTTGCAAAGTGGACCTTCTTTGCTTACTTGGAGAGATGCAACTGGAGGCCATCCTCCCCCAAAAAAAGGCAACCAGATATTTATGAAAGGAAGGTAACTCAAAACTATGAATCCCCAGGAGAGATACAGTGTTAATCCTCCCAACTTTATCAGGTTCTTCATTAGTTCCTCCTTGTTTGGGCTTATATCTACCATCTCCCAGTCTCTTCCAGCCACCACCAATGCCTCTGAGTGGTATGACCACATTTTTCTGCTATGAAAATCCCAGAGCCTGGCTCCCAAGGGATTTTGCTATTGAAAATGCAGTGTTGGTCTTCTTGGGTTTGGGTTTCTTGTTGTTTGCCTCTGTGAGCTGTTTATTAAGTAATCAAATAACAGCATAGTAAATAAATAATGTCTTGCCTCATAAAGGCTCAAATATGCAAGAAGACTTGGTACATTTTACAAATATGTAATAAGTTAAAAGTAAGACAAAATACATGGTGACTAACGCCTTGGGTGAAAATATTTCAGGATAAAGCACATTGGGAATTGGAATGGTTTGCTTCCTGTTATGTACAAAATGGCTGCAAAGGAGCTATTAAAGTCTCTCAAATAAATACAGTGCTTTGTGTGTTTGTTTGTTTCTAGTTAGAGGTATACAGTCATTCAAAAGACCATGTGCTGTATAGCCTCTGCAGCATTTGCTTTGTAGTACAGATAGTGCCTAACCACTACTTTCCTCTCTCTTGATCACTAATGAAAACAGACCATATAGAGATGAAAGTGTTCTAAATCAGTGCTCTGTGTCATTTCCCACTTACTTTGCACTTTTCTGACAGCTGAAAGGCTGCAATAAATTGAGTGCATGCACACCCACAGAGAATGACAGTACTACCATAACCTAGCCTCTCAGGATGTGTATTTTCTTCCCCAAGGGACTATATTGAAAAATTATCAAAGTGGGGGGTTTTTTGGTGTTTTCTACTGTGATTTTAACATTAAAATTTTGATCAGTGTAATATCTTTGTGACTTGAGTTTTCCTACTACTTTTCAGAAGATCAGAACATTTTTAACTAAAAAAATTGAAAACAAATCTGATACTATAGCTAAATAAAAGTTTTATACTAACACACATCAATAGAAAATCAGGCATGTAATAACAGCAGTTTATTTTTCTCTTTTCCTCCCTTTCCTTCTCTCTTTTTCTCCTTTTCATTCCTTCTCTGATTTCCTTCCTCTTGCTCCTTCTTACTTTTCCTCCTTCTTACTCTTTCTTCCTTCTTTCCCTTCTTCCTTCTTTGCTTTCTTCCTTCCTTTCTTCCTTTTTCTTTTCTTTCTTTTCTTTTCTTTCCTTCTCTCTCTTTCTCCTTCTCCTTCCTTCTTCCTTCTACACTCCTGCCTTCCTTCCTTCCCTCCTTCCCTTCCTGCCTTTCTTTCCTTCTTTCTCTCTTTCTCCCTTTCTTTCTGCCTTTCTTTCCTCCTCCACTTCTAATTTTGTTTTGTAGGTAGTTGGAGATCTGGTTTATTTTAAAACAATGAAGAAGGCAGAATCCCCTGAGGTAAATTCATTGAGTACTGGGAGGTCTTGGTAACACAATTGAACTGGCACCAAATCAATAAAAACAGAACAGAAGAAAAAACAATAATTAAAACATTCTGTCAAAAAAATGGAGCAGTAATTAAAAGATGCAAACTATTGTTTTGCTACACTAATTACATTTTAATTTTCAATAGCTTGCTGAATAGTATAAAAGCCCATGCCTATAAAATGTCCCAGTGACAGTGCTCTTTCTGCAACTAGCGTGATAACAGTGTTTATGTGCTGTAACAGAGTGGTATGTGCTTTCAACTCTGTGTGTGTGAAACTAGCTTCCTTGTAAGATAGCATGACAACAAAGTTTTTTGGTTGGTTCTTGGTTTGGTTTTTTTTTCTGGTGTGGAAAATTATTACTCAACACACACACACACACATGCACGCACATATACACGCACACAAAAACAGGCTGAGTCCAAGAGACACTCTGCTCAGGGCACTGCCATTGACCTCAATGGGAATTTTGTGTGTGGCGCAATAGCGGGTTGTTGGCCAGCACGAATACTGTACTTAGGTTTAGACCATGTTGTTTTCTTCACATGTTATTGAAGGATGAAGAGAAAAACAAATTGAATTTTCCTATTAATACACACCATTTGCAACCCTAAAACATGCAACTTTTTAGGCAAGGTTCTGAGGACTTTTCTCACAGAACAATCCTCATAGATTTCACTGGTAGATGCCCATACATAAATGCAACATAATCAAGCCCGTGTTCTATACCATTATGAATCATAATTGTCCTGAAAAAAAATATGTAATTCATTTAGCTGCTTTTGAGAAGAGTTTGGGGGACAAATTTCCATAGGCAGATTTAAGAAACACTCCAAATCAAGGCTACATGGAAAGGAGTTTGTTGTTATTGTTGTTTGCAGCAACTCGATGCAAAGTCAAGTTATCCAGATGAGTCCTGGCAAAATCTGGATCCATTAGCTACAATCTTCTCCACAGCTGTAGTTTACACATTCTGTCTTTCATATCATCTCATTTGAATGATAGAGTTCTCCCAGAAACAGGCATCCCATGTGTTCAGACATGCCCCCAAAACAATAGATCCCTTCCATCAAAGTGGGAGTGGTGGGGAAATAATTTCTCAGAAACTAATCCCTGGATTTCAGATGTATGAAATCAATGAAATGCCTCAATCTATGAAATGGTTGGCATTGCCAAACAATATTTCACAATTGCATAGCTTTTCTACATATGCAATGTAATTTGAAATTACTTTTTAAAATAATATTAAATAAATAAATAAATAAATGAAATAAAAAGACTGCGCCAAATGATGCAATAAAATCAGCATTCTTCTTACCACCACAACAAGAAGCACAGAGGGTAATGTTTTTAAAGAGAAAGCACTGAGCAAACATTACCTGTGTTTTCACCAGTTTGCGGTCCCCTTCATATACTCCTAAATTCACCTCTTCATTCCCATACAGCTGAGAAGGGTTAATGAGGTATAAATTTGGACAGCATCAGCCTACTATCTGGAAATACATAAAAAGTAAATTCAAAAGGGAAGCCAGGATAACAATATTACCAAAACCAGGCTCACTTACACTGTATACAACATTTGTATGTTTTTCTACAGAGTGGTAAGGTGATATTGATCAAACTGGCAGTATTGGTACCTTGTGGAGATGGAAGCTAACCTGGAGGTTAGGAAGGCTAACTACTATAAATAGTACTACTTACATCCAGTAGAAACCTGCAATTACATATTTTTACACACCAAGATTGCAAAACCAAAACAGATACAAAACCCAGAGCAAAATCTGGAAAAAAAAATCCTCTAGTTTAGAAAACCAGTCCCTTATCTTCTGGGAATAGCCCAAATTGAAGGGAGTTTTGCACTGATGCAAGAATAAATTGCTTCAAGAATTATTTCACGGACACATAGTATTCCCCAAATCCCTATTATTACGATGCTAGTGAAATGTCCTGATTTACTGAAATTAAACAAAGACAGATATTTATTTAGAATTCCTGTAACTGCTACAACCAGTAAATGTGTTTCATCACTATGATTGCAAAAACAAATACCTATCAGAGAAATGCAGTTCACAACAACACAGAACTGAATGGAAATAGAAATTTTGTTGACATTATGCTAATGGTCATGGCAGAAGTATTTGACTGAAGTGAAAATAAATCAACAAGAGCTGACTGAGGCTGAGCCATGGATGAGTCTCAAGGAGCAGTGAGCTGGGCAGACCCTGCGCACCAGCTTTACAAGACCAGCTGCCAGGGCACAGGGAGGTGCTGGCCAGTTCAGGAGGGGAAGGCGGGCTTGGTGTGGGGCACTAACAGTGTGACTGTGGCCCTGGGGACACAGCGAGGGAGAAGGCAAGGATGCGCTTATGGTCCTGGATAGGCTGAAAAAGCCTCAGGATGCCAGAGCCATGCTGCCTCCTGTGCACCGGCTGGATGGAGGCACCAGCACATCCTGCCACTATTCTGCTTCTCTCGCCCTTCCAGCCTCACCAGCCTCACTTCCAGAGCAACGCTGGATACTCTGGCTATTGTAGATACAGCCTTTTTTCTCAGTGTACAATATACACCTGCCCTAAGGAAGAATGTTGCAGCAGCACCAAAGTTGTAATGGTCTCACTACTCCTACATGCTGAGGTTGCTGCAGGACTACAGGGAAAGCAAGAGATTTCCTCACAACAGACAGTACATGGGGCCAACTTGATATAGACAAGAGTGAAAATGAGTCTATGTTTGGTACAGTCATAAAATGCTCACACTGCTGGTAGCACCATTTGTTCTGGATAGAACATTGAATCCATCCTTTCATGGATCCTTGGACACCCATTTCACTGCTTGAGAAGACAAGCAAAATCAACATCAAGACACAGAGTCTGTGTTTTCATATTCCTCCTACACTTGATTCTTTGGAGCGTACAAAGACTGGTTTCACACAGCTTGGCAAAATTATAACCATTATAACCTGACATGCACCCTAAAGGAAGGGACAAGCTGTTCTCACAACCTCAAACCTGGTCCCAACCAGATGAACTTCTCTACATGACTAGCAATGAATCTATGTGTCTGATATTGTCTTAGCTGGGATGGGAATGCCATTGGCAGCAGGAGAGGACAGACACCCGCTGGTGAGCGAAAGTAGGGTTACTCTCAGGTTATGTGAGAATCAGCTGCTCCAGCTGTGTAGTCAAGGGTCCATGTGTTTTAAAATTTTCTTTTGGATCCTCTGAGTGACTTTCCAAATTGAGGATGATGATGTGAGACAACCACAAACAGCTACTCACAGTACTTCTGGAGTATATTTCCTCCTCCTGCAGTTCCTTCTATTAAAGCAGATGATGAAGGCAACAGTAAATACATGAATGAAACTCAGACTTTACTACAACTTGGAAGCATAGTAATGGCACCTCTCTGCTCTCATTCAGTCAGTTGTCTAATGCTAAAGCCATAAGTTGGGTTTTATACTGCAAGCACATAACTGTGTCAGTTCTGTGCTGGTTGTAACAAACATTGGCTGATGGAACTGGTCTTTCTCTATTGGAAGTCTAATATTTTAAATGTACATACAATACTAATTAAGCTTGGTCCAAAGGTTAAAAAGTACAGCTCTTTTTGTTTATGAAAATACACTAAACAAAATACAAAATTTCCCACTCAATTTTAGTACCCTCCCGAAACATACCTTCCTTTTAATAATTTCTTACTTTTACCGCATACTTCTGTAACATTTCAGGAGGCCTTCTTTAAAGAGGTCTAGATGGGAGTAAGACAGTGTAGCATGCATAACATTACACCATACCGCACTTTTATTTTTCACTAGAGCCCAGAGGACTGGTGAAATCCTCTCTTCAGTCTCTACAGAAGAGTTATTATATATCTATAATACATGTAGGTCTGTACTGAGCAAAATTATTTCTTGAAGCGCTTTCTTCTCTGAAGTGCTGCATGCCTCAGGCAGAGGACAAGAAAGACTGAAGTTTCACCAATATCCAAAGATCCTCATGATCCTG
>JANZLP010000011.1:22413439-22424700 GCA_026930925.1 Chelictinia riocourii
GCTTCCCACTATGAGACCTCATTTTATAGCAAATTTTTCTGGTAGTAAACTCCAATTACTGCTTCCAAGTATGATTCTTTCAAAACAGATTAGGAAGACTAAATACTAGCCTGAGTCACACCCAGGATAAAATGAAAATGCATGATTGCTGAGAAAGTTTGTTGTCAGACTTGAATTAGGAATATGTAACTGTGCCCATGGTACTTCTGAAATCAAACTGCTTCTTGTGCAGCCAGCCGCTTCCCACTATGAGACCTCATTTTATAGCAAATTTTTCTGGTAGTAAACTCCAATTACTGCTTCTCATATTTTGTAGTACTGATTTTTATTTCATGTTTCTTAGTCTGTTCCTCAAGGTAAATTCACAGTTTCTAGCCAGTCTTCTGATTCTCTTTGATACAGTTGATTTTCTTCAGCTTTGTGTCACGAATTTCCTTTGTATACTCTTTTTTCCACAAAAAAAAAAAATTAATTTATGAAACTATTAAACAGAATCAGTCTTGGGGCTGATATTGCTTGAATACCTCTAGTAACCTCTGCCTATAGCATACCCTCTGTCGCGTCCTAATTTCTCAGGACGACAACTCAAGTTCACCAGTTCCCAGGTCAGGATTAAGGTGAAACGATACCAGGGATCCTTTAACTCACAAAACTCAACTTTTATTCACTCACAACAAGAATTGGCATGAAACTACATCAGTAAAGTGTATAACGTGCTAACCATACGTCACCAAACATACACCAGAGGCCTTGCTTCTCTGGGGCCCAGCTGAGGGAAGAGAATGAGGCGAGCCCTCCCATAGGGTCAGGAGGTTCAGAGCGGACCCCCTGCCTTTCCAGACTCCCTCTCAGAGAGGAGCCCGGGGGGCAGCTGGATTCGCTCTGAGTCCCAGACTTGGTCAGCGGTTTGTGTCTAAAGGGATGAAGTATAGGGATTATGGGGGAAAAAAAAAAAGAAAAAGAAAGATAAAGGAGAAAGCTCTCACCAATCTTGGCTCCAGCATTGCTCCAGTCATCCTAAGGGTCCCATTCCTGTGGGCATGCACATGTGAGGCTTCCGTTCGCACCCTTTTATCCTCTCCTGGTCCCTTTTTCGGTCAGGCACTCAAACTCATGAGGCTAATTAGGCATCACGTGCAATTTGGCTTCCAGAACCTTCGTGAAATAGGTTGGTGAGCTTGGGGGTCATTTGGGGAGTGACTTCTCCCTCCCTGCAGGCCTGACCGTGGTTTGATCTTTGGCCATACCCCTCTCAGCTCAGGACATCAGAATGAATCACACATCCTTCGGCAGGACATGCCCTCCACGTCCTGTTGCTGACCAGTTTCTCACCTGTGATTTATTGTTATGCAGAGAACTTGCCCACTACAATGTTTGACAAATCTGATTGCAAGCTTCCCTTACTCCCTGTTGCCTGATTTGTGTGCACATAGTGCTAATAATTTTAGATGAGGGGTATGCTGGAAATGACTGGTGCAAATTAATCTTTCAAAAAAAATTTATTATTGTTATTTTGGTGACATGATTAGTCACTTAAGGATCTGGTGTTATTAGAGCAAACTACTGCAATTAGATAGTCACTTGTTTATTTTTAAAATCTTAACAGTCATGAAAAATAGCATCAGCATTTTTGTTGTCTCCGTTGCCCTTTAGGATTTAGTATATGAAGAGGAGCACTTTATGTAAACTTGTTGAACAGGAGCATCTTCTCTGTCTTTATCAAACCTTGCCATGTTGTATAATTAATACAATTCTAGTGCCTTGGCCTGGACCACTGAAAGAGGAATAGCAGGCCAAGGAAATGCAGTTTAAATCTATGCACATGCTTTGTATGTGATTTGTGTGTGATGGTAATATTTTCAGTCTCATACAAAGGAGAATGTTCAATAACATCCCCCTAAAATTAATTTCTGGAAACTGATCTCTAGTATATAAGCAGGGCTGGAAGCATCACCTATTGCTCAGACAGACAGACTATTTGCATTAGGAGATCCCACTTTTAGGTGCTCATAAATCTACCAAATTCTAAATGTGTGGCTCAGTTGTTTCTCATATTTTACTTCCCTCCAGCTATATTTTTTTCCCCAAAATCTATTCTGCCGTTTCCAAGAACTTGGCTATGTCAAAAATTGTGTTGCTAACATTAAGAGTGGGATGACTTTTCTTTTGAAGAGCAGCCTCCACCATGACAGCTCCCATTTTTTGGAGCAGAAGTTTGAATGACAGGTTCAGCGGCCCAAGGAAGGACAAGCGTATGTAGCAGGGCAGGGTGGTGGCCATTATTGTCAGGGATGCTCAAATACTGTCCATCCGCCGGGGGCACTTCCAGGTTCCTGGATCTGCACATGTGCTTCATTTACAACGGCTCTCTGTCAGAAGAAGACCAGGACACGCACCAGTCCTGTCCCCACCTCCATCCCTGACCCCCATGCCCAGGAGAACTGCTTTTGAGCTGGAAGCTGACCTAGACAACTGGCAGAGCAGCCCCCCTGGAGCTGCAGGAGGGCATCATGGCTTGCTTCAATGAGTGAATGCTCTTGGGTCTACAACTGAGTCCCTGAACTGAGAGCAGAAGAGTGCATGTTCGGTGCAGGCTTACTGCAAACCATCCTGAGGCCAGAGTCGTCAAAAGGAGCCATTTTCAAAAGCCTATGGACAAGAGCTGAACCTGGAGGGGATTATGAAGGTGGAGAGACGGACTGTGCCTGGAGGTCAGCAGTGTCAGGGAGGAGGGAAACTGAGAGTAAGGTTGGTACAAGACCAAGGGATTTATCTTTATGGGTTATTGTAGATGAAGACAAGCAAGCTCGGTGTTAAAAGCGGGTGGGATGTAAGCCAGCTCTGATCCAAAAGCTGCCTGACTGCATTAGCACAGTGCTAAGCCCAAGCTAATATATCCGGCTTCTCACCAGGGCTTATTAGCTCGGGCTCAGTGCCATGCTAACATAGTCACAGGACTTCCAGTTGGCTTGACACCATGTCTGCTCAACGTGTGAACTGAGTGCACCGCTACGTGCCTGCAGAGGAGCACCAGGAGATGCCTGGAGACTTGGCTCCGCCAGGCTGCTGTTCGGGCCGTGGAGACCGGGCGTGCTGGCCAGAGGGAAGGGGCACATGGGGAGGGAGAGCGTGCCATGTCTGCTTCAGGAAGGAAGTGCAGTGCAGATGCGGAACCAGGAGGGACTGAAACCTGCTTGATGAGAAGAGTGGGCACGTGGAGCCTGGGTGAGGGAGTGGAAAATGAGAGTGACTGGAAAGGGAAACGACAAGAGGGGTCAGGAGGAACAAGGTGAGGACTTGCTGGGCAAGGAAACCAATCAGAAGTCTGAGATGAGGTCTGGAAGATGGGCTGAAACAGGAGGAGAGGAGAGAAGAGAAGAGGAGAGGAGAGGAGAGGAGGAACAAACTCAACACCAAACCTGGCATGAAACTGAGATGCCTGAAAGCAGTCATTCCTTTGCTTCCAGCACGTCACCTTGGGAAATCCACCAGCAGAAGTGTCCTTCCTATCCCTTTTAGTGCTTGTTCTGACCTTGCCAAAAACAACCGTATGGTTGCTCTGAGCCACGTCTGCTAGCTTTCCTGCAGGGGTCTGCCCATGGCAGATCAGAATATCCCAGCTCTGCTGATGATCCGTGTGGGCATCAGTGTGATGCCAGGTCATGGGATCTCTGCTTTTGCTATTGGCAGTTTCAAAAATCAGCACAAAACCTCCTGAAATACATTACTAAAATTGCAAACTCAAGTTCTCCAGTGTTTAGGCTGTTTGCCTAACCCCAATTTGATCCTCTTATGCATTATGATATAGTCTTTAATTACTCATTTAATTACTGTTTTTTATGCTGGTTACTTGCCTCATTCAGGCATCAGACAAGCTTGCTAGGGGAGATGAATTGGGGTGGTGTAATAAAATATTATCTTTAAAGACACCTCTTCTCCTCATCTTATTCACTGCAGCGTAAGGAAGTAAAACGGCTGTGGTAGGAAGAAGTGTTGCTCTTCTTGGGGCAGGTGAGCCCCAAGTATTATTTCTGCCTGTGATTCTGAGTAAAAGTCATGCCAATTCACCTCAGCAAAGCCTTTTTCAGGTGGTCATTAATTTTGACATCTTCTTGGGTGCCCGACGTGAAGCCCTGCAAAATACAGAGCTATCACAGATGCCAGGAAGATAAATAATTTGAACATAGCAAGTAATATGACGTGCTGAGTAAATCGGCTGCTCTGTATCCCCAAATTAATGTACGCTTTTGATGTTAATGTCATTGTGTCTCTATACCCCTTCTGCAGAGCGAGGATAGCAATAATACCTTCATGAGCATACGGGGGAGGTATTGTGAAAATCAGATTAGTCATTTGATATTTGTGAGGCATTCAAGTGCTGCTGTTGTGATGAGCAAAGAGGAAAAATACAAAACAAAATTGGTTTGTTTTCCATTTGAATGGTCTGTCATAAAAGTAAGGCACTGGGCCTTTCAAGGAGAAAGAAGAGATAAAAAAATCTGGAAAAATTACTTTTTTTAGTCAGCACTTCTTTCTAAAAACTGAACAAGGAAGAGATCTGATAGAAAAAAAGGTGGTTCATCCTATGCCAAGAGTGCAGAACTAAGTTTCTGTATGCAATTCTACACCTGGCATCTCCTACCATGTGAAAGAGTGCCCAATTTTGCACCATAATAGTCTCCATTTACTCTCATATTGGAGCGTTTGTCTTGCTGCAAAGCATGGCTTTTTATGTGAGGCTGTTGTCTTGCAAATCTGATGGTTCATTGTAGGTTTTTACAGAACTTTGACTCAGCTTCAGGGAAGGAGGAATGAAGAAGCAGAAGAGTGAACTTCTGGAAGCCGAAACCCTTCTTTCCCTGTGTTTAAGCAATCTGCTCTTATGAAACCTTTTGAAATCTCATTTGCTGATGTCTTTCTGACCCCCAAAATTATTCTTGTGCAAATGTTGACACCCAGCAGAGATGAAATCATTGACTTAGGAAAATGTATCTAGCTTATCAGAAACTGCAGGAATCCAACCATACACTAGCAACACTAGCCTTTCTTTTTTTCTTTTTTTCCTTCTTTTTTTTTTTTTTAATTGTGGTTAGTTGGCAGATGGTATTGTGAATCAGGTTATATGTATCTGAAGGAGCAGAATTTTTTTCAGTTCATATGAACCTGAATCCATGTCATGTACCAAACTGGTTTTATTTTTCGGTCTTCTGCTCATGAATTTTCTGTGTGCTTATGATTTTGATATGTTTACTAGTTGTATGTTGACAGTTTTAATTACACACTCCCAGAGTGTGTAAGCAGAACAAGAACTAGATGTGTTTTCAAACTGAATTCAAGCTGTGTGTAAATTTTCTGGGTGGGTTGGACCCATAGCTCTCTGAAATCAATGAACATCAAAGCTTCTCCACTTATCACCAGAAATCAGTTAGTTCTCAATTGTTGTTTTTTGATTTGATGATTCCGACACTAAATTTCTTTGATTTGATTGCTGAAGGAAAGTGATCTGAAAGTGGGTGGGCAAACCATCCAAAAATTTTTTGAGGCTTTTGTCTCCTATGTCATGCCATTAGACACACTAGGCAGGGCAAAAGGAACAATTACAGTCCATGTATTCATGGATGTCTGTAAAGCCAGAATATGCATTTAAACTTGATTTTAGATAGATTTTTTTAGGGTCACAAAGTAATTCCAAAAAGAAAAATACGTTTCTGTGGAGTTTGCTGCACACAGGAGGAGGGAGCTATCCTCTAATAAACGAGCTAAAAAAAATCTCATTGGTCCAAAAGCGACAATTTTGAGTTCTGCTGTTCAGATGTGAGTTTTCATTTTTGTGTTTTAAATTAAAGGTGTGGCTAAATGTTCATTATCCCTATGACAAAAGCAGTAAAAATAGGCGCAAAATGGCTCTTGTGCAATGTTGTAATTTACCTTTATTTTAAACTGGCTTACACATCTTAATACATTATGACAATCAGAATTATCAGGCCACCAGGCGGAGAGGAGTTTGTTTTGTTAATTGCTCTTGTTAAGCCTAATTACAGAACGGGGTGGAGTGGATGCGAGGGGAGGGAGGAATCTGCTAGCAAGAGGAAATTCTAAAATCCTCGGAGAGGTTCCAGCAGTGCGTGTTGGGGAGCGAGAGTGCCGGTGTGGTGTGCGTGTGTGCAAGCATGCGTGTGTGTGTGTAAGGGGTGGTAAGTTGCTGGTGTCCTCCTTACAGAAATATGTTAGCAGCTGTTCGCTGTGGGATGGTATTTCCTTTTACAGAAAAAGGTCTAAACAGTCTTAAGTCTGTCTACGTGGACTCAAGATATGGAAGACCGAAGTTCCATTCCTTCCTCTTCCTACTTAACATCTAACAGGTGAGATCCTGGAGGACCAAATTATGATCCTTTCAGGATGGTGGATTTAGCAGATTTTTCCTGTTGGACTGGTTCTGTTGCATAAAAAACAATTCAAGATTAACAGACCAGGAGGAGAGTGCAGTCAAGCATGGCCATGAGAGGCACCTGTACTGCAGTACTCCATCTGCTGACTGTTCTGTACAAACTTTTACTGGCAGTACCAGGGACCAGAAGCTGGGTCTCTTCTTGTGCTCCCATGATGCAAAATGTCCACTAACACAGATCCCCTCCCACATAGCCCTACAACGTGGCAGACACCATGATGGATAAAACATGCTGTCAGATACTCAGAACAATCTCCGAACACAGCTGCCTAAGTTGCATCACTCAATCCTGTGATCTTTAATTCTACCCTTTTCCTGCTTGTCCTGACATCCAGCTCACTGGTACACAAAGCAGATGGCTCTGATTAGGCATGCCTATGACAAAAATTTTAGAAGAGCAGTTCCTTCAGAACATACCAATGGAAGACAATTATTATGATCTGCATTACTGCAGAATGCAGTCATTCTGTAAAGACTGAGGTGCCAACACACTAGGCAACACAGTATTACAATCCGAGACAGCTCCTGCCTGAAGACCTTAAATGGACTGCCAGTTCTCAGAATGATGGAGATAAAAAGCAAATTTACACTTCAACAAAAAAAAGCCCAAACAGCTTTTAAGCATTTGATCTCACACCATCATGTCTGTGTTTCCTTCTCCCCTAGCCACGCCCCCCCCTTTTGTTCCCCAACAATCAGAACTAAACTGCTGTTGATTACATGGTAGGTGGCAGCCTGGCTGCTAAGTTCTAGTTCAGTAGCACATGCAGTTCCCTTGTGGAATAACTATGGCAAAACAGAGATCGAATAGGGTCTGCGAAGTATTTTGTAGGCACTAAAGCAGGACTGCCAAAAACTTACATGAGGTACTTCCAAGATGTTGGCTAGGACTGACTTAATTTGCTGTGGGTCTTTTCAATATTCACAGGTTATTTCTAACCTTCACACAAGCCAGTGGCGTATGAAAGAGGAAATGACATTGTCCTCTTCCTACCCTCACAGAAGCAAGAGCAAGAGCCACAAAGGAGGAAAAGATGCCTTAAAGTCACCTGCCTCTTCCACTAACTTTTAACACAAATCCCTGCATGTTCTATTTACACTTCAATTTCATTTGCTTCTGGTGGGAAGGAAAAGGCAGAAGTAAGGAGAAGAGGAAATGGCAGATTGATTAGTTACGGTGATTATACATTAACCAAGATATCTATGCAGAAAAATACAACATGATAGTTGGAGGGAAAAATCTGAAGTGTAAAAAAAAAACCCCAAATCTCCAAACCCCTAACAAAATTCACACCTATGCTTTGCACATGTGTTGCATCTAGTCATTACTGCTGCCAGGCTTGAGCATTTGGCCTGTATTCTCTTGGGTGCTTGTACAAAAGCAGAAGGTTCTGTCTTTGGCTTCTTGACATTGTGGTGTGATAAAACAGAATCATTCTTGTATGACATACTTTTGTCTAACCTCTCCCATCAAATTCTAATGAGTCATCATGAACTGAAGTCCTCAGATTATGTTTATAGGAGAATTATGCCACAGAATATTCGGTGTCTGTAGAGTGAGATGTCCTAAAATGAGACCTCTGAATATGCAGAGTTCTTGTATGTTATCATTCAACCAGCCTTATTAGATTATTTTTTCTCTTTCACAAATTGACATTCAGAGTTGTGCTCTAGATTTCCAAACTTTTTCTCCTCGCAGGAAAGCTTAGCCATTTTGAACTGAAAAGCCCATCAATCTGCAACTCCCATGTGGCTGGAGCAAAAACTTGTTTATTGTGCATCACCTGGCAGATCCTTGATCAAGGACAACTAAAAACCATTTTATATTATATTGAATTTTTTTTCAGATCTTCCCATTAGAGGAAGTATCATCACAACCTGTTATTAAGAAACATGAGAACCTTGTACAACTTAAATGTTCAAATACACTGTACAAATGCTGCTGTGAAATACATCTTTCTCTATTTTGCATTTGATGGTTGTGCTGTAATATTACCAATTGGGGGTAAAAATCCTCAAATCTGAATTTCTAATTCAGACTCTCCATCTTCATTGTCAGTAGCAAGCATTAACATTTAACTATATATTTTCTTCATAGTGTCTGCTTAACCTAAGAATGTAGCGTTGTATTTCTCATTATAATACGCCTGTGTTGAAAGATAAGCTACTACTAATTTCAATAAATTCCTCTCCAAATTCTGACTAATCTATAATTTTTGGTGCAAAAAGATTAAGAAGCTTATCAAGATGCTTATATACAGACTTTACATGACTTCTATTGTTCATGAGCAGACTATTACATAAAGAAACGCTATCCACCTCAGTCACATTCAAGAACCCTCTCCTCCCAGCTCCTAGTCCACTCTCCCTCTCGCTTAAACAACCATTCCTCTTCCCTGCAGACATATTTGGATGACCCTGTTTCTTATAAACCAGTTTGTTCTTCTTTCTAAAAACAATAAAACTAGTAAATTGTTCTGAAATAAGCAGACAAATAGGCTGACTGCTGGAACAGAGTCAGTATACTGAGCTGCACCATGGAAAAGAGGAACAAGTAGAATAAATTGGCAGTGCTATGTAAAGGAACACTGTTGTGACTGATGGTCCTAAAATTTATCTCCTCCTGAATTTTACAACACACCGCTTCTAGAGAAATAAAATGATTCTTAGCAAACTGTCCATAACAGTCCTCACTTGATCTGAATTTTTAAAGCTACTAGCAATACCTCCACAAAGATCTTTTCTTCTCATGTGGTAAGCATTTGATAACTGATTTTAGCAATTCTCCCTTCTCTTTTAGCTAATTCATCAAATGAAAGCTAATTCCCATTGGTTAACAAAACAAACTAATCAAACCCAAAGTCTTAGATTAATATATTTCTAAATACCTAATCAGATCCTTTAAATTTTGAGGGACTTGATCAAATAAACTACATTGATCTAATGAACTCAGGCTAAAGAAAAACAGATCTTTGCATAGACTAAAGAGAGGGTAATTTATCTTGCTATTCACATAGAGTCAATATAACTGAAAACAGTTCAATAATATAATTGTTTTCAGTCAGTACCTTTTATAACCTAAATGCTTCAAAAGGAATTCCACTCCTCTATGACTGGCCCAGCCTCTGAGGCTGAGGTTTAAAGAAACAATTCATTCTGACACACATGAACTCGAGAGAAAATTTCAACCAACTCAAGGTCGTTGAAAGCAGGATTTTCATAAGGGAGCGCTGAAAGGCAGCTGTTGCTTTTATTCTGTGTTTATAATTACAGAACAATAACAAACAGAATGCAGCAGAGAGGGGGTTGAAGAGTTCACGTGTCTATTGGGGTGTCTATGCCTCATCCCAGCTTGCTTGGTCCCTAAATCAGAAGCAAGCATTGTTATCCACTACCAAACTCAGTGTTACTAAAGCCCCTCTGCTGATGTACAGAGCAGAAAAATAAGCACTAACAATTTCCTTGTTTACTTCCCTGAGAGTCACGTAGACAGAGTTGTCTCCCCTCCACAGCCAATGTGTTTTTACTCATTGCTCAGGCCTAGATAGCATTCCTTGGGGAAATTCATCCCCACCTCCCATACACACACGCTCCTTTTGTGTGAAAACATCTCTTCTTCACTTACTGAGGTAAAGAGTTTGTATCTTCTCATAAGGCAAGGACTAGTGTATGAATTAAGGCCAGGAGATGACAGAGCAGAGAGATGTTAGATTCTCATTTCATTGTGCTTTTCAACAAGTGGTTGTTTTTTCTCACTGGTCCCATCAGACCTTTGCTGGAGAGAGACTTGCAATTATTCATAGCTGATTACACATCTGACTGATAGCCAAGAGCCAAATGCATTGGAAGAATTTCCATCCCAGCCTGACACGAAATCCACTTCTCATGATGGACACATGCCACATGAGACCAGGAGCAACCAGGGAATCTCAACACTTTTCTAGCCCACAGAGTCATCTGTGAATTCAAATTGCTCAGTCTTTAGTGGCTGTGGAGACCTCTGGAAAGGACCTTCATCTTCTGGTACAGGGTCTTAAGGTGTGGCTTCTAGGAAGCACAGGCAGAAGTGATCTTAGAAGTTACAATACTACCTTTAACTTCCCTTTTTGGAGCTCTGCACCAGCAAAGAAGCCAAAGACATCTGCTTCTGGGCTAGAATTGTACAAAGAAAGCAGAAGGTAGCATGGAAATTATAAATGAATGCTACCTCCCAAGTAGACTGTGTAGACACTGATGTGTTTTATGGATTAAAGGATTTTGCAGATGAGGGTTTTTTTTTCCCCTGAGAAGAAAAGAGGACAAAGTGCATACAACTTTAACTGAGTGCATTGTCTGTATGGTACTGAAGAGACATCCCTGCAGAAGAATAGTACAGAATTTTCAAAATCTATCAGATTTTTTTTGAAAATTCATTGTTATTTATTTATAGTATCCATTAATTTGTAAAACTACCTGTCTTCAGATATGCTGCACAACGTTATACAAAATTAAATGATGGCTGGGCCCACTACCCAATGAAAGCAGCCTTCTAATAAACAGAGAGGTCTGGTAAGGGCTGAAATAAAGAGGCAAAAGTTGATCAATATTAACTATTAAGATGCCTGTATTAAGATGTCTTTGATTATTCCTCAAGGAGCAGGAATACACATTATATTTTCCATGATAGCTGAGCATCAAGATCAGTCTGGCCCAGGCCGAGCCCCTCAGTGACGGTGGTAGCACCTCTGGGAGAGCAGAGGGAAGAACCTGCCGTGAGTGTTGGGATGGGGATGGGAGAGGAACCCCTCTGCAGAGCCCGAGGGCAGGGAGGAAG
>JANZLP010000011.1:22537620-22549209 GCA_026930925.1 Chelictinia riocourii
ATTCTTCTCATACTGAACTCAAAACACAGCACCCTACCAGCTACTAGGAAGACAATTAACTCTATCCCAGCTGAAACTAAGACAGCACTGAGAAGACAAAGATATCTACAATATAAGCATGGCCTTGAAGTATTAAATCTCCTTCCCAGAAAACGATTCATATTTGCAATTGGTGAAATATCAAGGTATCTGAAGAGTAAGTGACAACAAATCAATAGTACTTTTCACAGCTGTAGTGTCTTACATGCATATGCAAACCTAAGCTTCACATAAAAGTAAGAAATTGAGTACTGACTACCTATGAAGCAAACAACTTCAGATATGGATTTACATCCAGAAAAGCAAATATTTCATTGTTTGCTTAAGAACAATGAATAGTACAATACTTCATACAACACTTTCAATCTACTTAAAAGCATTAAAACCAATAATTCTCCTTACTTTTCTACAATAATTAACTAGAAGAAACTCCTATAGTCAAGGATAGCAAAATTTCAGAAATGTATGTTTGTTAATTTATAATGCATCCCTAGAGTACAGTATCATACCCAACTTCCTTATAGGTTTGTTCTGTTCCTCACTTACCTGTGTACAATTTGCTTTCAGTCTTCTGGAAAGTGCAAATAGAAGTCTTGGTACTTTCCAAAAAACTGAACACTTACTGTATTTTCTAGTCCTCAATTTTGTGCAGAAGTTAACCTACTTTATTTACTTATTTTACTTAAAAGTAAGTAAAACTAAGATGGCATACTGATACTGACAAATCAAAACAGGTACTGGTGTGACTTTCATCTATGCAGAGTTAACTTTTTGCATCATCATCATCATCGGCTAAGGTTTTGTTCCAGTTTAATTCCTAAGCAACAGGCACTGCATATGCCGCACAACCACAGCAATAACCCTCAAAGATTACATTCTTCATCCCTCTGAAGAAAAAATTCCATGCCTGCTTTTCCCCTTTTTCTGAATGCAAAGCAGTTCAACTGGGCTGTGGTGTTTTGGTTTGGTTTTTGCTATGACATCAGAGTACAAGAGACAATCTCAGAGGAATGCAGCTCTGGATTGCAAGTTTCAGGTAGCAAAATCCCTCTTGCTACAAAATAAGAACCAGACCGCATAACAAAATATGTGGTGAAAGTGGCAAATCAGTTTGTGTTGACTAAACCAAGTGAAAAAGAGAAGTAAAATGATCAGCTTTAATGATCAAAAGAAAGGCAGGAATATACTAAAGAACACTGCATTTAAATTACAAGATCTAACCATAACTCTACACAGACCTAATTGAACTGAATTACAGCTTCATTCATTGCCTACATCCCAGCTTCTCAACGTATTCATATTCTTAAGAATTAACACTCAAGATTGAGGTGAAAAGTGCAATTATTTTTTTTAATTGCATGCATATATCAACTTTCATAACAAATTCAGGATGATATATACAAGAGTACTACCTGAATGAAACAGTTTAGGGAAATAGAACCACAAGAATTCAAACCTCATGGTTTAAATACAAATTTGTAGCATAAACTTCTTTGTACCCAAGTTCATTATCATAAGACAATTCAAAGAAAAGATGACAAATTAGAGTTTTATAAAAAACCAATTTGCTAAAAAAAGTAACTACCTATTAATGATTAGGGAGCACATAACACATTTGGTAAGATTAAGGCATTCTGAAATTAGGAATGGAAATTATTTTTCCTCCACCAGAAGTGTTCATTATTTCATTGCAACTCAAAATGTATTTTGATTTATCTTTTGCTCACAACCCCCCCCAAACTATAGAACTGTTTACACAAAGTAAATTTATTAACTACTAAAATGCTACTGGGTTTTGATATATCTAGATTCTTCTAAGACTATCTGATAAGGTAAAAAAAGATTTAAAACAAAATGCTACCTAGTTTTTCCCAATATGGAGAATCCAGTATATTGCTAAATTGTTTTAAACTAGTTATAATGTAATTCAGAACCTCAAGAAACTATTTTTCATACAAGCAAATCTATTTTATTCTTTGTACACAAGCTACATCTACATTCAACTCAGAAGGATTACTGTAGCTCCTCTTGACAAGCCTGAGCTAGCTTAAAACTATCCAGCTTGTTAACAGTTCAACTATGGCTCAGAGAAGCTACCCAAATAGAGGTTTTATAGCCCCATCTCTTCTGCACCTCCTTCCGTGAGCGCTATGCAACTTTTACAATACCTTTGAACTGGGCAGATTGACAGTTTTACAGGTAACTTGGGCACATTTATGTAAACTTTAGTCACATATCAGACAACCAGTACAGTTTATAATCTCAGAATTTTTCTTTTAAACTCTGATTGACAGCCCCCATCCTGTACTGAGATTCTTAAAGGTACAACGGTGAACTTGCACATGGTTAAGTCTTTAAAAAAAAAACCTGCATGGACATTCTTTAATAAAAAACATGTTAAAAAGTCACCTTTAACAGCATCGGTTTGAGCTAGACCATTTCACTTTGCACTTAGATGGAACGGAAAAGCTTACACAATTATTGAACCTCAACTGTGGTGACAGTGACCTTCAACTCAAGGTGACAACTTGTCAAATTGCTGTTACTTTCAGCAGAGAACTAAGCAATCAAGTTCACAAAACAAGTATTCATAGCAACTTATGGATCATGCTGCCCATATGCAATACTTGATAAAAGGTTTGGTTTGGGTTTTTTTCAGTAACAAGGCACTAGGAAAAATATTTGCCTACCAAAGCTTTTAAACTTTCCCATTCATAGAGCTTTGATTTTGAAGTAATTTAAAACTGGTGAAAGTGTGCTAGTGTTTCTTCAGTGCTGAACCATCAGTTATTAGAGTAAGTCATTTTGGGTACTTGATGATGAATCAAGAGTCTGTTTTTTTCTTTCAGCACAGAAATTCAGCTGAGCACAGCTCTGTTATACAAATCTACCATCATTTCACGTTATTTTTCTATTCATTCAAACTTCCTCTTGTAAAAGAAAGGTTTTAAGAAATAAATTGATCTGTTTTCAGCAGGTCCTTTATGAAAAAGTCATTTTTAATAAATAAGAAAAAAGTTAAATAAGGTATTACACTTATGTCTACTCAAGAGCATTTTGCACTAGCCAACAAGATGCTGAAACTTGCTGTGCTGTGCTGCCCTCTTCAGGTCGACAGCATTTACATTTTCTAGTTCTTTTGCTTGACGAGTCATTGCATTTCAACTTCTTTAATAAAAAATTTCAGATTTGCAGTTTTAAGTAGCAGCTAACTTTACCTCTATCCCACCAGTGCTTGAAGTATTTTTGACCAAAACCCCTACAGAAATAAACTTTACTTTTGGCCTCTATGTCTCCCTAACTTTAATAAAAATCTCGAGGATTATCAGCTAGTGTTTGAAAAGATGACTAAAAAAAACAACTTCAGCATTGGTAAGCAAGTCTCATAACATGAGGCTTAAAGAGCTCAATTGATTCATTTTACCAAAGAAAACTGAAGCTGCTGAAATCACTCAGTAAGTGAACTTGGAGGTTATAAAGGCAGATGACTTTAAAGTGGTAGGAGGCAAAACAAAATCTGGAAACTAGAGTTGAAGTCAGACAGATTCAGCCTTAAAATGCAGTGGAGGCTTTTCACCCAAAATAAAAAAAGGATTTTAATAACCTACTAGCATAAAAGGATGGATTCACTATTACTGGAAAACTTTACAGGTGGATCCAGTATCTTTCCAAAGATCAATTTTTAATAGCAAGACAGAAAATAATAGTAATATTATTTTGAGTATATGAAGTTGTGATCAGTTTTTGAGCAGTTGTCATAATATGGGCCAAATTGTGATGCTGATTTACATACTTGTAATGGGTTTTACAATTGATTATTTGAGCTCTGCCAATTAATGTGGAAATACAAATAAAACGGTCTTGCATTGCTTGGGAAAGGCCCTGCTTGGGCTTCCGATTAATTTACTGAGCCAGATATTAAAAATGTCTTAGAATATTTCATTTCCCCCTTCCACCTTGCTATTTTTAGAGGACAGGTCATACTAGACATTTAAATCTATTTAGACATCTCAGTATTGCAAATTTGACAGAAACAGCAAAGCGTTAGCTTTAACAGATGTAATATTAAGTATAGAGAATTTCACTCATGTTACTAAGGCAGATAAACAGTATAACAATTTGTAACTGTACAATTTAATCACAGTATCTTAAGGGACTTATGATAGGAAAAACCTGTTCAAAGCTAAGGCCTAATATGTAATTAGGCAATAAAATTAATAACCTAATCAAAACCCTTAGAAAATAGAGGCAAAGGAATGCTCGTTCTAGTACCATAGCACGTCCCAGCACCTAAATAAGGGAACAAGCAAACAAACAATCCCAGATCATCCCCTTTTGGGCTGCCAAACACCCAACAGCCAGCCTTCCTTAAGCCAAGTGCAACTCCAGAAAAGCTCAGAAGAGCTTGTAATTAATAGCTTTAATGCATTATCTTTCACATACTTTTGTAATTTTATTATCAAGAATGAAATATTATTTACAACTTTAAATCATATATACTCATAGAACAAACTCCAGAGGAAAGAAGGAAGACTGACAGGGAGAGAGCAAGGAAGAAAAAGTGGGTGAGCACTGACACAGGGAGAAAGCAAGATACTAAAACTTGGGGGTGAGTGCAAACTCAGTGCACAATAACTGAGACCCAGAGTGCTCCCATCTGCAGTGTAAGACAGTAGACAGTACCTCATCAGGGTAGTCTCTATCAGCACATAGGCTTCTCTCCAGTGCCTGACTAACATGCCCCATCACAGCACCTGGAGCCAAAGACTGATGAAAACCTCCTGCCATCTATCAGCCATATAGTTTGTTCAATTAGAAAGTGCAAAACTAGTTGGTCTTACAAACATGGGGAAAAAGTCCTCAAGCCAAACTACCTCTAGTACTGTACAAGAAAAGCAACACTCTTAAATGCATAATATACTCAAAATATTATTATTTTCTCTCTTGCTATTAAAGAACAAGTGAAAAAAGCACTCTATCCAATGGTACTATCAGACAAAAAGACAAAAAAGTTTTCGAGCAACTGTCAACTGAAGACACAGCAGCTTATACCTCTAAAGTGATGAAGTGGGGCACTTTTTTTTTGACACATGTAAGTAAAAGTGTCACAAAAATATAACGACTATTTTTAAACCATCCCCGCTAGAAGTTTCCACACCTATGTCAAAGGTTTGTCTGGTGCAAGTTCTATATGACAGTTTATACTATGACAGCTTCTAATAAAATCTCCAAGATCTCTTGGCTAACTTTTAAAATTGCAAATGAGTTGATCCTTAGTGATACTCAGTCTTTTTCTTCATCTTCTACAGCAGATACCAGGATTCTGGTCCAATCTTAGCGGCTACACTTAAAAGAAGAGGTGCTGGACAAGGGCTTTTAAAATTACCTGTGGTTAGTTTAGTTCTGACTTACCAAGTAGAACGTTCGTATTTTTGCCATCTCTTTCTCCCCCACATACCATCAGATTTGGATACCACATGAGGTATGATTCATATTATTCTTTAGAAATGTATTTTAATAGACAAGCTTTACAATTGAAAAAGCCTTTGAGTTTTGAAAATATCAGGCCTTCAGTGAAAAGCATGTCAGATCATTTTATTGCATGCATTTTTTTCTGCAGCAGCTTTTGCCAGTCACATTTGATTCTTGCTCAGACTTATTTTTATTAGTTGATATCATAATCTGGTGTATTTCTTTGAATGAAAACAAATGCATCCACCTCATACTGCCAAAACACAATCTAGGCAGTTCCCTTCACAGAATTTCCTTCTAATAATTTTGGGGTAATGGGAGGTATGAAAACTAAGATAAGGAACTCTCCCCACTGAAGGCAATGCCTAGTAATTCCCTGCCATGCATCTGTATATCCTTAAGTATCTACAAAACCACTATGTGAAAACACATAGAGAATAAACACCCACTGTAATACAAATCCAGGCTAAACTGGCTTTCAGGTATTTATGTAGGGATATGCAAGCAACCAATTAGAATGCACAGCTGACTTCTTACCACGACTAATGGAAATTAAAAGCAATTGGGGGAGTTAAACACATCTTAAGAATACTTTTGAATCAGTTACTCCAGCATATGCAAGTCTGTAACTAAGTACTGTAAAATTATGTTAAAACTACAGGAATCAACTCCTTGCTGGGAATCCAGTTAGAATTTCACCCTTCCTACACTTTCTGAAAATTCCTTTAAATATACAGACTTTTATGATAAGCAGTAATCAGTACACAAACCAACAAACCAAACAAAAAAGCTAGAAACACCTGCATCCACTTTCTAAAAAAGGAACATTACTGAAAATATTTACAAATACTATGAGCAGCATTACTGAAAATAATATACACCAACCTTCTCAAAGGCTGCCTCAGCATTATTTTTATTTGTGTTTGGTCGTCTACTCTTAGTTAGGTATTTTGGGTTTCAACTACAGCAAGTAGAGGTTTCCAGTTGAAAAGATAATGAGAATCAGGATAAGTACTATTGGCTAAAGGGATAGATACTACTGAATTAGATCTAAAAAAAAAAAAAAAAAAAAGCTTTACTAGCATGAAATCATGTGATATCATCAAAAATTTCCCTCATGGCTTAAAGGTCCGTACCATATTCAGACAGCAAAACCTCTATTTTGCAATAGATTTCTATGAAAAGACTTAAAAAAACCCCACCTATCAGAGAACAAGAAAACAACTTAGTTACCAACCAAACAAAATGCTGTAAGTGAACTACTTTTCCTGATACTTTCTTTTTGATACTTATACAAATTCTTTTTGATACTTATACAAACCTTGCCATCTGCTATGATCTCTGACAAAGTAACCGACTTCCGTTCTCAATCTAGGTTTCACTATGACGGTAAATGTCTTGTATCTAAAAGTTACTTCAGTCCCATTGCAAGATTGCATGGGTTTGTATGGTCATTAAAACCTGTTATAAAGTAGTATCAGACTATTCAGTACTATGAATAAAGGACTTTTGTTTGGTAGTTACAGGTGCAAAACTTAAATGTCAATAGATGAAAACGTTTCAAAGACGAAACAGAGCAGAACTGTTTAATTTACGGAGAGGCTACATGAATCCTGTATAAGCTTTCAACCATACTTATCCCAAACTCCATCATGACCTTAATGCTATAAAAACTAAGGGGACATAAAAAAATGGTGGATTCCAAGGAATATGTCTCCCAGTAAACTCCTGAGAGAATTACAGCACTGGTGTATTAAAACAAAAAATATTCAAAGCTAGTTTTAGATTGTAAAGTTTACAACTAGAAGACAAAGGTAAGACCTAAATGCAAGACCTATGCCATTACTTTCACCTTATAATGCCAACAAGAAAAGAAGCCTACACAGCTGTTGACAGAAAAGTGTTGCTCCTGAAATGTGTGACTTAAACCTTTCAGACAGCATTTTGCATCCAAAGCAGTCTCCATGGTTAGCAGTTTTTAATGACAGAACTAGCTTTTTAAAAAAAACCACAAAACAACCAACAAACATAATCTACACCAGCCTCAGAACATTCTAAAGTATTACACACTTACAACACAATTAATTGTAATTACCTATTAGAATAAACACACTCTATTTTGTCGTTGCTAATTCATACAATTCTGTGTTGAGCAAAGATGAGCATACTAAGTTTCACCATAATGTTAGAAAAGGGAATGTATAATTCTGAAAACAGATTATGACACCTCAGTGGAAGAGTTAGATAAAAGTGGTTTTATTTCATTGTCTCTTACCTGATAAATTCTAAATGGGATGTATCGAAATCCGCTATCTTCTGGAGGATACTCCATGAGTTTTCGATTTATTGCCCAAAACTGCTCAAATTTATCTGAGAAGGTAAAATTAGATTTTGTTAATATTAATAACATATATTCTTTTTCAGCTAAAAGAGGTAAATGAAGCACAACTGGAACAACATGAAAACTTTTCTTACTGAAGTTTGACCTGTATGAATTTATCTTTACCACACTTCACTTCCCTATTTAGCCTGAAGCCAAAGGTCAGTCATCTGCATTTTACTATGAAAACAGGGATGTGGCAACTTACTGAGGTGAAAGAGAAGGTAACTTGAATTCATATCGCATCTCCCACTGTTAGGGAAATATTGGGCCACAAATTAAGGATTTTATTACCTCAATTAACAGTGCCTGTTTCTCTGTCCCCTGCTGCTAGTAGTCCACAATGTCTCACAGTTTGTTAAAAACATCTAATTGTTCTCAACTATAGATGAGCAAAAGGTGTGAAGTATAGAGAAACTAAAGCAGTAGAAAAAACTTCTTGATGAGTTTACATTTGGATATGTAAATCTTAAAATCATCTGCAACAATGTATGATATAATCAGAAAATATACTGCCAGTTTCATGACACAACCTGAAAATAAAAGTTTGTTTGAAACACATTTTTGTCAGTATTTTAAAGTAATTAGGTTTAGTAAAGTAGCCCAGGGCAGCACACCATTTCATCCCGTTCAGACATCACAAGAACTGAATAGTTTGTTGTGCTTAAAATGTATTAAGGACAGCACAGGTCTAGAGCAGTAAAGGCTCTACATGCAAATCAATTAGTCAAATCAAGCAAACAACAAATACGAAAAGTTACAGAAAGAAACATGTCTGGGTGTTGGCCAGGGACACCTGAAGAACTGCTGCGTTAAGCTGACTCAATTTAATACAGTTGACAAGAGCAATTACTGAATTTGCTGCTTTCACCATTCACACCGCCATTTGTCACTCCTCGGTAGCGAGGGAGGCATCCTCCCGGGCTGGGACACTGATGTCCCATCTTCTGCCTGAGTAATTGCTGGCCTCTGGCAAGGGGCTGCTGGGAAGGACTGGGTTATATCTCATCAGGGATGGTGGAGGTGGCCTTGGCCCTGCTTTGAGGAAACCAGACGATCCTGGGAAACTTTTCAAATTCCTCCCCATCTTCTTTTCTTCGAGTGTCAGTCTCTGTCAAGTGTTGTGCTGGTCCCCCACACCCTCTCTCATGCTGTCTCCCCATTTCCCCTCAGCTGAGGGGTGCCTTGGGCATGCAGACCCTCTCCTGGACACAGCCATGCTCCAGTGCTGTGGGATCTTCCAGTCCTTCTGTTTCCTTAACGTCACCCTACACGGCACTGAGCAGCCCCACGATTCATTTGCTTTTTGAAGTGACTGATTTTGTTCACGCCTTCCCTAGATGACGGTAAAACCTGGAACCAGCTCTCTGTGAGCAGAGATTGTGCTGTTTAGGAAAGATGTGAGGCAGGAAAGAAAAAGGAGTCCCATATTTTCTTTCCTTTACATTCAAGGTCTTACAACGTAACTACCACTCTTCTTCCAGTGAGGAAAAGACAGAATTCATTGGCTTTGCTTCTCAACTGGCTCAATTTAGCTGCTTTTTTTCAATCTTATACATGGAACACCATTGATGAACACCAATACAGAGTTAAGAGATCACAAAAGGACAGGGGAGAGCTATTAAAATACATTATCTACAAGAAATAGGTGGTTTCTTTTACAAATCCTGTGCAAGATAGAAATAATTCAATGGCCTCAAAGTCAGTATAATTAATTACAATTGGGGCTTCAATACAGTGATATTTTAGGTTTGAAAAGTTTTGTTTGCTAGCTAAGCCCCAAATCCTGAGTCATATTAAGCAAAATGTGAATCTGAGTGATAGCTGTTGGTGTTCAAGTACAATGAGTTACAGGTCAAAGGTTTATGAATACACAGGAGAAGCCTGAGAGTAGGAAGAATTTTAAAATCAGCTATAAAAGAAGAAAATGGGAGGGTTTTTTTTTCTGTTAACCCTGCATTCTAGTTGGCACTAATTTGCCTCAGAAGTCCTTGGCAGCTTTACTAAATACCTACTCCTAATTATAAATGCTATGACCTAGATGAGGATTTGTTGGTAGAATACTGCTACAGAAAGATTTATTTTGTTTTATAGGGTTCCCCTCAGACTATTTCATTGTATGTCAGTAAGATGCACCATATGGCTTGAAACACTACTTTAGGAATATATAAACTATGTTCTCTTGCATGCATTTCTCTGAAGGTTTTAAGGATCAAGTCTGAGGAAAGAAGTAGTCTTTCCACACCAGTAAGATTATTTTAAGCAAAAAAACAACCAACACACCACCATGACCTTTGTAGAAACTGAGTTACGTCACTCTTGCTGTGGTAGACATGGCTTATCAGGAGGAAACATGCTGGGTTAATTTAAAGTTTTTTTTTCGCTGGATCTGGAAGAGTGAGAGTTTCTGGAGCAGACTTTTTCCGAGGCCGGTCTTTGGGAACTGTTAGGAAATCAGGAGCATCTGTGGAGAGAGGAGTTGACGGAGCACTAGATGGAGCACTGCGGGTTGAAGAAGGCATGGAAATGTTAGAGATAGATATTGCAGGTGGGAAAATCCCAATCTTCTTGTTGGTAGCTTCCTGAGTTGCTCGTTCAAACTCTCGGACTTCATCCATTGTCATGTCTTCAACAAGAAGGAAAGAAAGATAAAGGCCCGTTACAATCATGTCAAATGATCATTTCATTAACTCAGTTAAACTACTTCCATCCACATTCTAAATCAGGGAATGATTGCTTATCATGCATATCATTAAGTGATACTCCACATGAATACCTTCCTATTGTAATGCACTGACTGGAGTACAGTAAGTGGCCAACTTAAAGGAAACCAAGTTAAGTACATTAATCACATACTAATGCTTCTTCTTCCACCCGGGTCTGAACTGAATAAAGATTGCTACCTCTGCAATTGCTGGAAAAACCAAGCTATTTCACAGGCAATTAAAGAATACATTTAGATACACAGTCAGCAAGTAGAATTTTTCAGAACTTCAAATAAGATAAAACTGATAGGGGTTTTGGTTGTTGGTTTGTTTTTTTTTTTCATTTAAATTATAAGCATGAATGAGTAAAGGGTTGTCATCAGTTTGTTCATCTACTGTAATTATCAAGGGATGAAAAGTTTTCTCTCCTGCCATGCACAGCTTCCACTGACTTCTAGTTGCACCTGCATGCACATAACTGAGGCCGTTTTGCTTTTCTGCTAACAAAGCCTAAAGAATTCCCTCTCACTTGATAAAGCCACAACATGCTTTCCAACTTTTCCACCCAGAATCTGCACTTAAACATTTACGGCCAACTGACAAATCCAGTGCTTAACTCCCTGCAAAATAGAGGCAAAATGACAAGAGACTTAAATTAAAGCCACTTTGCGGTGGAAAATCGGGTCCACAGAAAGCAGCGAAAGTCTTCTCATGCAGCTGACAAACGTGTCACAGTGCTGTAGAAACCCACAAGAGGGCAGAGCGATCCCAGCATAGATGTGCTCTGAGCTGAGCCGGGCAAAACTTTTTCGATAAAACCCCAAATGACATCTGCTACAAACTGGTAAATTGAGCAAAAAAATCAGCAAGACAATTCTGAAACCTGCTGCTTCAAGTCTACATTGCTTGCAAGATATCCACTGAGCCAACTGAAATCAATTTTATGGTTTTCACTGAACATTGTTAAAAGTTTGTAAATTTTAAGTATTTCAT
>JANZLP010000011.1:22675938-22686126 GCA_026930925.1 Chelictinia riocourii
GGGACAGAAGGGGAAAACTTTTATTTAGGTAGCTGTTCAAAGGCCAGAAACGTTGCAAGTGTCTTGCAGAGAATTGGCCCTATTGCCCAAATCCACTCCTTTCCCAGAGATGTTTACCTATTGCTGCTGTCATTGCTACTTCATTACTCCTAATTGCCTGTTACTCTCAATATCTCCAAGGCAGGCTAGTACACAGGGAATTTACATTTTTAATCTAGTGAAAGCAATGATTGGACACACAGCCTCCGGTCCTGGTTTTCTTCCTCTCTCATTTGCTGCCATACACCAGGTTTGATGTCTGGCTTTGCAGTCTGTCCGCGCCTGCTGGCTGTCGTCCCGTTCCCCCCCCCCGCCAAGGAAAGCCCTTGGTTTTCCTTCCTGACCTTGTCCTCAGCCCTGCCAATGACTTTTTGCTGTGACTTTCCCGCAAGACCTCAGGGGGCTTTGTTAGGACAGTGGGTCACAGGCTCTATGGGGGGACATTAGGGACATTAGTTCTGTCTGGCTGGAGTGGGCTTTTTCTCACTGCTTGCTTTTTCCATTGCCACATGTCTGTCTAATGATGTGTTAGAAGAGATGCCTGCCCAGACCTGCAACCCTGCTTCCCCCAGGGCCCTTGCACCAGCCACGGGCCCCAAGACTGCTCAGGACTCGGAGAGCTAGGGATGTATAATCCCATGTGCAGGGATTTCAGAAAAGTTATTCCTGGTGCCCCAAAACCAGTACAACCACTTCCACGCTGTACTGGTTGCTAAGTGCTGGGGTAGTGTGTAAACAAGACCTCAGTGAGCTGCTGTTTGCTTCCTGATCCAGAGGCTCTCCTCTGTGTTTCCCTGTGCCTCTATCTCTAGTGAAGGGACTGTAAATTCTTGTTTCCCACAGTTTGTGAACAGTCTTTAAATGAGAGTTAGTGCAGGGCCAGCTGCTTGTTTCAGCCACTTCTCTGTGCAGAGGGTTGCTGTACACTCTAAGCTCTGACACCCTTTCTATAGGGGCCATGTAAAAACCTTGTCCAGCAAAAAGGCAGGAGGATTCTAGTCTCTTAAGGAAGAGGCACTAATTGGTGGTGACAGAGAAATGTAGTTTTTCCTGAGCGTGGTATCTGTCTGACAATATTCCACTCACCAAAGCAAACAAGCAGAAATTAGGTCTTTCTGTCTCTTGTCCATGAGCCTTTTTGACTTGATATCTTGTTGTCTCTACTCTCTTTTTAATTGCTCAGCTGTTGTCCTATTAGTGTCAACGCTTGGCGCAATGCAGGGGTTATAGCTGAAGTGCTCTGGCTGGTGTTATGCGGGGTGTCAGCCTGGATAAATACAGTGGTTCTTCCTGGTCCCATAAATCCCCTTTCCCATCCCCTCCTCACCATGAAGATGCTGAAGAAAGTCAGCAAAAAGTTAGTGTAGCTGCAGCCTTCTCTTCCAGGTCCTTGGCTTGCTGGTCTTTGCAACCCTTCTCAGTGTGTTCCCGATGTGACTAGCTCTTTGGGGCTCAGTGTAATTGTTGCTGGGTAAACTCCAGAGCTGAGGTTACGTGGGAAACTAGATACACTGAGCAATGAGGCTGGCTGCAGTGAAATGATACTCCATGGTTTGGGATAATCAGGGTCTTGTAGAGCCGGAAAATGCTCTGAAAACTTTCAGAGCAGAGGTGCTGCTGTGGTCCTGTCTCACTGGGTATGCAGATCTGCAGGACTTTGGAAGGTACAACCTGTCACCCATTGCAGGCTGACCTCTTGGTCTTGTGCATTAGCCTCATCTCTGTGGTGATCTTGAGTGCCTGGCAGCAAGTCGGCTGGCTGGCTGCCTGCCTGTGCTTTTTTCCCCCTCTAAGTGTCCTGGTGGTTGCACTGATGCTTGGCTCTAGCAAATTAACTTTTTAGGGGAAGTCTCCACCTTGTTAGCTTCTTGCCTGGGCTACTAATAACTCCTGAGAGGCTAATGCTTCACAGTGATCCAGAGCAGCCAGGCAGCCTGCCTTTTCCTCTCTGCTGTTAGTTTCCTGGTGCTGGTGGGTATGTAGGGCAAGGATGGGAAGACATCAGTGTCCAGATTTACTTTATGGGTTGAGTTATCTCTTGCTGCTGCAGCCTGCTGGGACAAGGGAACAGAACATGGCGCCTAAGAGATTGCCCCAGGAAAACTGTTCTTGCCAAAGGCTGCACAAAACTGCTTTCCTGCTCCCTGGAAGAAGCACAGATGGTGGCAAACTGAGCCTGCCAAGGAGCAAGTCCCACTGTCCTAGTTGCCTGTGGTTCTGTGACCTCTGTCACTGTCTCCCTCTTTGTTCTGGAGAGCTCAGAGCAATGTATGGTTGAGCCTTCCTGCTCTGTAGGGGGGTGGAGGCTATCCAAATGGGTGTGCTCTGACCCAAATGGCCCCCATTATTAGTGCCAAACAGGTCTGAGCAGAGACTGGAGCCCAGTGTGGTAAGAGGTGTTGGGACATGCAGCAGCAGAGCCTCGGGGGGGACCCCTTTGCTCAGTCCCCAGCCTGGATGAGACAGAGGTCCTGAGGAGTGAGCAGGATGTGGTCCTGCCTTTAAAGATGCTTTGAAACAAGCAGACATGTGGGCAGGAAGGGAATTTGTGTTGCAGGGCAGATTTAATTCTTGGTATTTTATAAGCCAAGTGCCTGACTTTTACAGATGTGGTTTTACTATCCCCTCCCATCTTAATAGCTATTTTATAAATATTATTATGAAGAAGTCTTGGTGGTAATGCTAAAGGGAAGCTGGGCTTTGTTTTATCTGAATAGTGCTTTCTTCCAGCTTGGGATAAGGGCTGTAATGCTGCAGAATGAAGCTGAGCTGGAACAAAAGGAAATCTATTCATTAACTTAAATCGTAGTAATTTTAGCATGACCCAAGAGGAGCCTGGTGAATCTAACCTTCTATTTTCCCACATCCTTCCTAGCAAGTGCCTGCCTTTCTAGCTGAGGTTTGAGAGCTGACTTACTTCCAGACTAGAGTGAAATTTGGAGTGGGTTTTTTTTTTTTCTTTAAGTTTACAGTTAGTGCTGTTACAATTTCAGTGGAAAGCAAAATGATTGCTACTGTTGATTTTGATATGTAAAAGCTGAATTCAAGTTGTCCACTTAAAAATTTCCTAGTTATTTAATATATTTTTTTTGTTATGCTTAGTCACAGATCTCTGTAGATGCTGCCACCCATCCAGGGCAGGAATCACAGCTGAGACCTTGATTGCTTGATCCCTCTTTTATATGGCCATGCCCTTGATTTTTGTAAGACTCTGCATTTTGTGGTGGCAGTGAGAGGTCAAACCGAGACCTAGGGAAAGAGAGGTGCAAATGACTGCTCAGGCTGGACTGAAAGGGATCTGCTATTGCCAAGGCATGTGAGGAGTCCTGGCCCCTGGCCTCCCACAGTATGACCAGGCTTACTAAGAGACCCTGACCCTTTCCACTACCATGGGCCAAAGCCAGAGCTCAACTTCCCTTGGCAGGTTTTTATTGCTGGAGGTTATTTGTTTTGCTTTGTTTTTTAAGAAGCAGCCAGTTGTAAAGGTGAATGGATAGAGGAACGTCTCAGAGGAAGAGGACTAGAGGGTTGGGGACACAGGAGGTCACAGGTATCTCTGCTTTCTGCATCTCTGTTTCCCAGTCTGTAAAATGGGGGCAAGGAGGTTGATAACTTATATAAGAGCTACTGGCATGCAGTATTTTGTAAAGATTCCGAAAAAACCTTCTAGATGGCAAAGCACAATGGGAGCACAGACAGCCTCATCACTCAGACAGCAAACTCCTACGTGTGAAAACGTGAGCTGGGAGTTTGACGTATCTGCTACCCAAATGCTAGCAGGTGACGAGCAGATGGGGCCGCCGGGCGCTTGTCTGAGGTCTGCCTGAGCAGAAGGTGGAGGGGGAGTGGGGATCCGAGCGCCGGGGCTGCTTTTTGTGTGTTGTCGATAGCTGACACGTGGTTCTCACCAAAGATGTAAAAATAGAAGCCGTTGGCTTGTGCGGGGCTGTGGCACGGCACTGCTTTTTCTGGGAGCTTGGATGTCATGCTCTCCCGGTTATTTATAGGCTTCAGGCAAACCTTTGGAGAAGGACGAGAGGAACAGAACATGGTAAATGTGTCCCATGGTGGTTTTGGGCCATGGTGGTGCCTGCTGGGCTGTGGGGACTGGGAGTCCTGGGTCTTCTCATAACAGTGCCTCTGTTCCAAGTGAATCAAGGATCATCTGCAGTTTCCACTGGGGGGGGCAAAAAGCATGTTGGCATTTTACGTGGTATTGACCCTTAGCAGGCAAAGCAAAAAGGCTTTGTCGGGATTTGGTTTAGATCCTCATTTAAACTTGGAAAAAGCAAGCTGCACAACTGAGGAGTATGGGTACCCATGAATGGAACTGAAAGAAAGTTCGTATGAATCTCATGAAAGCCCAAACAACCGTTTTTTGCGTGAGAGTTTTATTTTGCCATCAGGAATTGCATTGCTTTGACACATGTTTTGATAAAACATGGTGGAATCTGTTGCATATCCTATAATAAAGGATATCACTTCCATATATATCTAGATGTGGTTTTGATATAGTAGTTAACAATATTCCATCGGGGCTCGCCGGGCTCCGGCTGCCGGGGCAGGGGCGGCCACGCACCGCTTCAACGGACCTCCGGCACCAGACCCCGCGTCGACAGCCGGGGCTCGCCGCCGGCTGCCCCGCGGGGCCGGGCTGGCCCCGCAGCTCCCCGCCGTCGGGGCAGGGCGCAGAGATCCGCCCGGCGGCAGCCGCGACTCCCTCCCGCCTCCCCCGCCTCCCAGGGGCGTCAGTTGGGGGTCGCCGGCGGACGGAGCCGCCGCTCAAGATGGCAGCGGCCTTGGCATTTTGAGCCCATCACTTATTGCAGTCTCTCACCCTTTTTGAAGAAACCTGTCTTGTCACAAGGTGTTCAGCACAAAATTGATTATGCTAGTTAGTTCATACACGTATATACCATCCTGCCTCCTAAGTGTTTTCATATATTCCTTCAAAATTGTTTCATGCTTTATGCTTACTAGACATTTAAATTTTAATTAATATCTTTATCACTGTAGAACTTGTACTTTATTAATACCAGTTTTTTAAGTAGTCTCTTGGTATGAAACTCCTGGAATATATAGGAAGCTGACCAGAAGGATATTAAAGCATTTCAAGCCTGAGGTTAGTTGGCTTCAGTGAGATGTTTAAAAAAAAAAAGTGTAAATTTGAACATTTTTGGCAAGATATTGCTCTTCAGGAGGAAGAATGAATTGAAGCAGTAAGTAGGCATAGTTGAAGTGTTGTCAGCTTTTTGCTATTCAGACTAGTTTTTGTTTTGTTTCACTAGCTCTTTTTTTATAGCTGAGCATCTTTATTGAATGCGATTTTATTTTGGTTTTTTATTCTTTTGTGACTTTTCTCTCCCCACTGTCTATTAGGCACTTTCAAGAAATGGGCAAAGTAAAATCAATCCTAGACCTGGCAAGGTAAGATAAATTTTATTATCTTTACTGTTCCTCTCTATATTTAAAGTATAGCAAGATAAAATTGCATGTTCTTGGTGTTTCGTTTTTTTTGTTTTTTTTTTTAACACAGCTGGTGATATACTGTGAATCAGACTATCAAAAAAATGGTATTGAAGTTTTCCATGATGTTCTGGATTGCAGTTCTTGGGTTCTGTCACCAACAATTTTAGTTAAAGTCATCAGAGGATGGTAAGCGATTAATTTTTTACTCTTTATCATTGGTCTATCCAAAAATCTTTTGAAGTGGAACCAGCATGTAATTTACCATAAGTCTGCCTTGCAAATGGCAATGTATTGTAGACAGCTATGAGCAAGAAATGTGGCATTTTACCTCTGCAACAGGAAGTTCTGGGCCAGGAAACTTATTTTGCTGACAAACTGAGTGCGTGCTACCATCTGGAGGGGTACAACATTTCACCAGGCGTAGAAATGACAGATTCTGTCCAGCTATGCTGCCCTTTGACTCCTCTCCCCTTTATGTTTTTTTTGCATAGTATTTGGATTGGGTATAAAGGCTAGCAAAGGATTTTAAAGCCAGGTCTGATGTGGGTTTGGATGCAGAAGATTAATTCTATGTCCAGAAGTGTATGATGGTGCTGTAGATATAATTGACTGTTTATCTGGTAAGTCCAGAGGGAATTTTTCTCTAAAACCTAGATTGCTTAAGAGTAATTCAAAACAAGTTCATCTCCTACATTCTTCATAGCATTAACAGAACAGACGTTATTAGTGTGGATAGCATGGCAAGTTAAGTTGTGGCCAGGCTATAATACAGTCAAGTAGCAGGTTCTCAAAAGTAATGATCTGATAGTAAGCTGCAGAAACAAGGGCTAGCTGCAGTAGGAGGTACTGGGAAGCACACTGATTGCTGTTTACCTTCAGAAAACTGGAATGAAAATCTTTTGATCTGTGAACCCGGTTGTCTTTTCCAGCATGTACTGGGGGACTGTTTTTTTTTTTTCTTTTTTTTTCCTCTCCCCCTTCAGCTGAGAGCTCCAGGGGAGGGTTTTGTGTTTGCAGATGGATGTAATTTTTATCTAGTTATATGTTTAAACCTGCCATTAAAAATTAAGTTGTGCTTGTCTTTGAGCAGTCTTACCGTGTTTCGGCACATCTATACCAGCCCCTGTGGAACTCCAGGCTACTCTTTGTAAGATCCAAGTAGCTTGTCTGTTTATACATGATGCAGCAGTCTGCAGTGTCAACATTTTCTGATCTACAAATTGGTTCTGATTGGTATCTCACGCAAAAATCTGGTATTCATGGACAGTAGTCTTGCTGCCCCAAATCATCAATTTAAAAAGGTGGAGTTTTTGATGAAACTACGAAGTCAGCAGTAGGCATCTTTGGTTTTTATCGTTCCTTTTAAAAGTATCACAGAGACCAGAAATGGCTTGCATCAGCAGTGTTGGGTGAATAAGCTGTATTGTGGCGGGAAGGGTCTGGAAATGATTATGAAAGGACTTTTTAAATGGGAGCATGATTTTTGCAAATCACACTTGCTAAAGCACCATTAAAAATGAGAATTTTTTATTTTAAGTTGGCTTCTCTATGAGAAACCGAATTTTGAAGGTCCCTCCATTCCCCTGGAAGAAGGAGAGCTGGAACTCCCAGATATTTGGGGTGCAGGTACTTCTGAAGAGCAAAGTGAATGCAAATCTCTAAAGCCTGCAGTGATTGGTTCAATAAGACATGTTGTTAAGGCAAGTAATCTAAGTAAGGAAAATTTTGTATAGTTCTTAATGTTTGGTGATGTTGTACTGATACAAAGTGTGATTATTGTATTAGGACCTAAGTGTAACTGAAGTTGTAAATGCAGGAAACAATCTTCCATGTTGAATTTCTTGTTTAATCACAAAATAAATAGGGGGCTTTTGCACAATGGGAATTATGGTAACAACCACTGGAAAGATAGGGCAGGAAGAAAACGTAATGTTTTTTATTAGAATAGCCTCCAAAATGCTATGTACAGCATATGCTTTTTAGCCTGGTCAATCTCTCAGGAAAAACATTCCATAAAAGCATCAGTAATTCCACAGACTTTTATTTTCAAAAGATGTGTGTAGCTTTTTCTTCTTTTTTTAAAAATATAAACCAAATTTACACTCAGCACAAACTTTAGTATCAAACACCAAACCTTGTTTGCTATTCAAAAAATAGCCCTGTATACACAAACTTCAGGGAGTTTCACACAAGGTGGAACAGCCTTCGTAGATGCACTTTTAACCTACCATTAAGTAGTTACCTTTGCAGGTTGCCAAAGCAAGCATAAGCTATAAAGTTATTTGACTAGGAAAAGAAAAAGGAGGAATATATATTGCTTGTAACTACAATTCTTCTATAAATTGCAGTTCTCTTCAAGAATGGCTTGCTTGGTGTTACCTTAGGATTTAATTTGCTACAGTAAATCTTAACTGATGAAAGAAGTAAACTAGATGGCAGAAAGTAAACAATGTAAATGTTGTTTAGAGATTGACTGACTTGGTCCCAACAGACAGCCAAACTAGCCTACTTATACTTTTATTATAGGCATCTAATAACAGTAGTAATTGACAAGGGGGGAAACAATTTAAAATAAACAGGTGTTTCAAAACTGATTTAGTTATCCACATTAATTACAGAACTCACAGCACAGATTAAGTGATTATGGCAATCTTAATTTTTCAGGATTACAGGGTTTGTCGAATTGATTTGTATACAGAACCTGAAGGGTTAGGAATCGTGACTTCCTTTTTTGATGACACTGAAGAAACAGGGGTGTTTGGCACCACTCAGAAGACTTGTTCTATCAAAGTACACTGGGGCACGTAAGTGCATAGTTCTGTTTGAATGTGTACTGCTATGAAAGGAATTTGTTTTAAAACATTGGTTATACCTATCAGACATGCAAGCAGGCTACATTTATTCTATTCTTGTATTTTGGTAGTATTTGTTGACAGTAGCATTAGTACATCATGTAATGTTTCACCTTTGGAGAGGCTGACCTCTTAAAACGTTTTGTTAGAGCCAGTTTTTCTTCTGCTTGTGTGTAGTAAAGACAGAGTAACCCTTGTATATTTGTAGCAAAGGAATGAGTTTGCCTCTCCTGCTCTTTCTCATTCAGGCAAACCAGCGTAAGTGAGAGTGGAGGGATGAACTGTTACAATAAGACCACATTTCCTACTTGCTTTCCTCTAAACTTGAAATTATTGTACTAGAAGAAAATTTTCAAGCCCTTGTGTTACTAAATAAGAGTTAGTGTCATGTATGGACTCTGGAAAGCATTCTTGTATTTCACAGTGCATTTTTAATCAGTGTTTTTATGGTGATGTTTAGGACATGTATGTTATGCCACCTGAAAGTATCTGGCCATCTGAGTTAGGAGTGTAATGTATGTCATGAAGTAAGCAAGCTTTTATGAGAAAGGAGACCTCTAAGGGACAATCCAGACACTGTACCAGTGGTAGTTTTGATAACTTTAACAAACAAATTTGTAAATCAGTACAGAAGACATACCTCAAAGTGGTATTGGGAAAAGTATGCAGAAGAGGGAGGCTCCTTTCAGAAGAAGTGATAGAGTGGAACCAATTCCAATGACATTGGGTCCTGCAGAACATTTTACAGGGTGTACAGACCTTGGTCATTACCTTTTGGCCATGTTTTGTTTGAGCACTGATAGCATTTGCTTTGCTGCAAATGGTCTGTTTAACTATCAGAAACCGCCCAACTAAAGACAAGTGATACATGCCACTGCAAAGATGTATTCAAATATGCTACATGATAGATGGGGCATTTTAGTTGTTAGGTAAAGGGTATTTTATGTGATTAAATCTTTACACCTTGATTTTTGGAAAAAATGAAGCACCCTGGTATACAGGGAAATTTTAAGATGTCCAAGTAGTCGGTTCGCTGACAGGAGGTTATTTCTGTTGAACTGCAAGCTTAATCCAAATTACATGTCTGCCAAGAGTAATAAAATCAGATACATTATGTGGAGGTTGATTATTAAATGACTTTACCTCTCCACTTTATTTCTGTCCCTCATTTAAAAGCATTCTGTGAATAGTGAAATTACAAAATTTTTGGAAAGGAAGCAGAGGAAGGGAAGTGCATATTTCAGACTTAAGGCTGGTCCTTATTCTCCATCAGTGTGACAGTAGTTTTTGCACTAAATCTGTAAACTCTTGCAGTCTTGATTTCTCTCTGTTGTATTTGGATTCCTTGGGGGAAGGCAGACTAATATTTGCACCAGGAAGCAAAATAGGCAGTTGAAAAATAATCTTTCTCAGATGTCAATTTATTAGTCCAGTGCAGAAGTCACTTCTGCCAATTGCTTGCATGAGAAATTCAGTAAATTGTTGCTGCTTTTTTGCATGTTGCAGGGTTTTTTCTTTCCTTTAGTTTACAGGTGTGGTGTAGTTCACTATAGTGGCAGTTGAGTGAGGTTCTGATTCTGAGTCACCTTGCCATGTGGGTGTGGTTGTAACTTACTGAAGTTTCCCAGTGTTCATGCTTAATTGTTGTTTACTAAAAGCTGCCAACAAAAATGAGTCAATGCGCCTTTATCTTCTGATTGTACTCTCTCTCTTTGGTCTTCCATGTGTTTAAATTCTTGCAGTGAAGTTAGAATCTTAGAATCATAGAATCGTTCAGATTGGAAGACCTTTAAGATCATCAAGTCCAACTGTTAATCTGATCCTGCCA
>JANZLP010000011.1:23035976-23050514 GCA_026930925.1 Chelictinia riocourii
CTGGCAGGTCTGTGAGCCCGAGGAGTTTGGTGATCTCCAGAAGCATGTACTTAAACCTAGTCCTGCCAGAGGAACCTGTTTCTTCAAAATAAAGCTAGAATGTTTTTCTGAATCTTTTCAAGAGTTCCCCAGGGGATGTTTTAACTGCTGCACGCATGGCAAGTGTAGCATTAAATTTTCCATATGGTGTTATGAAAAGTCTCATACGTCCAGAGATACACAGCATTTTCAAATAATTCATGGCAAACTTGCTAACAAGTTTTGAAGTCCAATTCATCAGTCAAGACTTCCCTACTTCACTTCTCATTTTGCTATAGCCATATGAAAAGCTACGGCATAAATCCATTCCCATTTGGAGGCTGCTTATTTGGTATATTTATTCCTAGCTACAAAAACTAGACTGAAGTGTTGGAGATTTTGAACCACACTCAAAATAAAAGCATAAACACACCAAGAATACCTGGCACATACCATCACTAGCTTAACTAAGTTATTTGTAAGTGTGGGTTTTTAAGCTTTACACAGTGAATTTTTTGATAACTTGTGAAACAGAATTTCATGCTGAGCTATATGGCACTTCGCAAATTTAGAACGTAGCTGTATATTTCTCAGTTTCATGACCTTACACATTAATTGCAATGAGGTAGTGAAATTCCTGTTTTTCAGCTACACTGGCACAAATGTGACCTTCAAAAATATGCATGAACTTCTGCAAATGACCTGATAATATAAGCTACAAATTTTTCAACCGGTATCTCAAGCTGCAATGACGAAGATCTCACTGCAGAACACATAGCAAGGAAAGCACTTACCATTCAAAAAAAGAAAAAAGGTCCTACCAGCATTTTGAAAGAAAAAGTTCTGATAGTGCATTGCCACAACAGCTACCTCAGCACATGACCAAGAGCTTACTTTGTTAACCCTATCTAGAATACTTTCAGAGCAAAGTAACAAATTTATGAATTTACAGGGCACAGAAAAAACAAGCATCTCCTAAAACTGGATATTTCTTTGTTCTAAACTTTAAACCTGGAGCACTGAATCCCCAATTCAGTGGCCTCATTTGGAGTCAGTGAAGAAAACAGACTTATGAAATGAAACCACTTGCATAATTGTTAATAAATATTACACCAGTTTAAAGAAATAAATGTGATACTTAAGATGCAGTTCCCCCAAAACCACAAAGCCAAACAATATTAAAACTTTAGAACTTCATTTTAGACACTTGTGCAAGTTTCAACATTGCACATTTACAATTCAGCTTCATTTTCTCACAGTGCCAAAAAGGGGGAAAAAAACCAACAAACAAACAAACAAACAAAAAGAAAAAAAACCCAACCAGTGCTGCTGATACAAAGCTACTGATCCCTTTTTATTTTCAGGATTGGTCCTGAAGCTGTTTGGACTGTAAACTACTGAAGACTATAGCGCAACACCCTGTAGATGGGTCCTGAACTTCAGTTAAGATTTACAGCAGGGGACTACCACTGCTGCTACAAGCACTTTTGGTTTATCCTCCTTTGTTCCAGCCCCAATTCCTTGCCTCCCCGCTAGTAGCACAGGATGTCAACACAAAAGCAAGTTACTAAGAATTAAAAAGTTACTAGTCAGCCAAGCTATGATTCCTGTCCACTCTTAGCCTGAGGCAAATCCAAGATAATTAGACTCAGGTTAACCTGCAATGAGAAAAGGTCAAGCTACATTGCATTATTTTGCATTTGCTCTGGGCTAGGTGAATGCACATTATTCAGTGTTTACAGCTCATCTTATGAGCAGTAAGCTGACTGAACACCCTTTATAAACAATTCTGGTTTTAAGACTCAATCCCATGTGTTGAGGTAACGTTGTACAGTTACAGTATGCTACCACAGGCAATACAAAGGGCAGATCCTGAAAATTCAGCACACGATTTTGCTAAAGTCACTATTGTGCAGCTAAATACATGTTAAAACCATGGAGGCAATTTACAGAATTTTCAATATAAGGGCCACTGCAAGTCTGTGTTTAACATCTGCCCACCTCTTCTCACATAGGATTTTTTTTGTTGTTAAATAGGATTAAAAAAATGACACCAATATCTCATTTAAAGTGATATATTCCTCCAACCTGCACCCAAATTAATTTCATGACAGCTTGGAAAGATCCAGTTACTTTAAGAGAACAGAAATTTTTCCATAAAAGCATCTTTCAAATCTAAGAGACCCAATGTCTATTTTATAAGTGTTTTAATCTATATGGATCTACACTTGTCTTTGGAGTTCCCAAGATAAGTACAGTAGTCCACAATCAGGAAAATCTCCTCTGCTCCTGGTCAGAGCTCTTCACTTTTTCATTTTGGAAAGCTGTTGCAGAAACCTTTTGAACAATATGCAACTGGTGAACAGTAGAAGGTGCTGCAGAAAGAAGGGAAGACGAACGCAAGAGAAAAGAAAAAAAGGTGAGGAAACAGAGTAAAAGGTGTCCTAACAGAGTTGACTCCTCCTCTCCAAAAGGCACTTGACTTCTGATGGAAGTTATCTCTTTTCTCAAAAATGTAGCAAAACACCATCCCATCAGGCCCCAACTCTATGGTATAGGGTCTCTTGGAGGGTTCTAGAGAAAGTAAGAGGAAATGGGAGTGCCTCAATTTACATTTTAACTAGGAATCCATAAAGGGAAATTTCCCTGTTCTCTCTGGCTCCAGGGCTTTTCTTGACTGCTGGCCACAGAGCAATCTTCCACTTTTATCAGCTGGTGCTTCTCTCTTTAGCTGAGTGAAAGGCTTTGTGTCAGGACATTAGCCCTACACTAGAAAAACAAATTCACTTTCAGGACTTTCACTACCAGCAGGATTCCTGCAGCCATGAATCCAATTAAAATAACAACAAAAAAAACCCAACAACAACAAAATAAAAAAGCACCTCAGCTAGTTAGTTCTTTCTTTAACAAGAAAAGACAAAGAAGGGAGAAAAGGCTCAAAGAAGCTAGAAGATGAAACCAAAACCCTGAACCCAAAGTCTTCACAGTCCAGGCAGGCTATGAAAGGAAGAATAATAATTGTTTTTTGTCAAATTATCTTAGGAGGGTTAAAGAGAAAAATCTTCTATCTTCCTCTGTGCTCTTGCTTTGGAATAGAAATACCAAAATGTTGACTACTTAAGCTCTAAGGACATAAGCACCCTACTGTATGGATATTTTTAATTGTCACTTTATTCATTGCAATCCAAGCACAGCACAGAACAAGTAATGAATATACATCTATAGATAACTTACAGAACTAATTATTGGTCCTAATAACTTCTACAGCAACTCTCTGAAGTTCTCACATATAAAGGCACATAGAAAGAAAAACATTCACACAAATACCTTAACATAAATTTGGTGCCCTGCTAATATAAAAGTTTCCAATAGCTGTAAAAATACTATCCTGAGAAGTGTTTTAAGTTTCGTTCTTTGGCTTGCCCAGTAGGTTCTTATCTTAATAACTGACATGATGTGACAGACATTCAGCACAACGTTTAACTACGCCATTCCCATTGTGAATGAGAACTCATTGTTGCGTTCTTGCAGGCTGCACTGAAAACCTTCCCCACCGTGTCATTGTGAAGGACTAATCACGTCACTTAAAACCGAGAGGAAAGAGATCCTCTTCTAATCGAGGATCAGCTTTGGCATCTGCTTTTACTCTTTCATGCTAATGTTAACCTTGCTTTTTGGTGTGCATGCATTCATAGGCAAATTCTTTTTGAAGAAAATCATTCAAATTAGAGGAGAACTTGGGCCAAAAGTACATACGTTTTCATTACAAGAACTTGCTTCATGGAATTATTCTCTTCTCCACAGGCCCTTGGAAATCAATGATTGAGAGAGAGCTTATATACATATATGTTCAGCTAAAGAACAGTACACGACACTTTGTTTAGCATCTACCTTTAAACAATGAAGTAACTTCTGCTCTGCCAAAACTACTCTACTGATCTCAAACCGTTTATGATTCCTACTTAGCTCTTAATAAGCAATAGCAAACAAATACCGATTCCTGCTAGACTTCCAAAAGATTTGAATGGACAATTTTTTTAATGAAGCAGAACTGATGTGACATACTACAACCTGCTGTTTGAGACTTCTTTATCCTGCATGCTTTCTAAACACCAATAATATTCTAAACCAAGACAGAATCAAACAAACAGGACACAAATGACAGTGAAAGCCAGCATTATCCTGCAGATCAAAATACTACTGTCACAAGAAATGGACTGATGCTTCTGTATGGAAATATCTCATTCCAGATGCTCTCATATGAGCAAACACTTGCCTTTTAAATGTGCAGAATGAGTAACTGCCCAATGGCAACCTTCCAGTAATTTGTTCATTTAGCACCAGCACCATTTCTACACATCCTTGCTTTCTGATAATATCTGATCTATATCAGAAGTTCACTTTCATATTCTGTTTTTCATCAAAAAAAGGACAGAATAAAAAGGCACAGCATTCTTAGGAGACCTCAAGGCCAGGAGTCTAATTGTTTAATGTGCATCTTGACAAAGACTGCGTAGTTACAATACATCTAAGTTTTTCTATTTGTTTACTTTCCTCTGGTGGCTTGTAGGAGTAATAATTCACTTCAGAACTTTAGTTTTGGTCTGGTGCAAGCAAAGAACTGATTCAGAAATTGCAGACTTCTTACAATTCTGAAACATAATGCTAGGTTAATCAGGCCAGAGAGGCATAGTCTTTCAATCACATGCACACATAGTTCTACTACAGCTTTTTTCTTTTTTTAAACAAGCAAAAGCTTACTTACAAAGAAAGTCCTTACAAAAGTAAGGCCTCTGCCTCTTCCTACCCATGGCCCTGCTAGAGTGCTTCTTTCTTGCTTTCAGAAGATCATCAGAACAGCCTCATGAGTAAACTCTTCAGTGCTGAAGCCGCTTTACTAATCCTGCTTCTGTTGTGCAAGTCTTGGTGTCCCTTCTGTGGTAGTGCATGTATCTGGGGGAAAAAAAATCTGCTCTCCTGGGATTCAGGTTCTGAATCAGTCTCCCGATTCAGGTTTTCACATGATGAAAGAACAAGACTACTCTGTACACCTGACTTACCATTGTATGTCTGTTCTCCACTTCTGCAGCAACAAGTCCTCAATGGACCTCTGATATCACTTTGAAATCTTTCCCTCCCAAATCCACTTTCCTACACTGATCCAAAGACTCCTTCAAATAAAGTGACTACTGAATTTTAGAGATTCATGCAGTTTTAGCTGAAGAAGTGATGTCTGTAGACCTCTGTCAGCATGCATCATTCACCTCCCTACTGCATAGCTCCTCAAAAAGACATCCATCGAGAATTTATGTTAGTAACATAGCACAGATGCCACAGATTGTGCTTTCTGAAACACTCATTTTGCTATGCTCATTATAAAGGCTGTCCACAGCAACAAACTCAGATACAGACATTGTCATACTAAAAATTAACCCGATAGACATATTAACAACCAGACTAAAATTTTTGTTCCAAGTCCAAGATGCTCCAAAAATTTACATGATTAACTTTCTGTTTACAACAGACACCTATCAGAAAACTACCCAATGCAGGTTGAAGAGGTCCTTAGTCCCAAAGGGACCTACCTCTCCAGCTGGAGACCAGTCCCAGAGAACATTCTGCCACATGCAATTTTTACGCCAAAGGGCTCCAGTATGCCAGAAAGCACAGCAAGCAACCACAGCCTTCCCCTTACAGCTTCCTGCAGCTTGTTACGCATGCTAAACCCCAATCAGCAAGCACTCTGAAGATTAAGGACCAGTACCTTAGCTTGCTGTTCCGCAGAAAGTCAACATAGAAAGGAAGATCAGTTTCAGCTTGTGGCAGCCAGTGCTGCCGAGACGACACACAAGACGACCCTAAACCAGCTGGAGCTTCTGAGGAACTGCGGGCTTCATGCCCAGGAGTATCACGTTACAATAGTCAGGAGGAAAGTGATGAATAGGTAAGTAATTGAGGTCAGGTCAGCTTCTGACAAGGGAGAGTTTCCTGTCAGCAAGAGGCAAGAGAAAACATTCTTTGTGAATTCTAAGCTCTTGCAGAGCAGATGGGAACGCTCCCAGACGTCTTGCTGAAGCCACATGCCAAACAGCAGGTATGTCCTCTTAACCAACAGCAACTTTGCAGAGCTTAACAATTTTCCAGATACCATCACCATTATCACCTCCATGTTACCCTCACTTGGTTTCAGTTTACACTCGCCCTCTCCCAAAACCCCAACTTTGATTATTCTTGGTTATTATTTATATCTTTCATGTATACATCATTTGCCTACTGCTAACACTTGCATCTACACTCAGCTTGTCTGCTGGTCTGTGGAGGAAAGAAATGTTTTCCAATACCACAAAAAAAACAGACCTAGCAGGGGAGCTGCAGATTTACATCATTTTTTCTGATGTGCACCTTTACATAAATGCCAATAGAAGGAACATAAGGAAAATATTTAGGGTCCATTACTCCTCTCTGAGGAGGCAGCTTTCAAAAAAGGAAGCAGAGCCAACTGGACAGTCATCCCAAAGATGGCTCATAGTGGATGTATGATTTTAAATAATGGATATTTCTTTTAAGAAGTCTAAAGAAAGAAAGCTTGGTTAAGCCACCTGCTATTGCAGAAGCAGAAAACAAATGTGTGGAGAAACCTCATGATGCGATGTATTCCCTACTGAACAAACCTAATGCCGCCCACAAGCTGAAAACAAACTGACATATACATTGTTACGAAACTCAAGAGTGACAAAGAAATTGTGGTTTATCAGGTTTTGTTGGAAGTGACAATTTCTTGTTTTCCTATCAGACACTGCAAACTGCCACCCAAATTTCTGTTCCCCTACTTTCTCTGCCTGTTCCAGTGGTAACCCTGCAGATGGCACTAGGGGCTAAGAAATTTCTCTCTCTTTTTTCTTGTCGGAGGCCTTTTAAAGGTCATTCATTTCATGTTCATTGATTTGTACTGTGGAACTCATCTTTTAAGCATCTTGATTATTTCAAATCTAGAAAATTTACCCTGTCTTCCTGCTGCACCCTTCAGATTTCTTCAGAAATTTCAGGAAAAAAAAAAATCTTTATTCATTAAATATAAGGCATTTGTGATAGATAACATGAAATAATGGATGGTTAACACCATTGACTTAAATAAAATGGCACATTTTACAGAGGAAACAAAACCTATTACCTACATGCAAGGTTGAATAACAAGTAAATTCATGTAGCAGACAAAAATGTGACTTTAAATTTAGGATGGTAGGTTGTTGCTCCTTTGAGATACCCAGAAGCTGAATTCATTCAAACTTCATCTTTCATGTCTTTTATGAAGCTATTCCTATAAAATTTAAAATTCACTGTTCCCATAATCATCTGTGACTTGATTATCTCACAGGATGCAGTAGACTAATCTGAATTGGAAAGATGCTTTTCTTCTTCCTCAGTGCACCTTTTTTAGCTAAACAGATGGTACAGCAGTTCAGAGCAGAGAGTTAGGTATCTGACAAACAGCTGGAAGATTTTAAGCATCTCAATTACCCTGTCTGGGAGGGTAGCCATTCTCATCTCAGCATATCTGAGATTCTTTAGACAAGGTATTTAAAAAATAGCATTGAAATGTATTTAGTTCCTAAGGCAACTTAAATTTCGGAAAATATGTTGAGGTGACTGGGCATGACCCTGGTTATCCTTAAGAGGAACATAAATCTGTAATCTTTTCTTTTTAAAGTTGAGACAAAACTAGTTGTTAAAATATTCAAGGCATATTTGACACCTATTCACCTTACAAGGCTAGACAGCCTGTGAAAGACAAACACATCCTTTCCTACACTAAACTCTGTTTTAACATGAAATTATCATGAAATAGAGAAGGATCGCTCCTGCCAGACACGTACAAGGAATGACAACAGTTGTGCTCCCCTACTAACTTGGTCCTGAAGTGAAGGGGTAAACAGAAAATCTAGACACATGCCTGAAATCATGGCTTGATACTACTCTTTGTTGCATATTTGTAGAACTACATTAATAAATGAAACCAATCTGCAGTAACAGCAACAGCAAAGGACAACTACAATATTCAAGGCCATTCATCCATGTTTTGGAGTCAAGGAGAGAAACTGAGAACTGTTAAAGCTTCTTTCATTTTAGCTAAAAAAGAAATGGCAGAGAGCTAGAAGAACCACAAGAGGTGCCGCAGAGTTTAGAAGCTCAGATGCTACTTCAAGAAGCCAGGGCCGTCCTTACAGGCTGCTGACACAGAAAGGGAAACAGTAACTCCTCCGCAACAAAGCGGCCTCATTAAGGAACCTAAATATCATGCATTGAAAGAGAGCACATATTAAATCACCTCCATCAGTGAATCAGATCAGCACAACAGAAAACAAACACAAAATTATGAAAACATCTGTTCTTCTCTTTTCCTGGATTAACAAATTACAGTAGTTCACAGAGAGGCCAGACCAACACCATAGCCAATGCACGGGAGGGGTAGACCTGCAGAGGCAAGAGCAGGGAAGAAAAAGAGTGTGATCACTCCGTTCCAGCAGCAATAGCCATCAGACTAACTCAGCTGCTTGTAAAACCACAATCTGAGACCTCTCTGGCTAGTTCTGCTTCTTCCACTCAACAAAACGAGCCTTAAGCCACTTGTTAAAACTATCCTACTGCATCACTTAACAGCCAAGCAAAACAAAAAGATTTCTCGCATGCTTGCTGAACTAAACTATGCAATATATCCAAGAAAGAAGATTTTTCACTTCAGTTAATAAAACTGTTGATCTGCAAACTTCCCCTGAATCATTAAAAACTCAAGTCTACAGAAGCTCACAAAAGTATCAGCCATCCTCTTGCAGGTGCAAAGATATATTTTTTTCTCCTTCCATTTTGAAAAATTTTCTTCCCCCAAAGAGGCAATTAAAACTCAAATAACTATAATACGGCAATAATAAATATGTCTTATGTACTAATCCTATACAGAACAAATGTTCTTGATACTAAATTAAGAAAAAAAATATGTGGTTTGATTTATTTCTGAACTCTGGTGACTATATGGTTTATAATTTCTGACACAGTAGTCTGATACAAACCTCATTTTCCACAATATTGCTCGATTTCAGTACAGCGTTCATTTGTCCTCCAGGAAAAGGAGATTCCCATTTCTTAGGGATTTACTTGCGCTCTCCCATTTTGCTACAGATTTTTTTTTCCCCTCCATAGAGCTCTTTTGAACCAGAAGACTGAAAAGCAAGAATGCAATGACTAAGGCAACAGGAGTAAAACTTTTCAGAGCCCACTATACCTAAGAGCTTCCACTGCCAAAGGAAAAGCTTTGCAGAGTTTTAATACCTCTATTCCAGAGATTCAAACTGCAAGAGTTGTTACAAGAGTCAATGCAAGATTCAGATGAACTATTAAATCTCTCGGCAAATCATGGAACTGAAATTGAAGTTACTTCACTACAAAATAGAAAGCTATTACACTAAATATTTGTAAGTTCCAACAGAATAGGAAAGCACTTCCTGTTCCTGTGCCCAAATACATTTGCAATATGCTAATAATTGGTCACTTGCACACTCAGACACCACTATCATTTTTGTATTACATCAGATTTTAAGTAGTAAAGGTTCTCCTTCCCTATAGTTCTTCTAGCTTATTACTCACATATCTCTTCAATTAAAAAAAGCCACACTGCATTCCTCTATGTATCATATGTTCTCTGAAGATTAGTATGAAAAATTCTAAGTATTTCCAATTTTACCTGGCAGGTATACACTGATGCTGAAAAAAGGCTGTCAGACCACGTATGCACAATACAGAAGTGCACTGCAAGACAAATAAAGTTCATGAACTGCTGCCCGTAAGGGATGCTGCTAGTCCACTGAACTACATCTTTCTGTTGTTTTCAATTTAAAGTGATGAAAAGAGCATACACAATGCTTAGCTTTTAAAAGCACTACACAGCTGAAACCTCTTGAAATCACTGGAATGCTCTGGACACAAACTGGAATCATTTCACACGTATCTCTAACAACCTCACCATGATCAGCCCGTAGCACACATGCACTCCACCTGACTCCTCTTTAATCTGACTTCTGTAATGTACTCCTCTTACTTTTCCTTCTTGAAAACTGTAGGTTTCTTAGCCTTGACTCCTTCCTCTCTCATGAGCTGTTTCTCTAATAATTTAGTGGTAATACTCCTATTCCCCTTGCTAGGAAAGCTGTCAGGACCCTTATCCTTTGCTTGAAAAGCTACCTTGCCCCTGGCTTGGCACACCTTGTCCAAACTGCCCAGCATTGTCCTTGCCGTTATCAAGCAATCAACTGAATCTCACTTTTGCCAAAACTGAGCTCCAAACTTCTTTCCCAGAAGCCCTTACACTTCTTTTCTTATTCTATGTAAAATATTTCAACTGTTAAATTGAATGGAGTACAATTAATAGCAAATTAAGAGAGATAAATGTCACACAAAAAAAAGCACAAACCCCCAACCAAAAAAAATGAAACCCAGCTCCTTTTAAACACTTTCATCAGCAAACAGAAGTCTGCATCTAGTGCATTCAGACCATTTGCCTCAGGCAAGCAAGACCTCTGCATGGTGTGCCATCGTTATTTTGTGTTTTAAAAATCATCAGCAGAGCATATATCCTTAAAATAGCACAGAATATTGTTACCTGGAGATTACTTTCTACCTCAGTCTAAAAATGTGTTAGGACCACTTGTGCATGAAGCAAAAAAGTAAATCAGGTTGGATGTAACTTTCTTTACATAAGAAATAAACAAAGACTTTCTTTTTTTTTAGTATCACAGGATGCCAATAAAAAGTTCCTATTTACTTGGCATCATGAATTTCAACATTTCCTGTAAATAATGTTTTCACTATTTGATGTCCCAAAATGTTACTGTATTCCAGTGTTAACAATTTACAGTTATATTGAATTTGTAACAACAAAAGCAATCTTATATCATTTGTAGTGAAAAAAAATTAAGCATTTTTGAAGTAACTGCAGGTAGCATTTGAATGGAGGACTTCACAACAGCTGATGGTAAAAATTAAAAAAAAAAAAAAAAGCACAACAGAACTGAAGTATATCAGTTGCACAACATCATGGGCGAGTTCCAACCACTTGCTTGCTTCCTAGGGTACCTGACTACAGAAAAACCCTAACCTTCAGAAAATGCAATTACCTACATTTAAATTTTTCATGAACTTTTCTGTTAATATTCCAGCTCTTGCACTCTCGTGAGCAGTGGCTCCAGGCTAGGGCTTTTTTTTTTTTTTGCCTCCTCAAGGGATCTCCACAGCACAATGGAGTGGGAAGCAGAACATACACGTTGTGACCTTGAGGTATCTCAGGAGCAGTATGTGCCTGCCAGGGTTCTGAGCCCATATCCCTAAATGGTGCTGCACAAATAAAGTTTCCACAATTTGCCCAGAAAAAAAGACTTGCCAACAGTCACACAGGCACAATTAAGTACACAGTCTGGACCATTTACATGAGAAGCTAGTACTCTAACCGCTGAACACTGAGGGAGGAGGTAAAAAAAGTAGCCCAGAAAGCACACCAAATTCTACAACTGAATTCATCTAACTGACTATCCTGTCCTCAACAGATACAAAAAATAAAAATACATGAGAAAATTTCAATTACAGGACAAACACTTTGCTCTCTACCATTGGCCGCAGGCATTGAAATACAGTATTCTGGAAGATTATTAGGAAACCAAAAATATTAAGAATAAAAAAGTAAGAAGAGGGTGGGATTTTAAAAGTGACTTTTTTAGTGATGTCTCTCCCATATGTTACTGTAAGACTGTTCTCACTAAAAAGGCTTTCCTTAAGGCAATTTCCCCTCCCCTTTGATTCTGCTCTTCAACTAGCCTCCAAGAAAATTCTTTGAGGTAATTAACACAATTAAAGGCACAGCGATGAAAGCTAACTTTTAAAACAAACAAACAAAAGAGTTTAATGACTGAACTCTTTACCCTACTTTATTTTATGAATGTATCTTTTATCGTAACAAGACACTACAAAATAAATTGCAGCTTGGCTGCAATAGCCACACAAGGGAAAACACAATTTAGGTTTCTTATTCCCTCTTTTTCCTAAGTCAGTCACAGGCTTAGTTTAAAAACATGCCAAATATGACCTAAATGTATCATATCTTCAACAAGTAATCATACTCGAGAACAGGAAAATAAGCATTGGCTCAATCTCCACAGCCCATAAGCAACTGATAAAGTTACCTTTTTATTATTGTATATAGTGATACACATACATGAGAAATAGTTTAAGCAAGGGAAATACCTACTGAAGTCAGGATATTAAATTAACACCAATAAACCTGTCACTGTATTTTGCCCATTGTCTACAAAAATTTCACGTATGCGATTATCAGTGCCTCATTTAGTTTTCCATTAAATTTCTCCAGTCCTCAACAACTGCACAAAGCAATATATTTGAATAGGTCTTAATCTTTCTCTTCCACAGCTGACAGGAAAATATGTTTCTGGTGATATCTTCTAATTGTCCAAGTTGTTCCCTGAAATGCTGGACACAAACCAGAAATCAAAAGCAAAACAGCAGTCTTGTTCAAATGAGCAGCATACAACAGCCTATTAGAGAATTATGCGGCAAATATTATGCTTCTCCACTGCTAAAATAGTAAAAGCTCCTCAGGGAAGAGCTTAACTCACCTGTAACTTAATTTAAAATTTAAAGATTTAAACCCCCAAGTAATTAATTAAAATAATCTAGATCTCTCATGAAAGAATAATTCATCATTCACAGGGGAGGGAAGAATTTTAAATTATTTCCATCAACAAATGATGACATTTTTTAGGTAATCTAATGCAAAAATTCATTTCTAAATAAAATTACATCATGTATGGAAAAACAATAGGCTACCTACAGATACACTTCCTTTCACCATAACCAGCCTGCAGGTTTCTGCCTTTTGTGTCTCAGTAGTGAAAATAAATAAATATTAAATGGTTTGTGAATTCATAAAAATCATAAATAGGGAATTGTATTCGGTTTCTGTGGCAAGGTTTTGGTATCAAAGGGGCTACAGGGGTAGCTTCTGTGAGAAGCTTCCCTATGTCCAACAGAGCCAATACCAGCCAGCTCTAAGATGGACCCACCACTGGCCAAGGCCAAGCCCGTCAGCAATAGTGGTAACGCCTCTGTGATAAAATTTTTAAGAAGGAAAAAGTTGTGGGACAGAGAGAAACGGCAGCCGGAGACTGAGAACATGTAAGAGAAACAACCCTGCAGACCCCCACATCAGTGAAGCAGAAGGAGGGGGAGGATGTGCTCCAGGCGCCAGAGCAGAGATTCCCCTGCAGCCCGTGGGGAAGACCATGGTGAGGCAGGCTGTGCCCCTGCAGCCCAGGGAGGTCCACATGGGAGCAGATCTTCACTTGCAGCCCACGGAGGACCCCACGCTGGAGCAGGTGGGTGCCCAAAGGAGGCTGTGACCCCGTGGGAAGCCCATGCTGGAGCAGGCTTCTGGCAGGACCTGCGGATCTGTGGAGAGAGGAGGAGCCCACGCTGGAGTGGGTTTTCTGGCAGGACTTATGACCCCCTGGGGGACCCACACTGGAGCAATGTGCTCCTGAAGGACTGCAGCGGTCCAGACTTGCACCATTTCATAAGTATGAAAAAGTAAACTATTACCATTTTGACTTTCCCTCAAAAATTGAGGGAAATTCCAGTGATAATTATTTCTGTGTACTGTAGATGCATAGAAAGATGCATCTGCATATACTGTCAAGGAAATAATGTCTTTAAAGGACCCCAGCACCTTACTGAAAAATAGCTAAAGGTGGCATCTAAGACAGCTGCAAAAAGGGAAATGGTGCCCAGACTGGTCAGTGCTGTGTTGTTTAGTACCTCTGAGGCTACTCTTCCCTCCTGTTCTCCCCGGAAGTGCACTTTTTCAGGGAAACTGCTGCTGTCCTGCTGTGCTCACACCCTGGCAGAGACACTGCATAACTCCAAGCCTCAGGCGCATACAGCCGTTAGATAAGTAATAAATATCACTGGTTATATGGTATAATAGACTGTGTGGAAACCAGGCTGTAAAGTGATGAGGTTTGAAGAGAGCTTTTTTTGATACTCATCAGTCATTTTACGTGATATTTTCGAACCAAGGCTGGCTGAAAAAATTTGGTAGTACTTCAGACTCACTACAAAATATCAGTTCAGGTGAGCTGAAGTCATTCATCAACATATTAGGATGGGGAAAATATGAAAAATAAAAGTTTCATTTTGGAATTAAGGAAATGTTTTAATTTTGAAATTAAATTGAACAAAAAATTTACCCATGGCTTTTCTCACCCTGTTTTAACTTTCTCATTTATATGCTTCAAATATTTACAGCAGCTGAGAAACTGAATAATCAAACACTTGAACTTGTGGCAGTACGAATGTGCTACTCTTCCTCTTACTCAGCTATTTGTTGTCTCACTGTTGTGTTTTCTAGCCACCTGTAATAATTTTTCAACCACTCGTCTCGTGATTGTCATCTTTGTAGCAGCT
>JANZLP010000011.1:23748272-23761535 GCA_026930925.1 Chelictinia riocourii
GTTATCTTTCCATGAACAGACATAAAATTTTATGTCCACTTGCTGGGAAGCCAGAAAAGGCTTATTTTACCAGTAAAAAATCTGTAACAATTGAACTTTTGACATTGTTGCTTTTCTACTGGTTCAGTGAAGATGCAAAAGAGCAAACTGAGAAAGCAAGAGGGGGCACCAGTTGTTCTGGGAATGTACCTTTGGCACCGCATCCCGATCCCGCTGACCCTTCCTCGGGCCCCATGCAGCGTGTGCTGGAACACGCCTGCTGACCAACACCCCGTGCTCCCTTTCCTTCTCCCTCCTTCAGCTCCTCCAACACCAGTGATGCTCCAGAAAGTCCATGCCCATCACCCACCTCCCCGGGATGCACAGGTCGGAGGGCTTTGCCTGCGGTTCCCATAGGCAGCCCCGTGCAAAAACACTTTGGAAAACCACCAAGACACAAAGCCTCCTGCTGGGACAGGCTGCTGCTGTCCCAAAACCCCATTGCACTCTTCTTCGCAAGCCCTGTGGAACACCCCAAAGCCAAGTAATTAACCAAAACGCGTCAACCCCGTTAGCACCGCAGCCATTTTCCTTTGCCGGCATGTCCCTGTGGTGGTGCCGCTCGCCCGGCTGGACTGTGCAGGCTCATCCCTGGCTCATCCCGGCTGCTCACGGTCTCCGGCATTGGGCTCCTGCCTTTGAGCCGCTCGGCGGCGGCGATGCCGCTGCCACGGCCCTGGCGAGCCCGGTCCTTCCCCGGCCCCACGGCAGGGCTCCGGCGGGCTTCAGCACTCGCCTAGTCGTTATTAAAAATAGAATTTTTAAAAAGGCTTTTATGAACGGGATAAAAAAAACGGGCATGGTGACAGTTTAAAAACAGCAATTCATCACGAGTCTCGTTGGTCTTCACCAGCAGCACGTAACTTTAACGTAAGTTAAAGTTCTGTCAAGAACATTTGTTGCTGGCTGGCTGAGATGGATCAGGGTGGGAATTGGGCTGGTGGGCAGCGTCAGGGACACCCCTCCACCATGGGGAGCAGCTCAGGTAGCACTGGAGCCCCCCCTTTTGTATTGCTCTAATGGTGAACCTCCTCTGCTGGCTAACGATTTTGACTGCTCCCACAAGCACAGCTACCCCTGAGGCCATGGGGAGAGAAGATATCCATCCCTCTAGGAGCTCCAGGGTACATTAAAATAATGTACAGTGTGGGGCAAGATTCTATATGGTTTAGTAAATTCTGCTGTCACTGAGCTTATTGCATATAAGGGATGAAGGAATGACCATGTGGTGTAGTGCTCCTCAAAGTTTTTGAGTGAGTCCTAACTCTTTCTAAAGCATCATCTGAAAAAAAACTTTGTTTCCTTTTGTGTTGTGGCATTTTACTAAGGTAATTAATATCAATACATAAAGTTGCATCAGATGCCTGTTTTCACAGTCACCAAGAGTACCGAAAGCAGCATTTTTATGCTAGGTTCTCCACGCCACCATACTGTCAGTGTACGCATTATGGCATGTACAGCGGTGCAGCACTTTGATCTCTCTGAGCTATAGTAACATTCCTTTGCCTTTATGCATCCTCCACGCAGTGATTTAAAGTCCCTTGCAAAGGCTTATAACATCCCTCAAGTGTAGAGAAGAAACATGCACCGTACTGAGGAGCGGTGCTGCTATCAGATGCTTCCACCAACGCTGCTTTGCACAGCCCAGTGCTGCAGCTCTTGCCCAGCCCTTGGCAGGTGGAGAGCCTGGAATAGTGTGCATGCCTGCCAGAAGAACAGGTCAAACAGCATGCTCTCCCACAGCATTTAGTCCCCTGACTACAAGCAAACATGCCCAGTAACATGGCCCCAGCTGCGCTGGAAACTGGGGAACTGCACCAGGGAATGATGCACCTGGGTGATTCTTTTATTTGCTGCTGGCAGTTAGGACCACTGCAGCTCTGAGTTGCCTGAACTTAAATTATTATTATTATTATCATTATTATTATTATTATTATTATTATTATTATTATTATTGTTGTTGTTGTTATTAATTTATTGTTATTATGACTTGTTTTCTTAATATAAGAAGGCCCCAGATTCAGGCCACATTGTGTTGGATACTGGACAAGTAGGGTGAGAATATCCCCCTTGGCTTGGAGGGTTTGCATTTTAGAGGTGTAGTCCATGGATGGGTGGGGTGAAGATGGTGCTCTGGTGTCTTAGTTGCACATATATATACTCCCGGGGAGTGATAGCCAACTTTGTCAGGCAGGTCATGGTCTGGCAGTGTGTGTTTAACTTGTTGCATGAACAGTTCCATCACAGGGAATGGGGTACTGGGGAGCTTTGGCATGTGCCTAGTGGGACTGGTGTGTTTATAACACTCAGCAAATTCTGTGTGACGGAGTACAGCTGGCTGATGGGTGGGAAAGGCTGGAAAGGCTGGTGGAGTGAGGAAGGGGATACAGTTCCCAAATGTGTCTTCTTCAAATGTCACCAAAGCAAGGGTATTTTGGAAAGAATGAAGTGTGTTGTTTAAATTACCAGAGCTAATAATGTAATTCCACCCCAGATTAGTAAGCAATATTAATGAATTTATTACAAACCTTCAGGCTGTACAGCATACCTTAAATGAATTTAACTAGATTCTGATGTAAACCACAGAAACTTTTCCATCGACTCTGTGTTGGTACAGTGACAGGAGAGTGAGGGTGGTTTGCTCACAGTGAGAAAGCCTCTCACTTGAGTATGAGAAGAAAGAGAAAGCAAGTATGTCACCTGAAAGATGCTGCAGGGGCCATTGGCATAACTTTAGGTATTATACAGGCTTAGGGGCAACAATAACAGTCCCCACTCCTAGGGATCAGTTGTGTATTTGGAAGATCATGTCTCTGGTTAAACAGCAGCAGCAGGGATTAAATCCAAATCCACTCAATTCTTAAGGATGGGTAATATTACCTCTTAGTCAAAGCTGTAATAAGCTCATCAGCCACATGAGAGAAGCAGACTTACTAGGGGCTACAGTCTTCATTAAGCAGTAAGCTACTATTATGTTTATGATAAATTATTGCTTTACATTTTGTTTGATGGGTTAGACAGAAGATCCAGTGTCTGGCCACTGGATTGAGTGAGAGTTTGCTTGCCTTGCTGCAGCACAAAGTCTAAAAAAGCCACACTGCAGCAGAGAGAGTTCTTCCTTTCGCTGCTTGCGTGTGTGCATGGAGGGGTCTGATGTCTCACGCTGAAACCAGTGGTTTTCCATCTGCCTGAGCAAATAGCCTGTGGGGGGAGGCAGAAACTTTTTTCCTGGATACAAGTCAGTAAAATGCACAGGTCAGTGGGTGCTGTAAGCCTGTGAGCAAGCCTGCTCATGGGCACCTCCTTCCCTTTTCTCCTCCAGTTTCAGTTCCTGGTTGATGTTGTTCTTTATTCCAAGCTCTTCTTATTCTTCTTTTTTCCCCACCTTTTTTCCCCTTGGTTGGATTTGCTTGCACTTCCTTCCTTTCAGACCATTGGCACCCCTTGCTTTAAAAAATGCCCTTCAAATTCTTTCTGACCCCTTAGATGCCTGGAATAAGAGCTGCTGGGAGCTCCTAGTCAGACCTATCCAAAGTGAAGGGTGCCTCTGCCAGTCAGGTGGTGGCTCTTAGATGGCAGTTAAGGGGGAGTTGTAAGTCAGACCCTCTAACCATGATTCGTCTTTGATATATCAAAACAAGAAAGAACAGGGAAGGAGGGTGACCTGTGACACTTGGGCAGACTGAGCACCTGCTGATGGCAATGCCCAGCTTTGGTTGGGCTGCTGCTGCTGCCTTTTGGCCCCTTTCTCCTGCATGCTCAGTCGTCCTCACAACATATGGGCACCGAGCTGCACCCCTTCTCCTGATGCCATCAGCCTAAGCCAAGGCAGGGTAGCAGCACTGCTTGCCTGTGGCACTGTACCACCCTCTGCTCACACCACATCTGACCTGCCTTGTGTGTTCCTCTGTCCAGGTCTTCCTCATCTGCAGGGCTGGTCATTCTTCCCCGCAGTATCACTTCCCTGGGGGACCGGGACCCAGCTGGGCTGGGCTCAGTGCCATACGGGATGCTCCTGATCTTATCTGCAGATAAGTCTGCTGGCTCTTACCAGAGTGCACAGCGTTCTTCAAGTCCAATATAAATAGCAACACTAATAAGGGGAGGAGCTCATCGTATTTCTTTTCTACTCTGTTCTTGTACAGCCCATATGTTCTACCCATCGGTAGTAGCTGAGCTCTTTCCAAGGTGTCTGCAGCCTGGCTAGCATCTGTCCCATCTACATATGGGCTCCAGGACAGATTGATGGAAGTTCCTTTATAGATCTTTTAAAGTTTCTCATTGCATTTTGGCATGGAAAAATGTGTTATGTTTCCATCATCATGGCCTAATATGTCTCCCACATAAGTCAAAGACAAATCCCCATTAATTTGATCAGCAGCGGGTTCAAATGATAAACTATATTTTCTTTGCTTCCCCACCTCCTTTGTGGTTTGTCGCCTGGTCATATATTACTAATGCACGTGGTTGTGAGCAAAGATTGTCCTGTGATATTTTCCTATATTTTAAGCAGATGGGAACATTCTTTGACAGAGCAGAAACCAGGTAGAAAATACAGTTATTTCCATCCAGATTGCAGCCTGGTAGCACAGCACAGCAGTGTTTACTGATGTGAATTGTCAATCCTGGTGACTTCTGTAGTAAAATTGCATGTGAAAGGATAATAGGATCCAGCCCTAATTTGATTTGGCAGAGCATCCAACACAAGGAGAAACCAAGAAACTCAGATACTGTTGCTGAAGAGGTTAGCGGGGGAGGTTACGTGAAAGAAGTGGGTTTTAAGGCAATGTTTGAACAGAGGGTGGAGATGGGGTTCACAAAAATAAATTGGCCCATAATTATGCTTAAGAAAACAATCTTCCTACAGAAGAAAAGTAAAGAAAAACAGAAGCCAGAGTATAAGTAGCATATTGTTTAATGTAAAGGAAAACAAACTGCTTGGATTTTTTATAACTACCAATTTTCAACGCAGAAGTATTATTACATTCTTTTATTACTTGTGTAATACCAACACTGAGCAAAAAAATGTAAGAAGGAGAAAATTACACATGTGCACACACATGCAGGAGCCCTCATCCTGAAAGGAGGTGCTTCAGTCTCACAATTTTACCATTTAGGATTTTTCATGGGTTTAGGCCAAATGTTTTCATACTACAGCTACCCCCAGCAGAAATAAGCCGTTTTATGAGAATACTATAGCTGGAAAACTGTTAGGTGCTGGCACTTTGAGTGTTTTTGTATCTGAAGCTATGTGGCACGCTGCGTATGCTACCTCGGGTGTTTCTTCTCTGTGTTTTCTAAGATTTTTTTCATTAGCAAGAGTTATGGTGCTGTGTATTCTTATACCCAGCATTTTTAGGTGGGGAACAGCATGGTTTGTATGGCTTTTGTAGCCTGGCTTGGTGTGGTGGTCTAGCTCTGGTTGTCCTCGCCTTGCTGCTGGCTCTTGGTGAGAAGACATCCCTGTGCGGATGTTCTCACAAGTGGTTGTCCATGGAAGTCCCAGGGGGTAAATGTGAGAGCTACCTGCATTGATGCAGTACAAGCTGGAATATCAACAAGGGCTATTTTTCAAAAAAACAGCAGTTCTCCAGCCAGCTGGGAGAAACCTGAGGAAGTAAGCAGTGGCACCTAGTTATTAGAAGTTAGAAACAGACTATTGTCAGACTCAAAATATAGTTAAAATGTCATCAGTTAACTAATAAAAAGCTCTTTCCTTCCTTAGACTGAAGAACTATTTTGCTGCAACTCAATTCACCACATTTTGATGGCATGGTAGTCCCTTAGAAATGGACAAGTTTATAGCTGAGGCACTGACCCAAACTTCTCTTGAGTATGTCTGCAAAGTCTGGTCTGCTGTTTTGTGCAAATTGTTTAAAACATAACAGTTGCTATTTTGAACTGTGGTCCATATGATTTCTCTTTTCATTAAGTGATAATCACAACCGCGTCTGCTGTCTGCATGTGAGAACTTCAGGCATGTTTTCCATTTCACAATCTGACAAAACCTACAACGCTTAACAGGGGAAAAAACCCGCATTATATACTGAAAAAAAATGTTTAAAAAAAGCTGGGCTGTATTTCTTTATACATCAAATGTGTCTCCAGTTCACTTATGTCAAACATGCATTTATCCTAAGGATGTAAATGTCGAGATTCTTGTGAATGATTTGTTGATTGATTCATTCTTTGCCCATTTAAATCTGGAATTTCTTCACTGCTTTGTAAATGAAGGGCACTTACCTTGGAAGGTTTGATTATGCTGCAGTCCTTTTGACTTTGTGTTTTTAAAGCATGCTGGTGGAACAAATGGGATTTCATTCTCTTTATAGATATACCTGATAATTGCCAAAATTTAAGAAAAAAGAACTCACGCAACTTTTTAAACTTAATCATCTTTAACCTGGAGGAGGAGCACAACTGTTTTGTCAAAGGAATATGGGATAGCTCCAAAAGTCTTTTGACTTGCACATGGAGAGAAAAACCAAAACCTGGAAGCATTCTTACTAACAAATACCATTGTTTGTCTTTTCTTTGAGGCATATTTTAAGCCCAAGATCAGTAGGATGAGTGGCCTGGGATTTTCATCTCAGTTATTTTGGTTTAAAACTGGAGTCATTTCACTAGGGGTACCGTGGGCTGGTTTTCTTGGCCTCTTTCTCACTCTGAGATGATTATCATCAGTTTGAGCCAACATGGTTTTTGGACAGTAGACATTGCTGACTAATGCAAGCAGGTAATATGCAAAAGTAGACAGTGCATGAGCTCCCCTGAAAGTTCTGTGTTTTCTATCATCCTGTACAGCACAGGGTATCTGATTGTGTACAGCAGCTTTACACAACTCTCTACCTAGCAGCTTACAGGGACAGAGATATTGTCATGCACGGTGTCACATCATGTTTTGAAGACTGTGAGGATACTATAGCAAGGGGACAGCTGGCCAGCTATTGCAGTATGGGCGTAATTCTGGTGCCCTAATCAAGAGAGAAAGTACAGTTTAGTCATGCACAGAATGCCTGTGGGAGAGGAGCAACAGCACTTGCAGTTTTCTCAGGAGTTTTTATAACAAATACACAATACACATGCACATGAAGAATTAAAAAGGTATTTGCAGAGGCTGCAATGAGTGTGACTACCCCTCCAGTCAGATTTTTGCAGTGCCTTTGCATTTTTTATTTCAAGGAACTGATGGCAAGATTGCTGGTAGTATAGAGCTTTGTCCTGAGTCAAAAGTAAGGGAGAAATGTCTAGCTCCCTGCTAGCAGGAGTAGAGCTGTGTCACACTCCTTTCCTTAGGATGCAGCTTTTGGGGATGCAGGGATGGGCAGCAGGAATGTGCCACTAGTGCAGGCACGGGGCTTGTTTTACAGCAGCATGCTGACATGCTGCAGTCACATTCCAGCCCTCCCGAATCCATCACCCGAGAAAGCCGTGGTGATGTCCAGGAGGGCCCAATGCTTTTTTTCATGTTGCTCTTTTCATGTGATGGTGGTTTAATGATTAAGATTTGGATAGTAGAAGAAGTAGGGTGCTGGTCTTGACGTTTTGTTTTGTTCCTTTCCTGCAGAATTCAATCCGGCACAACTTGTCACTCCACAGTCGATTTGTCAGGGTGCAGAATGAAGGCACTGGGAAAAGCTCTTGGTGGATGATCAATCCAGATGGTGGAAAAGGCGGCAAGGCACCCCGGAGACGTGCTGTGTCAATGGACAACAGCAACAAGTACACAAAGAGCAGAGGGCGGGCAGCTAAGAAAAAGGCAGCCCTGCAGACTGCCCAGGAGACAAGCGAGGACAGCCCTTCTCAGCTCTCCAAGTGGCCAGGGAGTCCCACCTCCCGCAGCAGTGACGAGCTGGATGCATGGACGGATTTTCGCTCCCGTACAAATTCAAATGCCAGTACGATCAGTGGCCGCTTGTCACCGATTTTGGCAAGCACCGAACTAGATGATGTTCAAGATGATGATGCTCCGCTTTCTCCCATGCTGTACAGTAGTCCATCGAGCTTGTCCCCATCGGTAAACAAACCATGTACTGTGGAGTTGCCTAGGTTGACTGATATGGCTGGGACAATGAATTTGAACGATGGACTGACAGATAACCTCATGGATGATCTCTTGGACAATATAACACTCCCTCCCTCCCAGCAGTCGCCCACAGGAGGGTTAATGCAGAGAAGCTCCAGTTTTCCTTATGGTTCCAAAGGTTCAGGGCTGGGTTCCCCGTCAAGTAGTTTCAACAATGCCGTGTTTGGGCCATCGTCCCTGAATTCCCTCCGCCAGTCACCCATGCAGACCATTCAGGAGAACAAGCAGGCCACCTTCTCTTCCATTTCTCATTACAACAATCAGACGCTGCAGGATCTCCTCGCCTCTGATGCACTTAGTCACAGCGATGTCATGATGACACAGTCTGACCCACTCATGTCACAAGCCAGCACAGCTGTGTCTGCCCAGAATTCCCGCAGGAATATAATGCTCCGCAACGACCCCATGATGTCGTTTGCCGCGCAGTCCAGCCAGGGCGGTCTGGTCAATCAGAACCTGCCCCATCACCAGCACCAGTCTCACAACTCCTCTCTTAGTGGCAGCCGTGCCTTGTCCAATTCCATCAGTAACATAGGCTTGAGTGACTCGAACAGCTTGGGATCCACCAAACATCAGCAGTCACCTGTCAATCAGTCTATGCAAACACTTTCTGACCCGCTCTCAGGCTCCTCTTTGTACTCCTCTAGCATGAACCTCCCAGTCATGGGACACGAGAAATTCCCAAGTGACTTGGACTTGGATATTTTCAATGGGAGCCTGGAGTGTGACATGGAGTCCATTATCCGCAGTGAACTCATGGATGCAGATGGGCTGGATTTTAACTTTGATTCCCTCATCTCGGCTCAGAACGTTGTCAGTCTGAATGTGGGGAACTTCACTGGTGCTAAACAGGCTTCATCACAGAGTTGGGTACCAGGCTGAAGGATCTTTGAGAACAGGGAAAATGGGCAAACAGGTCAGTGCCCCATGGATGCGGTAAAATAATTGGTTCCTTAGTTTTACTGGAGTTTGCACCAAACCCATAATAGTTAGTGCACACTAATAATATTAATTTGGCTTGTGATGGCTTGCCATGTGTTGGTATGCAGCAGGCACAACCAAGAAGCATTTGGAGGTGTGGAGGGAAACAAGGCTAAGCTTTAAAAGCTGTTTAGCTGCAACACTGTCGGCATGCATCTGATGCTTTGTGTCCTTAATTTAGGCATGAGAAACGTTAATGACAAATCAGGCAAACCAAGGTGGAATATTTGTGGGTTTTAGGAATCACAGAGCTCCAACTCGTCTTCTTTGAAGTTGCAACAGATGGGTTCTCTGCAGCCAATGCTGCATGTAGCCAAGCTGTGTTACACAGGGACGGGGCAAGGGGCTTTGCAGTCAGTGGAGTGATGTTACTGCAGGGGAGGAGGAAGAGCATCTTTGCAAGATCCATGCATGCGCTGAGGATTGGGTGTGGGGGACAGATCTGGACTGAATTAGAGTTGCACTGCTGCTGTGGTACAGCAATGCTAGCAAAGTTGTTTGGTTTTTTTTTAAAGTTGTATTTCTTGGCAAATAAAATGCAGCAAATGGAGTAATTATATATTTAAATAGCAAAAGTGGGATCCTGGCCCCAGGAATGTCCTGGTTTTAATGTTTTAAATATGTAAAATTGTTGGTCCCCTCCAGGACTGGGTTGGGTATCATTTTCTTTTGGACTCCATCAAGAGAATATCTGTAGGTTTGGGTTCTGACACAGGTGCTTGTCAAATGTTAGCCTCTTCAGATTAATTTTTTCCAGATTGATGTGGTTTTTTTCCATTGCTTCTTTTCCACAGCTGGGGGCATTTGAACTTGTAAACATTGTCTCTGTCATACTTTTGTGATTCTGCAGGCTCTTGCCCGTACCTCTGCCTGCTCACACAGTCATACTCACTGACTCATAGGGTAGGTGCCACACAAAGTGCCCTTTTTCCTTTGTTTATTTATTGGTATAAGGGGGTAGATTTCAAAATATAGTAGGATAAAAGGTTAGCTATAAATTATTGAAAGAGTTCTATTAACTTCAGAGTAGTATGTAGAGTATCCCAGTGGTGAGGTTAAACGAGGTATTCGTTCAGTTTGCAGCTTACTTCCAACTTTCTTATTTCCTAGATGAAGTATGGAAAGGAGGAGTTGATGTCATTTGACTTTTGCGGTGCGTAATTTGCCCCTTTCATCTTTAATTGAGTTTTCCTTCTCTGTTTCACAGTTAGATGTTCAAGGGGAAGCTTTGTGGTAGGTGAGCAGTAGTGGTGAACCTCCTGAATGTCTTCCTGTGTGTATGGAGTTACCGCAGGAGACGTGTGCTGTGATCTGCTGCTGCCTGTGAGGGAGAACAAGACTGCACAGGAGTCCTCCCTTCAGTCGTTCTGCAAATCTGCCTTGCTCCTGTGGAGCAGTTGGTTTGCACAGTCCTTTCTCTGTTGGTGGGAGGATTTCCTCAGGTTCTTTCACATCTGCTCGCTCACAGGGCCTGGAGGTGGGCTAAGGAGGTGGGGTATAGAGGACACCATGTCCCGCTGACCCTGCACAAGACGGCAGCTTGGCAAGGCCAGGGCCACAGCTGAACTCTGGTTTTCCTTCAGTTCCAGTGCTGGAGAATTTAAGAAAGGAAAGGGGGAAAAAAAGAATTGACTCATGAACCAGGAAGTGAAAATTTGCAGAAGGTCACGCTTGCTGACCAGTTCTCTCTTCCTCCAGGCGCATGAGCTGTTGGATTTAAAAACTCTTTTAGCATGAGGTAAAAAGAAAAGGATGTAAGAACTTTATTGCTGTGAAACATCCAGCAGCCTCCTGCTTTTGCAGCTTCGTTTCCTGTGTATCGATAGAAGCCGCCCTTGGGCAGGCCTGCCTAGGCAGTGCGGAGGAAGCCCACCATGCCACCGCCTTGCCCATGCCTCTTCGCCCTGGCCTCTGCCATTCACGGAGAGCGTAGCTGCTCTGGTCTTTTTCAGGCTGCTCCCTCCAAACAAAGGAACTGACACATCTGTGTGAGCGGAGTCTCATTGCAGAGGACAGATTTATTAACGAGACGGCTCTCCTCGGCGGATTACTGTCTAGTCATCTGTGGAAGCCTCTTTCCCTCTCTCTGACAAGCGGACCGGCTGCTGCGGGGTGCCTCTGGTATCAGGTGCAAGCGCAGATGATTTCTGCTGAGCTGGTTCATCGTGCACCCTTCCTTGTCTGTCAGGCAGCACTGTTTGAGAGTTTGCCTCCCTGTGAGCATCTCGTATTTTGTTAGGGGCACCTCACATGACATCGGATGCAGTCGTTCCAAGTTGCTTTCTCAGTTACTTCTCCACTTGGCTGTAGCAATAGGGACCCCTGAATTAAAATGTTCTCTCAGCAGTGTTCATGACCCCAATAATGAATCTTTACAGGCTTGAAGACTGGGGAATGCTTTCAGCAGAACAGCCTGGCACTTGCTCATGCTAAATCCATTTCACGAGGGTGGCCAGGTGTGTTTTTGCAGGCAGGCAGAAGCAGTTACAATGGATTATTGGCATACCTGGGAATAGCGAGTGCTGTGTTTTCTATGAAAAATAAGAGAAACGTTGGAGTCAGTTTTCGGGAAGAAAAGAAAGAAGCCAAATACATAGGTATTTAGTTCATACGTACTCTAGGGATGGAGGGGGTTTACTTTGGAAGAAAATCAACTACAGTTTCTTTACAGGGGAAGTAAAAGAAGCTGTGCAGGAGATGCCACTGTTGTGGGTTTAGTGGCTGTGCACGTTTGCTGCACGTAAGCCTGCGCACGGTCCCTGGAGAGAGCCTTGCCCGGTCCTACCGTGCTGGCCCTGTGCCCGTGAGGCTGGCCATGCCCAGCCTTTCAGAGGGTCCTCATTGAGGCATATAAACGAATTTGGGTTTGTTTTGTGTTGTTTCTCTTACAAGAAGGAAAGGAGAAAATCAATATGCTTTTTTCTTGCTTTATTCACTCAGCCATAATTTTTCCCTCTTAAGCTGGCTGGGGCCTCTGTTCGTCTATCTCTGCCTGCTTCCCAAGAGCACTGGATGTGCCCTCCTGCCACTCAGATAATCATCACCTTGGTTTTTCAGCTTGTTTATCAGTAAAGGCAGACGTCACTATTCCCTTGCCTGTCTCTAGAATACCTTTTCTTTTTAAATTAGTGGTATTCTGCCTTTCTGCCTGGGGTTCCCACAGTTCTGCACTTTGTTCCGTCGTCCTTCTCAGCCAGCAAGTTGCAAGGGACTTGGCATTCACCAAAGAGTAGTCCCAAGCAGAGCGGCAAGGGAGACTATTCGGGACATTTACTGCTGCCTGGAAGGTCAGGAGCTGGTGATCAACTACCGCTTGGGCAAACATTTCCTCCAGCATCGAAACCCATCCAAGAAGTTGTTTTTACTCAGATTGTTTTAGTGATCCAGTTTACAACGGTACCACACAGGCAGCAATGCTGGCAGGGTTTGTGCAGGGGCTGGAGGATGACTCAGTGCAAGCAGGGCAGGAACTTGTTGAGCTGGCTTCACCATCTGAAAAACTCATCTAGCTGCATCTTCTGAGAGAGATTTCAACATGCCATTTAGCGGGATGCCTGTAACAGAGCTGTGCTGGAGTCATGTTGGCGTGTTTGAAAATTACAAGTGAAATACTTCCCAGATCAGTTAAAGTCACTCATTTTGCCCTAGCATCATCTAAGTCCCGGGTCATCTTACTGTAGCTATAGAGTGCACAAGCTATGCCATGTTATGTCATGTAGTGTTTGCACAATTTGATGATTGACATCTCTGATAAAACAAAATTTTAGGAAATGTAATGAAATGCCTGTTGGTATTTCATTAGTCCATATCAGTTTGGACTACTTGCCAATTTGTTAATTTGTGTTCAGCCTGTTTCTGGGTGAAATTCATACCAAAGACGAATGCATAGGTCTGAGGATGACTTACTATTCACAAAAACACCATCTTAAAAATTGAAGTAGATAGTGAAAAGATCCCCATTTGGGTGGAGTTTCAAATCAGAGACCTCTGGACAATATGCCGCAAGGAAGATGATTTTTATTCTTTACCAGAACTTTGTTTTCTGCTCATTAAAGCTGGAACATGGAAACAGAATCGGTAGACCTCTTGCCTGAGGGTGCTGACAGCCTCAGGACCATAGTTGTACTTCCTCCTCTCTGATTTTCAAAAATGAGGTC
>JANZLP010000011.1:23934030-23944540 GCA_026930925.1 Chelictinia riocourii
AGTAACAAGCCAGTGTTCTGCTTTTTTTTAACACAACAGCAAGAATTTTTTTCCACCTGGGTTGAATCTGAATGTGAGATTTCTAATATACCCTTGAGGGAAATTAATTTAGCAATAGAAATGCTGTTTCAGCTTTCCTATTACTTGGGCATATACACAGTATTATACTAACAAGGTAAGGGATTCAAGATTAAATCCGAATTCTTGATGTAATTCAATGCTAAAGATGGACTCGAACATTTTGAAATGTTTGAATGTTAGTGTTTACTATCTGCCAGTCCTCTTAAAAAATTCAGGTTTGACTTTGGAGTCCTTATCTTAGTCTGTTATACCCTGCAGCAATTAGTATATGATGTGTAATGGTCAGATAAACAAAAGTTACTACAATGGTTGTAAAAAACTGCCTTGGAAAGACAAAAAAAAAAAGTTAATACAGATTTCCTCAGGGAACACAAGGACTGCAAAGGCAGGAAGTAGGTTTATTTGAATAGAAGATGGTTAAGAAATTGGGGGTTATTTAGTGTTCTAGGCAAAATTTAAAAAGCAGTATGTCACTACTTGAATTACTAAAATTAGAAGGAAGTACTAATTAGTGAACATGGTCTTACTTAATGCTATAGCTTATGAAGTTCCAAATAGAAAAAAAAAAGTTAGATGATACAAAAATAAAGGAAAATGAGCTTGAACCATAACCTAGTTATAATATAAACCTATACTTTTGCATAAATCTTTTCAGGATGTACTGTAAATATAAAGGCTTCTTGTTAATAGCGTTGCTTGTTCAAAGCATTCTTTGTCTATAAATGGATTACTTCTTACCAAATTACTTCAGCAAGCAAAAAAATTATATGTTAGCATGATATCCTGGAGGTGTTGAGTACTCTACTTTGCAAAGTGCTAATTCTACATTAAATTGAAAGAAAACATCCCACCACGGGTTTTTTCGTATCTGCAAAGGTATCAGCTTCAGTAAACCCAAGGTTTTATTGAACCATGTTAACTAGTATTTTGAAGGAATGCATAGGCAAATTCTCAGTTTTTTCTTTATTTGTATGCAAAGAAATTATTTTTGGTCTGTAATAATTTTTTCTATCAACTCTTTTTCCTGTGTCCAGGGTCTCCATTCTGCAAATTCCCAAATATTTATACTAAAGTGAATACAATCAGAATCTTCAATATTAGGGCCTAAAAATGTGAATAGCACATGGCATCAGAATTCTTATTATCAGTATTTAACTGTAATAATTAATTCTTACAGTGATGCCAACAAATCTGTCATGGTAGGGGTGCACATAACCTATAAATTATCAGGTATGGCTGTGCAGAGGTAGAACCACTCATAGGGCTGGCTTGTTTGATATGCAAAACCCTGTGGAACTACAGTGAAAACATCATGAGTGCGGCCTCATGCTTTGGAGAACATACTGACACATTGCTGGTGCTGCTCACATCGCTCTTAGGTGAGATTGATAATCTTGGTCTCTCTTCCTTAATAAAAGAAGGAGCAAAATCAAAAGCAGTATTAGTTTGGTTGGGAAGTCTGTCACGCAGCTTTAAGTGGTTGGCCGGTATAGACTATCCAGCAACACAGTGGTCTGTTGCCATTCAGCATATTTCCTCAGACCTTACAGATTGCCAAGGTGGAATTGGCTGCTGTCACTCCCCACTCTAGTTTGTCTAGTTAGCATGCCACTAATGCTTTTCACCAGCTGCCTTTTTGCCTGCTTGAGCCAACTATCCTGCAGACCTTCAGTGCAAAACATGCTTTTCACTGGATGTGGGCCCTTTTGGCCTCAAAGGTCATTGCAGGTATTGACAGAAGCAGGGGCTCAGCTGTGATGCACCTGGTTATTGCACAGCACACACTGGACAGTCTGGGGAATATGGCTTTTCCCCTTGGCTGGAGGACTGTGTGGTGCAACGAGCTGAGCTTGCTGCTTGTGACAAGAGTCCCTTGGCTGCCCTTCTTTTCTAATCGTGATCTCCTTGTGGGCAAGGACATCCTGACAATTTCTTATCTGCTCCTTAAAGCTAGGGAGGGTGTGCTCCTCCATAAATATCGGCTGGAAGGTGCCTACAAGTGAATGTTAAGACCCTGATTTGCTTACCCAGCTGGATCTTTTCATCTGCACATTTCTGTTTGCTTCAAATTTTACAGACTTTAATTGCTATATAATAATCCTATAGTCACTATATGTAATTTTCCTCCTTTATTTTATCAGCACTGCTTTGGTTATGATTTTATTTTGGGTAGGTCATTTGCAATTATATTTTTTTGAAAATTCTTTAAAATGTATATGAAATTGAAGTAAACCTTAACTAATTTTGATTTGCTTTTAATTGGAAATTTACTAAAGATACATGCTTGTTGTGGAGAAGGCCGCAAGTTAGTCAGACCTAGACAGAAAGTGAGATCCTTGTGGTCTCTCTTGTTTTTAGACAATCAGAAAAGTGAGTGGATTTGTGAGGATTTTTTTCCATTTAGAGCAGTTACTTTTATTCATTGTTGTAATCATTCCTTGCATTACATTCCTTACTATGATATAAGCATATCTTATTGAGAGCAGTATTTTCATCTATTAATCGGAAAATACTCAGTGTTTCAAGATCATTAGTGGACTTTTTAACATTCTGCAACAGAATTGCAAACTTTACAGCCACAATCCTGCTTGAATTTTCTGGCATGCAGCAAGGAATATATATCTTTGGTTTGGAAAATCCTTACTGTTTTTTACTCTGCATTTAACACTGCTTATTCCAGCAATTAATTTGACTGCAGAGTCCAGGCTGTGTAGTAGTTGGCACTCTCATTAACTAGTACAGCTATTTCATGTACAATTGTAGTTGCAGTTAGAATCGCAATTGTAATGCAACTGTAATGACAATTAAAAATAGGTCAGACTTAAATCAGAAGGCTAGTCTTTCTTCACACTATAGTTGGAAGAATAGCTGTAGAAAAAGTGCATCTTATTCATTGGATCTGGTTCCTCTGTGTGTGAAGAGCCAACAAATTTTAGTAATAGCAGCTGGTTAATATTGTCCTACATCTTCCTCCTCTCATGGTATCCAGTAACAGCCTTGAACTGTCGTTGCTCTGATTCTGTCATTCAGGAAGCAGGAGGCAACTGCTGACAGTCAGTGGACTGTACTTAAGCATCAGCATGCCCTCAGAAAGCAGAAAAAGTGGAGCATGGCACAGCAGACACCTCACTTCACTTGCTGTGCTTGGCCTCCTCCCCTTTATTTTTCTTTCCTCTACCTGGCACAAGATGACAAAAGATATCAGGGAGCCAAAAGGGAGTAGAAATAGCCTGAAAAGATGTTGGGCCTAAGAAAGGCTGGACAAATGGCACCATTTGTTTTTCCTTTTCCCTGCCTGATCCCAGCAGCCTGAGAAGCAATGGCACTGCTTTCCAATGGCACTGTCATTTGCCTTCTTTCAGCAGCTCTTGAGTTTCATGTCACTTTATTGGCTCAGAGCTTCTGGAGGCTGGTGTTCCCAGGCCCCTGGCAACAGCTTTGCCTTGCTCCGGTCCCTCAGGAGCAGTAGTGGAGATGAGCCTCTGTCTTGAGAACATTCTTGTCTTCATTCAGTGAAATGGGCTTTCTCCCTCTCTTTTTCCAGACTTTTCTTCCACTCATCGTTACCTCCACTAGCAGTTTGAGGACGTTATTTGGAGTCTCAGTACATGTGAACACTTACATGGCATGATACTAGCTTCCAGGGTTTCTGGCCCCTGTCGTACTGGAGTTATAGGGATGGGTAGCCATTGCAGACTAGAGTCTGTACTGTAGTTTTCCCCTTCCCCCATAGCATGCACACCCAGTGTGCTTGACTTGTTCCTGGGCTTGCAGCCAGTTCATATGCTGTTTGGCCAGTACCCAGTTTTGCTAGTTTTGAGGAGAGTTGTGGGAAAATTAAATTATCTGAGGGTGCACAGCTTGCGTGTGGGACACTGATCCTTGCTGATCCCCAGTGTTACTCACATTCTGCTTTGGGAAATCTACTGTTTTGGTTCAACACTTCAGCTTTTGAACTGCTTCTGACCCTTGTTCTTGTAGGCTGGAATTCCTGACCTCAGTGATTCCATATGCATTCAATCAACTTCTGGGGGGTACAGCTGTCTAATAAAAGGGAGAAACGTCTCTTGCTCTGTGTTAGAAGGTAGTTAATTTGGGTAAAAGAATGATTTCAGGAGTAGGCAAATCAATTCTCCCTGAAAACAAAAACCATAATCCCTTATCTTCCTCTTCAGGGTCTCTCATTTCTCTGCTGCTGAGATTCATTTTAGGTATGTTGGGCTACTATGCCACTGATAGGACAAGAGCTAATGGGCACAAGCTGCAATAAGAAAAATTCCAATTAATTATTAGGAAAAGAGGTTTCCACCATGGCAGGGGTCAAGCACTGGAACAAGCTGCCCAGAAAGGCTGTGGAATCTCCATCCTCGGAGATGTTCAGTACTCAACAGTACATGGACCAGAGCAACATGATCTATGGTGGCTCTGCTCCAGAGGTCCTGTCCAACCTAAATTATCCTATGATGCCATCAAATACAGATCTGAGGCTGGATTTTATCTCTGATTACAGGGTTTCTTCCTGCAGAGATATGACATGTCTTCCTTCTTGAAAGAAGGGGTTTTTTTCTCTTTATTTTATTACAGAAAGCCTCTAAATGGCATCTTTTCTTTATGCAGGACCCCTTTTGGAATCTATGTCACAATCAGCACCTCTTTAATTTTGGTAATTTAGAAACACTGTAGCAGAATAGAAGTCAAGTATTGTTTGCAGTTACTGGTAACTTTCTATGAAATGGAGCCCATCTCCATGTTGTCTCTTTCTTCAGAGCTGTTGCAGCTCAGGCTGTGTGCTCTGCATAGGCACCTGGGCTTTCTTTTAAATGGGCCTAGTTGCTGTTTGAGCATCTCTTTTCTACACAAAGTTTGACTCAAAATGTGGGTAACTGGTTTCTCTTTAGCTCCAAGTTGTCTTTTACCTGCTGTGAATGTGCAGTAAGCTCCCTTACAAAGTTGTTTATTTAACAGATTGTGAGTCTGCTGCTCTTTCATAGTCTAGGACAAAGATAAGTCACACTGCCCAAGGCACCCTGGACAGCTCAGCCTGCCCCTTGTCACTGCTCGCACCAGCGCTGTGAGCTGCGAACGCTCGGAGGACAGAGTTCTTTGCCAGAAATGCGGAGACCGCTTCTGCCACTGACCTGCACAGCGATCCGACCTGCACAGTCTACCTTCTCTTGTCTGTCTTCTTCAGTCATGCGTTTAGGCTACAGGTTCTTCAGGGCCGGGTATTTTTTTGCACACTGAGCAGATAGTGATAAGCACAGCAGGCCTCTAGGTACTCCTTGTGAAATCCTGCATGAATATCATATAGGGACGGATCAGAAGCATCCTGTGCCTCCGGTCTGCATTACTTCTCCCACAATGTCCAGGAGGGTCCATGTGACATTCTACCAGAAAGGAACTGCTTGCCTGAAAGGATCTCCTCTTTCTAAATTTCTTTCTTTTGCACAAAATGGTGAACTCCTGGCAGCAATAGCTGAGCTGATGGCTCATGGTTCTTCACGGGTCAGAGGGACTAGCCTGGCAAAACTGGTTTTCATCCCAGATTTTGGGATCCAGGTGGGCTGTCAATGATCTAGTTGACTTTCCCACTGCCAAAGGTAGGCTTTAACTTGATGCTTGTTGTGGAAGTTGGAACAAGTGAAAGACCTTGTCCAGGGCAGTATCTATAAAGTTCAGCTATGTTCATTTTATTTGGAGTTTTATGGAACATTTGCCAGTTTTAAGACAAGTTTGTACTGAAATCTTGTAAGATTTTGTATACTTTGTAAAGACACTTTCATTTGATTTTGAAGGGAATTATTAAATAAAACATTACTGAATGAGTTTGTCTTCCTGTGAAAATGAGGACCTTTTGGAAAGTAACGAGATCCTGCTTCCTCCAAGCTTTAGGCATTTTAACCTTCCAGGGGAGTCATAGCACTATCCAGCTGCGTTCAAAAGGGAATTTTCTGGGATGAATACAGAATATATGTTTACTATCCAGGTGAATTCAAGGGCACTTTCTAGCTTGCAAGCAGAACTTTATGTGCAAAGCACTGCTGTAGGGTGATAAAGCAATGCCTTTATTGTGCATCAGACTAAAAAATGCCAAAGTTCCTTTTCCATTTTTTTTTTCCCCACCATGGGGCTGTTTGTCGCTGTGTATTGGCCCCCTCCATACCCCAAATCACTGACTGTGAAGCTCTTGCAGATAAGGTATTTTCTGTGTGAGAAACACCACTTTGGACTGTTTGAACAAAGTGCATTTTAAATCATGGCCTGGAAAAAGCAGTGGGGACAGAGGATTTTGGATAAAGAAGAGAATTTCATAAAGGGGACAGGCATGTGGTAATGGAGAACTTAAGTTTAACAGCAAGCAGAGGGAGAAGAGAACTGCAGTCACAGCACCCGGTGCAGCATAGAGTAGGTCTAAGACCTACATGGTTGTAGATTTCAATCACATTTGCTTTGGCTACTGATGTTGCAGGTTTTCCAACTCTTGCAGCTTTTGATCTGCACAGTGACTTTGAACCCTCTGGGCTTATTGGCAGATTAAATTAACATTGATTTGTATGGTCAGGGAGTCCTGTGCAACAAGAATGCACAGAACTGCACTTAATCAATTTGCACGCATGCAAGGGCTATGAACCTGAAAGTCAGTAGTTTTTATGGGGCTGACTGATGTTCAGAAAGCTGCTTTTCTGTAGAATCAGTATTTCATCATCCGAAGCAATAGCGCTGTCAAGTATGGCATCATATATTTGATCCAAATTCTTCACGTGATGCCCTTCTAGAATGTAATGGCATGTATATTTACTGCAAGATAAAAACGTTTCGTGCAGACCGTGCCTTGCCTTCAGTCCTGTGTCCTGTACCGTTTTGCGCAGGAAAAGGTGTGTTTTGCGAGAGGCTGCCCAGTTTTGACAGGCAGACGGCAGAAGCTTGTTTCGATGAAGCTGACAGATGTGGAAGGCCACTGGTGTGTGGATTCTACAAGTAAGACCAGCATTTTTCTTCTGATTTATCCTTGAAAAGAAGCGCGTGTCTGAAAGTAGCATTGATTCCTCAGCCTTTCCTGAATTTACTTAGTGAAATAAGCTTAGTTTTACTGCTGCTTGTTAACATTGTTCAGCTGGGTGTTAATTGGATTGGATTAATTCTTGGATGCTTAATGGAGATAAACTGCAGCCATCATGAGATGAGAATAAATGTTCGCTCGAATGGATGCTAGTGGAACTCAAATGATGAAGCTTTCCAGATGGGAAAGCTCCACGTTTTTTAGAATGGCCAAAGGCACTTGGGGTCCACGTCTCTGCAGTCCTTTCAGGTTTTGCAAATGCTACAGCTAGTTGGAGCTTCAGAGAAGGAATGTTCTGATGGTGCTGTGCTGCTCTCTGAGGCAGTTTCTTGGTCTGTGGTTTTAGGATGTTTTTTGCTCGCAGTTTTTCGTGCACATACAACCACCAGGTTGGGCAGATCTGTGATTTTATTAAGCGTGCAGCTACCGAGATTCGCTTTTCACTGCTCTGTTGTAAAGTGTTAGTTTGCAACCCTGTTCAGTCTGGTAATTCCCTGCGATGTGCTCATCGTTTAGAGTTCCGTACAGAACTTCTGCCCATACGTCTTGTACTTTTTCTGGATCTGAGGGTATCTCTCCTTTTTTCCCTGTTTGACAGCTTTGTTGCAGTAAACTGGAAATAACATTGGAAGAAGGCAGAGAATTAGCTGTGTTCTTTAAAACAGCAGCGGAAAAGGCTGCTCTTTGAATATATTTTCACGATACTGAAAACTCTTCCTTTTTTGTAACTTTTTTTTTGGTAATGTCACTGATTTGCTAATTATATTCTGTACTTAGTAGATGACGTTGGTCCTGTGAAATCTAAGTACGTGCGTTAGCCAATACTAGTGAAAGCTTGGAGTAACTCTTCAACAAAAGAACAAGCGACCTTTTGAAGTTCCTTTTAGAGCACTGTCTCTAGGGACACACTGAGCCCATCCACTACTTAACTTTCCGCTCAAACTTGATTTCCAAATGCTGGGGTCTGCATAGAGCTGTGTTCTACCTCCGACTTCTTTCTGATGCCTTTGGGAGGGATGGTGCTTGAAGATTATTAACCTTGAGAGTTGCAAACTACGCGGCCGTGAAAATTTCCGCTTGATGTTAGAATTACTGGCCAATCCGCTAGGAATAGATTTATTAATCTTTATGAAGTGATATTTCCACTTGGGACCTTACATCTGGACCCTTAAGATGAAATAATTGAAATGGAAGGAAAGTAGATTAATTTTCATTTGCTTCTGCTCTGTTCAACTTGCGGGGACTCGGGGAGCTCAGCTAAAAGCCAAGAATGCTGCTTTAAACTTGTGCTCGGCATTTAACGCTGTTATGCCAAGTGGATGTGGGCTGTTAGTAAACACAGGTGATCATTTTGTGCTCTGCTGAGAACAGTTGATTTCAATGCAAAAAAACTTACTTGGACAAATATGTATGTATTTCATATATACTAATAAGTAATTACACAAAATATCTGCCCTGATGTGTTTGCCTTTTCCATTTGGGTGCTGGATGTGCAGGTCTGATCCCAGCCATAAGGCTGAACCTCAGCTGAGGTTTTGGTCAACACTCAACTGAATATAAATTTATAGGCAGGGCTCTAAGAAGAACTGTAGGTCATTTACTGGATCTTTAAATGCTTTTAGCCCCCATAGTTTAATTTTTTTCATTAAAGTTGTTAGTTTAAGTCTTCAAAAGTGCAGATATTAGGCTCATTTGCAAGAAGCAAAATTCATACATAGTGAGTGGCTGACCTTAGAAAGCTGGGTCTAACCCCATCCGTCCGGTGGGGTTTGTGTCGCGCTCTCGGCACTGCCTGCCGGTGAGTCGGCCTCGCGCAGAGGTAACAGTGGCCCGGGTCACCTCCTCCTTTTCCAAATCCTGTACCACATTCCTTGTTTCTCTTTGAAGGCGCTTTGACCCGGCGCTGCAGTTCTTGTATAAGAAGGTCCGTGACAGCCAGGCGCTGGGGAGGATCCACCGGATATCGACGATTAGCAGCATATATCCAGCAGCGTCTCTGAGCTTCCTAAAAACATCAGGTACTGAGCAGCTTTCTTCGGAAAAGGTTGTTCCCCAAGGACTGGAAATGTATCTTGCCCTGTGTTCGGGTGGAAGGTGCCCTGTGTTTGTGTAGCCTTCAGACGGATGGGTTTTCTTCTGAGGAGTGGGGTTTTTTAGCCATCTTTGGGTTTGTTGCTTTTTTTGGTTTGCTTTTAGTATTAGGGGGCTTTTTCTATTGATCTCAGTGCAGTTCAGAAATGTGCACTGACTGTGGGTTTTAAATGTAGAGACCTTAATGCCCAGTTTTGCTTCTTCCAGGTGGAATTTTTTATAACGCTGCTGTGCACGATATAGATATTATCAGTTTGTTGTTGGGAGAGAGTGCACCAGATACCATATTTTCACTGGGTCTTAGGTTTCTTCTGTTATTTGTTGGTTCTGAAAGCAGAGGGAGTTACCCTCAACTCCTTTATTTATTTATTTTCACACCTTCCCAAAAGGTTCTTAACAGGATACAACAAAAAGTTAGAGAGTAGGAGAGTGATATGTAGTAGTCATGAGCAGTTTTTCTCATCGCCTCAATACTCTGTGCTATTAAACTTAAATGATCTGGAAAAGGGGGCAAAAATGCTGCTGCCAACATAGTATTATTCAAAGTAGTCTGAAAGAACAGAGACTGAAGATCTTGAGACGTCACCATACCCAATACGTAGTAAATCTACAGATGAGATTCACTACCAATACATGAAAAGCAATAACCCCAGCCACACACAGGACAAGAAGTAGCTGTTAAGTCATAGTTACAAACCTCTTGGCTAGGAAGTAGAACACCTTGGCATTATTTTCAATAGTCCTCTGAAAATATCAACTCCATGCTCAGAAGCCATGAAAATGAAGAGAGCTTTAGGACTCATTAGGGAAGGCATGGAAAACAGATCAAAATACAACTCTGTCATAGCACTTCATATTTACAACTTGAGTAGAGTTTGGTCACCCCATCTTTGAGGAGACAAATAGAGAAGAGTAAGATTATCAGAAGTGCAAAATGGCTAAATGCAGCAGCAGTCATACAGGGGAAAAAAGACAGTAAGGCACAGACATAAGAGGCCTAGAGAAATGTGATTAAGGCAGGAAGGTAAAAAGAATACAGTCTTCATACTGGAATAAATCACTACATAATAGTGGTTATTAATTATATTGATATAAGCAGTGGTGGCACAATAGTTAAGAGTACAGTATTGCAGGCTACTTCTGCTGATTGCTGGCTGACAGCAGTTTAGCAGTTCGATCCCCACTGGTTCAAGGTTGACTCAGCCTTCCCTCCTTCTGAGGTAGGTAAAATGAGGATCCAGATTGTTGGGGGCAATATGCTGACTGTGTAAACTGCTT